>OV049869.1:9790000-10390000 GCA_920104075.1 Melanargia galathea
CAAAGTTGTCAGTTTTAGACCATTTTTGTGACGGGGGCTATCTCAAAAACTAAACTAGTTGGGAATATGATATTTCAGTATATTATGTACTATATGCTCTATTTAAACAACAAATACTGAAAACAACGATTTATTAAATAGTTTATAAGCTGTGACCAAAATAAACGAACATTTTTTTGGGTTTTTCTTTCACGGTTTGTTGCGATGTCTAGCTCGGAAATTAAATATTTCTTAGACCCAAAATATTATATTGTTCATAATTATGTACGGAACCCTGAAAGAGCGAGGCCCGACTCGCACTTGGCTGATTTTTTTGTATTGAACTACAAATTAGCCCTTCTGTAAGTAATGTAATCTCACGTGACGATAAAGTCCGTTCGGTAACATAGTGTCAGTACAGGCGCAGGTGCTCTTAGTATTCTGCATTTTTTTCTGTTTGTAATTTTTTTCTATTCTAACAGAATCTCCGAATAGTCTGCCAATCCGCTTTTGGCCAGCGTGGTAGACTATGGTTAAAATCCTTCTCATTTTGAGAGAAGACCCGTGTTCATGATAATATTATATTTTATGTTTATGGTTATATTGTAATAAAATACGAATATAAAAAAATATACCACCGTCGGAAATGGGGCTACTTTTGTCTGCCCTTCTTAACATGTGTAGAATTGTAAGCACCATTCCGAACCAGTGGTAGATTCATTTGTCGATTCGAAAGCACTTGTAAAAGTTTATCTGAATAAAAAAATATGTCTATTCTATTCGGCTTTGCTTCAGCTGTCCACAAGATAGTTTAACTACTTACTTCTTGTAACATTTTGTTTTGAAAAGAGCAACTGCTGAGTTTCTTGCCGGCTCTTCTCAGCAGAACCAGCATTCCGAACCGGTGGTAGATTCTTGTTATGTCATAAGAGCCACACGTTTAGCCTACGTGAAATAAACGATTTTGAATTTTTTTTAATTTTATAAAAAAGGAAAGAGAATTTTAATAAATAATATGAGTAGGTAGGTAGACTTCGATGTAAAATGCCAAAATCCCTTGTGCCTGGACACCCGCGCGGCATGTTTTGAAGTCACCAGCGGTGCCTTTGGCAAAACGCCCGCGCGGCGGAGGCGGCGCGACACAAAGGTGACCGTAAGAAAACGAACAGACTACAGTCTAATATGGAAGCGAGTATCTTGGAAGAGGTATGTATGTCAGTTTTTGCTATAGGTACCTACTACCTACCTACTTACCTTTCCCCAGATCGGTTTCTACACGGCATCGTATCGGAACGCTAACTCGCTTGGCGGCACGGCTTTGCCGGTAGGGTGGTAACCATGCCATGGCTGAAAGCCTCGCAGCAGACCAGAGACAATTTAGAAATTACAGAATCCCAAATTGCCACTGCCCGGAATCGAACCTGGGACCTCCCACTTATAAGACCAAAGCTCTCACCACTGCGCCAGAGAGGTCGTTCCAGCAGGGTAATATATTATTTATTATTATTTCAACTACAAGTTAGCCCTTGACTGCAATCTCACCTGATGGTAAGTGATGATGCAGTCTAAGATGGAAGAGGGCTAACTTGGAAGAGGTATGCATACCCCTGATCGGTTTCTACACGGCATCGTACCAGAACGCTAAACCGCTTGGCGGCACGGCTTTGCCGGTAGGGTGGTAACCATGCCATGGCGAAAGCCTCGCAGCAGACCAGAGACAATTTAGAAATTATAGAATCCCAAATTGCCACTGCCCGGAATCGAACCTGGGACCTCCCACTTATAAGACCACAGCTCTCACCACTGCGCCAGAGAGGACGCCGTGCCATGACAATACACTGTATCTTCAGATACAGTGTTTTGTCGTAACATCGATAAATGAGCTCCTCGCACAAGGTTACATATAATGGCTATTAAATATTTCTATTAATTTTTATAAATACTGTGAAACTCCATAGAAAAATACACTGTTTCTTGTAAAGTATGTGTATCTGTTTTGACTAAACACTGCATCATCAAATACTTACAGTGTTTTGTCAAAACACAACTCTTGATTTTGTCGACCGCCATATATGCGTACAGTGTTTTGTCATAACAAACTCGCGACTCGGAAGCTAACGACAGTTTTTTCATTACTAAGTATATTAGATAGTTCAGTAACCTTAATAATCCAACCTTGCGTCAAATCGTGTAGTTCTGATTTTTTGCAGATTTGTTCATGATGTTAGCAAAACGGAACTTTGTCAAAAATTTAAAAAACGCGAAAATTTCGGATTTTTTTCAGATTTTGGCGATTATAATCCAAAAGGCTAGTTCTTGATGAGGTTTTTCTATATGGCTGCATAATAACGAATCCATTTCAAAACATATTTCAATTTCAAAAAAATTAAACAAATATTGAAGATTTTATGGCCAATTCCCAAAAAAATCAAAAAATCGTGATTTGCCAAAAATGCATGATTTTCAGATACAGTGTTTTGTCATGGGCCATGGCACGGCAGAGGTCGTTCCAGCAGGGTAATATATTATTTATTTTATTTCAACTACAAGTTAGCCCTTGACTGCAATCTCACCTGATGGTAAGTGATGATGCAGTCTAAGATGGAAGCGGGCTAACTTGGAAGAGGTATGCATACCCCTGATCGGTTTCTACACGGCATCATACCGGAACGCTAAACCGCTTGCCGGCACGGCTTTGCCGGTAGGGTGGTAACCAGGCATGGCTGAAAGCCTTGCAGCAGACCAGAGACAATTTAGTAATAATTATAGAATCCCAAATTGCCACTGCCCGGAATCGAACCTGGGACCTCCCACTTATAAGACCACAGCGTTCACCACTGCGCCAGAGAGGTCGTCCCAGCAGGGTAATATGCTTTCTTAACTGCATAGCTACCTAATCCCGAATGTCGCAGATACAAAACGACGCTCAATTACGTACACGAGCGTTTTAATTGCAATCCTGTTTGTAATGGCGTCTACTCTATATTAGGTTGGTACAGTGGTAGGTAGTGCTTCTTCTTTTTCTTTTCCGCTTGAAAGAATACAGCTATATACGTCCGACCTGCATACCTACCTTTATTTTCTTTAAGGTGAGCCACTTTTTTATGCTGTTCAAATAAACCGTCTTTTATACAAAAGTCTTTTAAACAAAGTACTGTTAGATATTTAGACATCAATCACTAAATTTTTTATATCCGGACGTAGTTAACGTCTATTATCTATTCTTCAATACGGTTGAACCGATTTTGACTGCATATATCCGCAAGCGGGTAGAGAACTCACAAGAAATGGTCTACTTACGTTTTATTCCGGGAACAGGATATCTAAATCTACGCGGCTGTAACTTAAAATATGTTGAAAATATCAATCACAAATCTCATCATGATCATCATGATCAACCCATTACCGGCTCACTACAGAGCACGGGTCTTCTCTCAGAGTGAGAAGGGTTTTGGCCATAGTCTACCACGCTGGCCAAGCGGATTGGCAGACTTCACACACCTTTGAGAACGTTATGGAGAACTCTCAGGCATGCAGGTTTCCTCACGATGTTTTCCTTCACCGTTAAAGCAAGTGATATTTAAATACTTAAAACGCACATAACTCCGAAAAGTTAGAGGTGCGTGTCCCGGGATCGAACCCACGACCTCCGATTAGAAGTCGGTCGTCCTAACCACTAGGCTATCACAGCTTCTTCACAAATCTATAATAATAATATAAAGTATATAGCTTGTCCTGACTGATCATCAACGCAAACCACTGAAGATAGAAACTTAAAATTTCCACAGTAGATTATTTTTAAGACGTAGGTGCACACTAAGAAATGATTATTGCGAATTCCATCCCTAAGGTGGTTAAATAGGGGATAAAAGTTTGTATGGAAGTCCGTCATTTTTCAATTTATATCCATGAAAATTGGTATTTAGTTTTCGGTTAAAAGTAAAGAGTTACAAGTTTAAGGAATTTTGGAAAAACTACCCCCAAGTGGGTTAAATGGGAGTTGAAAGTTTGTATGAAAGTCCGTCATTTTTAGGGTTCCGTACCCGAAGGGTAAAAAACGGAGCCCTATTAATGTCACTCGGCTGTCTGTCCATCTGTCCGCCGGTCACAGGTCTCTAGCTCGCAGACGAAATGAGTCACAAACCTGAAATTTTGGTATTTAGTGTAAAACGTTAACCCAAAATCAAATATTGAATTAGAAATTGAATTAAATTATTTTTCAGGGAGGCTCCCATACATGAAAAAGGAGCCGGAAAAAAAAATTTTTCTTTACCCTAGCTTGTGGGGTATCATTGTTTAGAGCTCATTAAGTAGAGTACAAATATATATTTTTTTAATTTTTATCTCAAAAAATAAGGGAATGGGAGGCCATCAAAGTTGTCAGTTTTAGACCATTTTTGTGACGGGGGCTATCTCAAAAACTAAACTAGTTGGGAATATAATATTTCAGTATATTATGTACTATATGCTCTTTTTAAACAACAAATACTGAAAACAACGATTTATTAAATAGTTTATAAGCTGTGACCAAAATAAACGAACATTTTTTTGGGTTTTTCTTTCACGGTTTGTTGCGATGTCTAGCTCGGAAATTAAATATTTCTTAGACCCAAAATATTATATTATTCATAATTATGAACCCTGAAAGAGCGAGGCCCGACTCGCACTTGGCTGATTTTATTAAAGTTATATCAATGAAAATCGGTATTTGTATTGCCAGTTAAAAATAAAGAATTACGTGTTTCAGGAATTTTGGAAATTCCACCCCCAAGTGACATTTATAAGAATCCAAGCGGATGAAGTCGCTGGCATCAGCTAGTCAAATATAGGTAAGTAGGTACTTAGGCAAAATGTTAAAACCAAGCTAAGCTATGCTTGATGACTTCAAAACTAACCGTTATTCCACAACCCTTCGCTATTTTACCGACTAATTAAAGGTAAAGTTTCAAACTCATAACCCGAAATTCAAGCCAAAATACACATTCCCGTAGTAAATGAACTGTGAAATACTTACCTACCTACTGGGCATTGTTGATAAAGGGCGTCCACAGTTCCGCATCGCACGCATCGCATCAAACATACCTATACCCGAATTACTAATTCCACGGAATTCTTACGTTTCGTAATGTTACCAGAGATAAAACAATTCCGACAAAAAAGATAAAAAATTCAAAACTTATGCAAATACAAATCAACTGCCGCATGACAGTGAACATGACATATGACAAATGCCTGACAGACACTTCATGGTGATGTCATTCGACATCCATTTTTGAATAAATTTTTTCAATGTGCTTCTTTTGTTTTCTATTGCTGTTAGTGTGCACTTTCTAGTTTCCACTCTTGGTGTTTTCTGAGTAGGTAATATTATTACTCGGCATAAGGCTTTTTATGATGACAGGGAATTAAAGTAGTTTGGGGTAAAATCGTACTTCGTAGAAGTTAACCCTGTTCTCCATACAAATAACTAATCTTTAAATGACAATGACAACTGTCAGAATTCCGCGGAATTAGTAATACGGGTATACTTATTATTTTTTAATACAGTTGTTCAAAAAGTGGCGTATTGCAGGGACGTATAGCGTTCGGGATGTGGGCTGTTACATACTCGTGCGTTCTCTTTCCCAACTGTCAAAATAATGTCTATTAAAAAAGAAAAACCAACCATGAAGTTTTTACTAAAAAAATTCATAGAAATTTTTATGATTCATGCAAATACGTATATAATAAAATCGTAGAATTGCCGTATCTGTACATTGAAGATTTTTACAAAATAATAACTGGGGGATGTTAGAGATAAGTAATAGAACGTAAAAAAGCTATTTTTGAAATTTTTGTCTGTTTGTCGGTTTGTCTGTTTGTCTGTATGTTTGTGCGCGCATCACGTAAAAACTACTGAATGGATTGAAATGAAACTTGGCATGATTTAAGTTCATTCTATGGAGTAACATATAGGATACTTTTATCCCGAAATTCAGCACGGTTCCCTTGGGAGAGGGGATGAAAGTTAAAATGTGTACTTAGCTGTAATTCGTTAACGGGTGGTCCGATTTCATTAATTCTTTTTTTGTTAGAAAGTAAATACTTTAAAGATTACTGGCTAATCTCTAAAAGGCTGGACCGATTTTGATGGGACTTTCACTGGCGGATGTTTACATTTTGAGCTACCTAAACATCCGCCAGTGAACTTTTAACAGTTTTTAGCAAAGTATGAGCTCAAAGAAACTTAGGAAAAAAAATGATTCACACGGGATTTTCAAAAACCAATATCCACGCGAACGAAGTCGCGGGTGTCCGCTTGTTTCTAAAAAGAAGCTACTAATTTGTTTCAATATCAGATTTAATGATTTGATTGAATGAGTTTGGTTAGGTTTCATTTCATTTCATCTCATTAAATTTCATTTTCATTT
This sequence comes from Melanargia galathea, assembly GCA_920104075.1. NCBI lineage: Eukaryota > Metazoa > Arthropoda > Insecta > Lepidoptera > Nymphalidae > Melanargia > Melanargia galathea. Next base: position 9,796,390 of record OV049869.1, read on the forward strand.
CATATCAATAAAAAACTTCTACTGAAGACTTGGCTATATGTTCCCTTTGCCTACAAGAATGGGTGAAAAAAAAACTGCTTATATTCTACGGTTGGCGCCATTTTTCAGAAAATTTATTTGCGAGTTTAGTTGTTTGTTGCACAAAATGAGTACTTTCGACCCTAGTTTTCGGAACTCAGTATAATTGCACAAAATGCTTCGGAAAACATTTTACCGGAAAAGTCAAAAAGTCGCTACATACATTTATTGCGTGGAGAGAAGAGAAAAAAGCAAATAGTTTTTCAGAAAATGTTATGTTGGCATACTTCTCCGAACTTTCAATAATAGTTTGTCTCAAACAGTAAATATGCAACCTAAAACTTCCCCAGTTAGTATAAAAAACTGTACCAATTTAAATGTATATGACATATGTAAATTATAACCTTTATCTATACTAATAAATAAAATTGAAGTGTCTGTCTGTAATATCGAAATAACTACCTCATATTAAGCTCATATGGTTATTTGAACGGTACCATAACCGAATCACACCTTTTTAAAATTTTTGTCTGTTGTCTGTCTGTCTGTTTGTCTGTCTGTCTGTCTGTCTGTCTGTCTGTCTGTCTGTTTGAACGGGCTAATCTTCGGAACGGCTGAACCGATTTTGACGGGACTTTCACATACAAGTAGAGAATTAACCAGGGAGTAACATAGGCTACTTTTTTAACCGACTTTCAAAAAAGGAGGAGTTGTGTTTTTCTACCTATGTACACCGATATCTCCGAGATTTCTGAACCGATTTGCGTAATTTTTTTTTTAATCGATAGAGAAACATTGCGACCCTGTTCTATAAAAAATTTGGATTCCAACTCTTCAATCCTGATGCTGTATGGGACCTAATCCCGAAAACTAATGGGTTTTAAAAACTTGATATTGGGGGTACCACTTAAAGACTTTATCGTTGAATGAACTCGAGTAGGTACATATCCAACTCCTCAACCCTGATGCTGTAAGGAATTGTATTCCGAAATCGTGGGGATCCCACGGGATTGTTCCGTTTTGGGGACGGGTTTCTACAGATAAGCTACTTTTTGTTCTGGAAAATCAAAAGTTCCCACGGGATTTTTAAAAACCTAAATCCACACGGGCGAAGCCGTGGGCATCATCTAGTAAGAAATAAATATTAAGTTAGTTGAGTTTATTGTGTTTTTATTATTTTATTAAATTGCTTCATTTTTTCGCAACTGTATTAAAAATAGTTGTTCAGTACACGTGCGGAACCGTCATTGCAACTTGTTCCGACTGTCAACCCTCGCCTTCAGCTGCGCCTCGGCTCGGGTAGACATTTGTCGGAACTCTTTGCAGTGACAGTCTTTCCACACTTGTAATGAAATATACTATTTCCATACACTTTGCTCGAAAACTGCACTTACAACGGTAATGAATATGACTTGAAAGTTAATTTTACGCACTAGTGTGGTAACTTGCCAAGAAATTGCAACTTACTTACAATACGTGCGTGCGACGTGCGATTTTTTTGCAGTGTTGTTTTAATTTCCATAAGTCCACTGTCCACGGACGGACGGGCCGACTGACCGACGGACTGACAAACTAATATTATAATTTTTACCAAAGAAAAAGTATTGAATAAGCCTACAGATGTAGGTAACTTATGCACTCACTTCGGGTATTTTACACTATTTTTTTGTAAATTTGCGAGTGTATAATATATATACGGTATAAGTATACCTACCTACCTATACGCAGTTGGCTCGGGTGATAAAATCAACGAAAGATTGTCGTATTATTTAATGTTATTCTGACATACAATATTGTATAGATCCAAAGTAGTACAATATTATCCTGCTTTTCGTCAATAATTTTACTGCAGTAGGGGCATTTCACGTGAAGCGGACAGCCGAAAAAATTGTATAGATACCTATTAAGTATTTCTATTTTATTTGTAGTTATATCTAGTAGGTATGAAAGAGAAAACAATTTTATTTTCGTGTGATGTTTATTTTATCAAGTTATGGGCTTCTTAAAATCTTCAAATTGGTCGCAATCTAGCGCATAGTCGCACACCCGTAAGTCGACCCAATTTTAGGTAGTTAATACATTTTTGCTTAAGGAATTATTGTGACGATATCGTTAGGCACTTATTTGAAATCAAATGTTTGATACACTTCAACTAATAATACAAGTGTAAATTGAAAATTAAAAAAACCCCCGACATTCGCCATTTTGTGGCGGCGGCCATCTTGGATTTGCAATAGTGCTATTCTACTAGTCAAGCCCTTTCATTTGATACCCATATTAAGGGATTTGTGAAAAAATATGTAATCCGCCATTTTGTAGCGGCGGCCATCTTGGACCGATTTTCATCAAACATAGCTAACAACACTCTCGACTAATTCACCTTTCAAACAAAAAAAACCGCATTCAAATCGGTCCACCCGTTTGAGCGCCACAGGGGAATAGACAGACACACACACACACACACACACACAGACACGTCAAACTTATAACACCCCGTCGTTTTTGCGTCGGGGGTTAAAAAGGCGGAGCTCGTACGCTAAATTTTGTAAACTTCATCCGCCAAAAGTTTTAATGGACCCAATTTGACTCCAAATTCAAACCACTCAGTATCTACTTTGCATAAAGTCGGTGCATTGTGGATGAAATCATTCTAAGATTGATTCTTAAAGGAATAAATATTATTTTTAGTACCTACAATTTCTGTTGCGTGATAATTTGGTTTTTTAATATGGCAATATTATATAGATACATACCTAATAGGTATAATAAAATCGAAGACTTGCCGTATCTGTACATTGAAGATTGTTGCGAAATAATAACTGAGGGATGTTAGGGATAAGTAATAGAACGTAAAAAAGATAAGTATTTTTGAAATTTTTGTCTGTTTGTCTGTATGTTTGTGCGCGCATCACGCAAAAACTACTGAATGGCTTGAAACGAAACTTGGTACGATTTAAGTTCATACTACGGAGTAACATATAGGATACTTTTTATCCAGAAATTCAGCACTGTTCCCTAGGGAGAGGGGATGAAAGTCAAAACGTGTATTTAGCTGTAATTCATTAACGCGTAGTCCGATTTTATTCATTCTTTTTTTGTTAAAAAAGTAGGTACTTTAAAAATTACCGACTAATCTCTAAAAGGCTGGATCGATTTTGATGGGATTTTCACTGACGGATGTTTACATTTTGATCTACCTAAACATCCGCCAGTGAACTTTTAACAATTTTTAGCATGATATGAGATGATTACCTACCTATTATTAACATGTCAAAGGAGCTTAGGAAAAACAAAATAATTCCCACATGATTTTTAAAAACCAATACCCACACGAAGTCGCGGGTGTCCGCTTGTCTATACTATACTAATATTATAAAGCGGAAGAGTTTGTTTGTTTGAACGCGCTAATCTCAGGAACTAAGTAAGTACTGGACCGATTTCAAAAATTCTTTCACCGTTGGATATGTACGTGATCCCTGAGTGCTATAGGCTATAATTATATATGTACCACGGGCGAAGCCGGGGCGGACCGCTAGTTAGAAATAAGTTTTAAACTAGATCTATACAAAATAATATATTATGTATTCTTATGATCATCAAGGGGGGGGGCGCTTTTTTGTCAATTGATATAATTATAAAATCTGCATATCTGTAAGTAGGTACAGACAATTGCCACGAATTTAAAATAACAAATATAAAATATGTTGAAACAAAAATTTTCCAAGAATAAAATCCTATGCCAATATAAATTCAAAGGTAGTCAAAAAACGTAGTCGTAGACGTCTAATAGAGCAATTTGTATGTGCTTCTTGAAAGTTACAGAATTGGACCTTTTAGAACATAAAACGATTAGAAGAGCATTGTTGTAATTTGGCCTTTCTCCAAATGTAGCGCTTTTGCGTTTTCTTTTACATTTGAATAGTTTGAAAATTGAAAACCATCTCGTTTAAAGGAAAAATAACTTTTACCCACTATTTTGAAGTTTTTAAGAAAATAAAAATTCTCTATTATAATATTAAGTAAGTATGCTAAAGTAATAATTTACAGATTAACTAAGTAATGCAGCTAGTTACCCAGCCCTACATATCTTGGCTTTTATACAAAATGTTACTTTTCATTTTCAAGGACAAGTATTTATTCATTAATCTTCGCTTATCAAATACTTAGTAGGTATTAAAAAGACAAGTAGTAGCTATAACATACATATCTAGTAGCTATCCTAAGCTATCCTAAGCTATGTGTAGCTCTACATTATAGCAAACATAAATCGTTAGCTAAAAGCAGTCTCTTTACACTGAATTACGAGTGTTTCCTAAACTTTTAACTGCATTCAACTAGCTTAATATGAAACGACCTGCGCATTAGAGGCATTACTTCAGAGATTTATGAGTGAAATTTTACTAAACCTTATAATAATACGTTCCTATTACTGTTGGAGACAAATTCATTACTCCGTAGGTATCATTTGAAACGACACGATTTCTTAGTTACTAATTTCATAAGTATTATATATAGGTACCGTTAGAACTTGTACCTACCGTTTTGTAGCTAATTAAAAAGCACCTACCCTAACGTTCACTCGAAATTATATTGCCTAAATACTAGCTGATTCCCGCAACTTCGTCCGCTATTATTAAGGTTTCAAACACTCCCGTGGGAACTCTTGATTTCCTGGGAGAAAAAGTAGTATTTAATATGCCCATCTCGGGGATACAGGCTATCTCTGTGCCATTTATAAACATCTGTTCAGACTTCAGAGGTTTCGCATTGGAAATGTATTACCTAACCTAGATTAAGTAAGTATGTTGTCCCTATAATTAAACAATTAGGGGAAGGTGGGGCATGACGGGGTGGTTAAGGTTTGACGATGAATAAAACACAGATTTTTGTATTCAACTAATTAACTTTATTCTTTAACTATTCTTTGGTTATCAATCTTTCAGTTTATGAAAGAATTAAACATTTACTTAAAGTTTTAAAAATAATAAATCAACAAATACAAAAAATGTCCTTTCTCCCCATTTTGCCCCACGGGTGGGGCAAGACAGGGTAACCACATGGGCAAGATGGGGTACCTAACAACAAACAGGTATATCTAATTATTTATTGGCTTGACAGTGGAGACGTATATGTATGACTTCATCGTCGTCGTCTTCTACATCGGCACACGAGTAATGAGCCCATTTACTACATACCTGACAACTTATCCATCCTTCCACTGATTCCAATTATAGTTCAGTGCAATACAAACATGCAGGATTCTTGTTTTCTCTTCTGTATCATCTGATTCTGATGAAGACTGCCTTTTTGTTTCTTTTCTAGTATTTTGTCCAACTTTTCTTACCTTGAGTTTCGTACTTGATACATCTTTAAGTTTTTCTTCTCTTCTTTCTCTTTTTCTACCCGTTTCTTCTTTTTATTACTATCTTCTAGACTACTTTTTGTACCGGGAGGACGTAATAATTGCAGTACTTATACGTTGTCTTGAGACACGAGTCTTTTATTTTGTGATTGGCATAAGAATTATTTATTTTGGACTAACCAATAATAAAACCCCATCATGCCCCTTATCATTTTTCTCAAAATATTTTAATACTGTTAGAAACATTATTTAAAAAAGCATGAACTAGAATACGTATCTTATAAACTGTTAAATTCTGTCTCAGAAACACTCACAGCTGGCTACGATATTTTATGTAATTATGTTAATGTCACGACTAGTAAAAATTAGAAAATTTTAACATTATCGTGCATTTGACAAATATCGCTATAACTTTGTCACTTCACCACTCGTTTAGGTGACTCGCCACACGCCGATGACGGCGGTGACAGCACGTCTATCGCATATGCTCAGTACTGATTGGTGAACTGGTATCACGACTTATAGCCAAAACTTCATCTTGCCCCTCGCCCCGTGTTGCCCCACCTTCCCCTAAATTGTTTTGCTATAATCCGCAAAACAAATAAATCTGTAACGTGGACCATGCGCTATGCGCCTCCCGCCCTTCCGCTGTTTATAGACATGCAGGAAAAACAAGCAACCAAGAAAACAATACGCACCAACCACCACGCGAGTCGCGACACCATACAAACCCTCCGAAACAAACTAAGCACTTTTAACTCTGACACCGGAGCAGCCTCAGGAAATATAGACTCTACTTACAATGCAAATTGCAAAGATTGTAATTATATTTCTGGGATAAAAAATAATTTAATCCTGTCTGTGAAAATTCCGTGAAAATTGATTCAGCTTTTCCACAGTTTAGTCTGTCAAACAGACAGACAAAAATTTTGGCGTTTATACATAAGTATTATGGTTCTAGGCTAGGTAGGTATTTTTTTATATCGGAATATCACAAGAGATTTCTAAAACTTAAATTCACGCGGAGGAAGTCGCCCGCCGGCATGTTCTAAAATCATTATCACTATAATTCAACGCTTGAGTATATTTTCCATAAAATGTAATCTTTAAAACAGTTTACGGGGCTGTTAACGTTTTGCTCTCCTTTCGAATGAATCCAATTTGCATTATAATAAGTTACGAGAGCGCTAGGATGTTAAAAATCTTGAAACGTGTAGTAAGTAAGTAGTTTCATTTAACTAGCTTGAAAATTTATTTGTTTGTTATTAAGTAATTTGTTTGAATTTTTCTAAGTAGGTAATTCCAAAGAAAAATATTTAAAATTCTTATTTTTTAGTCGTTGCTTTATTCTCAGTAATACTTAGGTACTTATTATGATTTTTTTCAAACCAATAGGTTTTCAGGGCAGTTAGGTACTCGTAGGTACTTGTTTAAAAAGAGCAATATAGCCCCCAGTCAGTTTTACCAAGGTTTTCGTTTTATTAAAAGGAAAGATTTAACTAATATACTTACTTACATACTTATTGTCCTTTCAAACCATATCTTTCTAAATGTCGCTGAGATCTACTGCGTCGCTTAATCACAGGAGTGGTTATCTGCAATGCTGTGTTTGAGAGAAGGTGTATTTTCTCAAAATTAGATTTAAGTAAGTACAGTCAAAACCGTTTATGGCGACATCGTTTAGAATAACATACCGGTTATATTAACCGTAATCAAAGGTCCCGGCTGAATGCTATATGACTGCCTTATCAAAAACATTGCTTTTTACGACATTGGTTACTTCGACATACCGCATTAAACGACCACATTTGACCAATGTTTTTGGAGAATTGTATCTCTACAGGTCGTTCTACAACAACCAGCTTATCTGTATTGTAAACTTTGAAGAGGCATAATATAATGGTCAATGGTTATTATCGTAAAAATAAACACGTGTTTAGGGTCTTTTGTAATTCTTAGAAAACAAAACACGTGCATGCTGTAGAGTGCCCAGTTCTTCAAATTTCTTCAGTCAGTTTCTTACTTAAAACATATTGTTGAATTAATTGTGAAACTTTTAACTTGTCGGAAGCAAAAAGAAAGCAAATTAATATCGAAGAAAAATCGCGTATTATTTCAAAACAAGAGAGCGGAGTTCTAAACAAAGACTTGGCAAAAGAATATGGTGTTGTATGGTGGAACCGGTTGTTATAACTATCTGTTTTTACGACTTAATATGAGTAGTCCCTTCGATGTCGTTATAACAGATTTTGACTGTATATAAATTATAAATTTTCTGTAAATCAGTTTGTTTTCAAAATTAAAAATATTTAAGCGCAACGTACTTCGTAGACATCGCAGTTAAGTGTTGGCAGGCGAGTCGCAGAGAGTCGCTGAGAGACTTACGTCCAGCAGTGGACGTCCATCTGTTGAAGACGATGAGGCGCGGTCTTTTTATCATAATTATGATAAATCAAACACAGTATTATTTGAAAAACAAAACACGAACCGCTCCTATAATCGCGCGGGTGCCTAGACGCGGTTCGTGTTTTGTTTATACCTACTAACAATAAGCATAGGTACCAATTTCAACAGCAAATAACGCTGGTTACGTAGTTATCAATAAAAGACGCTGCGCCTCGGCGCCACTCTATGCCCTTACATAATCATAAAGGATCAAATTACGCTCTTTTACCGTTTATAACTTCTAAATTTAAAATTTAAAAAACATCTTTGAATTCTTTTCCGTCCGCACGAAACTGCAATGATAGATACCTATTGGAAATTGTGTTTTATATATTTTGATCCGTATCGAGTAGCTCGCGATGCAATCGGACGCACGCCGTAGGTTATAGGTATCTATGCCCGTAGTCAAACTGTTTCAAACATTTCAAACACGACTGCAACAGAGGCAAATAACTCCGATAGCTCCGTAATAGTGTAATAGAGGGATTTCGTTTTTATTACTTTTTACCCGACTACGGCAAAGCCAAAAGGAAGGGTTGTGATTTTAGCAGTATGTATGTGGCTGATTTTCGTATGAGATTCTGTGTACCACTGTAGCGCCTAAACTACTGGACCGATTTTTATGAATGAGGTGTCTATTGTTTCGTTGTTATGGTCCGGGTGACATAGGCTACATTTTATTTACGGAAAAAATTGAGAAGTGACCTTCGCGCGGTTTTCTAGATTATTAAATTATAGTTTCGGATAGACAACAGATGGCGCCACTAGCTGCTTGCCCTACGCTTTCGCATTAAATTTTATTATTAAGCGTAGTCGGGTTTTAGTTTACGAACTTTTTTATGTACCTATCTATCTTCCTAGCACAAAAATACTACATATATAGATATAACTGCCTCATTGGCCTAGCCGTTAGCATTAGCACGTTCGTCTGTAGATCATGAGTTCAATTCCCGGGTCGGGCCAAAAAATATTATATCACTACATAGTATAAAACAAAGTCGCTTTCTCTGTCCCTATGTCCCTATGTATGCTTAAATCTTTAAAACTACGCAACGGATTTTGATGCGGTTTTTTTTAATAGATAGAGTGATTCAAGAGGAAGGTTTGTAAGTAGAAAAATTGGACCCGGTAGGTGGCGCTAATAGCGGGCAGGACGACGTCTGCCGGGTCCGCTAGTAATTATATAAATACTTATTATTACGTAAGTATTGTGTTTTTCTGCCAAGAAATTCTCAGTGCCATCCAGTGGTAGTTGGTGGTGTTAGATATAGCCCGTGCCTCGGAGAGCACGTAAAGCCTTCGGTCTTGCGCCTGATCTCTCTTCTGATGTGCACACACTTGTGCACTATAATATCTCCTACGGAGTTGGCTAGTCTCCGTCTTGATTGAGATTGGCTGCCGTGGCCGAAATTCGGCGGGAGGATATTACCTATAGAATTTTCCTAGGTTTTCCGCATTATCCGCACAGGGAACGGCAGCGTTAGGAAACTCCGCACTATATGGAAGGACTAACTTAAGCGAATCTGTGGAAGCTGCTGGACACAAGGAGCGCAAGATCGTGTTCTGTGACGATCCTTGCAAGGGCCCTATGTCCAGCTTCGTTGTCCTCGGCTTATCCCGTTACGCGATATCAACTTTCCTTATTATGCGACGCCACGCATAGATCGTTCGTTTTGCTTTTGGACTGGACCGAAAAACAAAAGCTTTTTACCCCTTATACATATTTTCATAGAAACACTAAACCAAAAGCATTAGCTAGTTGCCGTGCGCTCAGGAATTTACTTGTTATGTAGGTACAGGAAATAACTCGTTTCACACATTATATTCTAAGCACCGAGTGCTTTTAAAACTTTTAATGGACTCGATTAAGCTTCTCATTTGAGTCAGCCAGTTCAGCGATTCGAAAGGGAAAATCTCACCTTTGCCAAGCACAAAATAGTAGTTACTTAGATAATAAGTATTATTTTGAGTATGTTTAATGAATATTTTTTACAAATTTTGCTGCGTCAACTAAAACCTGTGTATTAATACTAGGTCATTCATTTATGGGGTGCTAGCCAGGTAACCTCCAAGTGTGCCTGGGTGCTGCTGGTCCTCTTGGATACGTCCGAGGGGAAGAGCAGTATTCGGGCCGGTGCGCCCCGGTAACATGGTTAATAATTTTCCTACTGGATATTGTTAGCCATGGCCAATGACCTGGCAGAGGGAGGTTTCTCCGCGTGTCCTTCTGATTAGCAGATGGCACTGTGGATGAAACTAGGGGTGAGACACCCTGGGGCGGGGGGCAGCGATGCCCATCGCGGGAGGAAGAAAACCTCGTTTAAAAAATTACGGGAGGGCGCGAGCCTCTGGAGGGACAGCCCAGAGGCGAGCGGGAGCCCCAGCTGGGGTGACCGCCGGACGCCTGGGATGCATACTTTGGGTTCCCCAGGCGTCCAGCACAGACAGCATGAGGGTCATGCCACAGAATATAACCAGAAGGGAAGCTACCTAAGAACGTCCCGCAGTAAACACACTCACACATAGCGCCGCGCACGCACACACGAGCTGTCACGGACGCTCGCTAGTGAACAGTTAGTGGAATAACGTCAAGGCTGTCGTGTGGTCGTGTCGCGTGCGCATTAAATTATTAGCGAGAGTTATTGGCGAGAGTTTAGACATTGTGTACTTAAAATAGTGTAAATTATACTTATAAAAAATCAAGTGTTGTGTTTAGACAAATATGCCTCAGTATTGTACAGTATGTTTAAGTTCCACTATAAAAAATAAGGATATTTCTTTTTTTTTGTACCCTAGAGATCAAGTGAAGTAAGTATACCTACCTTTACATAATATGATTATCTACACAAAAAATTAATGAAATGAAATTAATTTATTTATTGTAGGATAGCATGTGCCACTTATGATATTATGTCAAGACTCTACCACTGGTACGGAAATCAGATTCTACTCAATTGAATTAGGTAAAACATTGCCAGGTAAGTTAAAATAGCTCCTGTACACAATGGACCATTTCGATGGGCCTATCTAAGGTACCTATCTAAGTACCTAGGTACTTAATTCATTCAATTTACTAAAGTAAGTAAGTATCTAGGTACTGTCACTAGGGATACCTACGCATGTGCACACTTACTTTTAGTAGGTACCTACTAATGTCCTGACCGAATTTCGGCCACGGCGGCCAATCTCAACCGAGGCAGAGACTAGCCATCTGCGCAGGAGATATTATAGTGCACAAGTGTGTGCGCATACACAGGTGCACTCTCTATTCCCTCACTCTCATAGTTCGATGGGACGCCAATGCGACACGACCGGAGAGAGATTAGGCGCAGGACCGACGGCTTTACGTGCTCTCCGAGGCACGGGGGTGTATCTAACACCGCCAACTTCCAACTCCGGGCTGGCACTGAGAATTTCTTGACAGAAAAACCCAATACCTCATTTTTTTTGGCCCGACCCGGGAATCGAACCCAGGACCTCGTGATCCACAGTCGAACGTGCTAACCGCTAGACCAACGAGACAGTCAAGGTGGTACTACCTACCTAAGTAACTAGGTATTTAATTCATTTATTTTACTAAAGTATCTAGGTACCTACTATCACTAGGGATATATACGCATGTGCTATTATTACACTTACTTTTAGTAGGTACTTACTAGTCACTACCTACCTAAGTAACTAGGTACTTAATTCATTCAATTTACTAAAGTAAGTAAGTATCTAGGTAATCTAGGTACTGTCACTAGGGATACCTACGCATGTGCTATCACACTTACTTTTAGTAAGTACCTACTACGTACCTAAGTAACTAGGTATTTAATTCATTTATTTTACTAAAGTAAGTATCTAGGTACCTACTATCACTAGGGATATATACGCATGTGCTATTATTACACTTACTTTTAGTAGGTACTTACTAGTTACTACCTACCTAAGCAACTAGGTACTTAATTCATTCAATTTACTAAAGTAAGTAAGTATCTAGGTATTGTCACTAGGGATATCTACGCATCTGCTATCACACTTACTTTTAGTAGGTACCTACTACCTACCTAAGTAACTAGGTACTTACTTAATTCATTTATTTCACTAAAAAACATTTTATTCCAATCATTACTACATATCTTACTATACATAATATATACTAGTATATAATATTTTTATTTTTACCCATAATTTTTCACATGCAACAGGTGACAACCCTATCAGAATAGGTATAAATTTTGGACGTTCTTAGGTAGCTTCCCTTCTGGTTATATTCTGTGGTCATGCCGTGGTGGTTTTTAGTGGGTATACCTGGTGGAGTCCTACATAACCTTCGTTCTGCCGCATTCGGCCGCAGAACGGGGTACATATAAAAAAAGCTTTCCACCACGTCAAAAAAAAAAAAGGTAAGTAATTCATTTATAATAATAGTCGTAGTTTTAGTTTTAAGTTTTCGTAGTAATTATCACCATTACCTTTCATATTTATATACTGACTTTCAAAAAGTGTACAGTGTACCTAGGTACTACCTACTTTGAATAAATGAATTTTTTATTTGAATTTAATGTTCAAGATTTACCTATTTAGGTAGGTACTAGGTACCTATTTAGCTCACTCGTGGCACACGAGTAGTAAATCTACAGAGAGGAAGCTTCCACAAGCGGCCCGCTGTAGGTATACTCACACAAACACACTCACCAACGGTTCACGGACGCGCGCTCGTTCCACTAACCGGTACAGTTGGTGACAAACGTGCGCATATGTGTGAGTGTACCTACAGCGGGCCGCTTGTAGAAGCTTCCCCTCTGTAGGTACTCTGTGCTCGTGGTATGTCAATGGTCAATCCATATTACAAGTAGATAAGTGGAAGTATCTACTAATATATATACTAAGTATATCTAATGGTGATAATAGAATAATTGACTATCATTGAAAATAGATTTAGGTATAAGTAGTAGGTATTTGTAAAATGTTATAAACAAAATATTATGTTCTCACAGGCAGGTTTCGTTAACAGGCAAAATTGTATACCTACCCTCAACCGAATACTATTTTGCTTTTTTGGTGGTCTAACTTTAACGGTAACCGTAACAGAACTTTAACCGCACAAAATGCTATTGACCCAAATAATAATGTCCTCCTGACCGAATTTCGGCCACGGCGGCCAATCTCAACCGAGCCAGAGACTAGCCATCTGCGCAGGAGATATTATAGTGCACAAGTGTGTGCGCATACACAGGTGCACTCTCTATTCCCTCACTCTCATAGTCCGATGGGACGCCAATGCGACACGACCGGAGAGAGATTAGGCGCAGGACCGACGGCTTTACGTGCTCTCCGAGGCACGGGGGTGTATCTAACACCGCCAACTTCCAACTCCGGGCTGGCACTGAGAATTTCTTGACAGAAAAACCCAATACCTCATTTTTTTGGCGCGACCCGAGAATCGAACCCAGGACCTCGTGATCCACAGTCGAACGTGCTAACCGCTAGACCAACGAGGCAGTTGACCCAAATATTACGCCACTGACAACAGTAAAAACCTAAATTGTAGCCCAAAAAGTCCCAACGCCAATTGCAATTTAAAATTGGAAAAGGTCGAAAAAAAAAGATTTTATATTTACCTACCCACCTAAAATCATACCGTGTAGTCAAAAACAGAACAACCGTCGGACGTTACCTATAAAAAACATAGGCCTAGAACTAACAGAGTGACTGCAAGTTTTAATCGAACTGTATGTATAACAAAATCTGTACCTATCCAAATGCTGCCGGCGCGGCGCAGAGAACAAGTTTGATAGACCCCGAAAATAGTGTTTACGATTTGCGCTCGCTTGCACACTCCCTTTAGGTCAATTTGCATCAACCCGTTTAATATATTTATTATGATAAATTTTCTATAATATATGTCCTTTTCTTGTAAATTCTGGAATGTGAATGTAAAGTTCAATAGGAGAATAATAAATCTATGATAATAAATTAATGAGTAGTAGTAATGCGGTCTGTCTGTCTAGACTCTAGACAGTTAGACTCCGTTCCCGTGAAAAGCGTTTAACGCGCGTTTTGCTATCTCTCGTTCACAACTACGTTAGCATGTGTACCTAGGCCTTGAATAAAATGCGTGTATACTTCTACTTTTAATTCGATGCAGTAAACTGACGTTTCATTATGTCATTCACATAAAATAATGTTGTAAACCTAATTTCAATAGTGATGTGATAGGTTCATTTCATTTATAAGTAGTTATAATCATATTTCGTTTAAATGTTATCCTACTTATAATATTATAAATGTGAAATTGTGAATGTTTGGATGTTTGTTACTCAATCACGCAAAAACTACTAAATGGATTTGGCTGAAATTTGGAATGGAGATAGATTATACCCTGGATTAACACACAGGCTACTATTTATCCTGGAAAAATCCACAGTTACCACGTGATTTTGAAAAACCCTAAATCTATAGTTACAGCTATAGGTAGATTACTATAGAAAACTTCCTTGAAAGTAGGTATAAAGGCTAGAAAAGGGAGTGGGAACGGAAACCGGAAATCCACGATTCCCTCGGGATTTGTGAAAAACCGAAATTCACGCGGGCGAAACCGCAGGCAAAAGCTAGTATAATAATATCTTAAAATAATTGTATTATAATATAGTAGGAACAATCTACCTCTAACAGGCACCTTTTTAACTATTTAACGTTACACTATTTAACGTTTTACAGACTACAATTTCATAAAGATAGTTTCATAAGTATCTATTATCTTAAATTTTGTACTGTAGTAAATAAAAATAAAATGAAATAATTAATGTTGTGAATCATTCACATCATTCACTTTCACCTATTTTTTTTTCGTCAAAAAGTAAGTAACCCATGAAACGTCAATTTACTGCATCGAATTAAAAGTCCGACGTTGTATGGTAAAATGCAGTGACATATTGTGGTTGAAACGCTTGTCATGGGAACAGAGTCTTAGTTGCGAAGTGTTAACCAGTATACCAGCTACTCAATAATTATAATTTTTTATGTTGGAATGAGGTTGGAATCTCGATTGGTCCACCATCAGATTGATCGGGATTCATTATTCAAATAGTTCGCGACCAAAATGTTTTAGCTACGAGTACATACCTAGGTAATTCCTATTAGTACTCTATACTGTTCTCTACCTACTCTACACTAAACTCTTATCGTCGCCACAGAATACGTATCAGTACAAGTATGGTCGCGTTGTCGTCGTTAAAAACCGTTAGACGTCCACTGCTGGACATAGGTTTTTGTAGGAACAAACTGCGGTCATACGTTGGCTTGTATCTAGCAACTTCATTTCATTCGAGTGTCC
The DNA here is from genome assembly GCA_920104075.1 of Melanargia galathea. NCBI lineage: Eukaryota > Metazoa > Arthropoda > Insecta > Lepidoptera > Nymphalidae > Melanargia > Melanargia galathea. The sequence goes on from OV049869.1 coordinate 9,811,539, forward strand.
ACCGAGTGAGCGGTCTGCCAACACAGCGCTTTCCAGTGCGAGGTCGTCATTCTAATACCTTTTTACCCCAATGGCAATGGCTACCGGTTCTTCAAACTATATACCTACTCCGAATTAAATACTAATACGATAATCTATTCAAGACAAATATCCTTAAAACATCATTGTAAGTTCAATAATGAATCAAAGAGAATTTCTTACGGTCGGCTCCCAAAAATGGGGTAGGTAGAATCAAAACTTTGGCTTAGAATGCAGTTAAACTTTTAATAGGCAATTAGAGGTGCAACGAAATGGCTGGATTTTACAGAACCAATATGTCGGTATAATGGGGTTATACCTACTAGAAATTGAAGAGATTTCCAAAGCAGCTTTAATGTTTGTCTATTGAATTTTTCAAATTATTTATTTAGGATTTTCAGCCGTAACTTCTTTAGATTATTTTAAATCCAAGGAAGCTCTTTGTTTTCTTGAGATACATGAATGAATATCGGTTAGAACGGCATTCCGAACCAGTGGTAGATTCAATTGACGATTCAAAAGTACCTATACTTGTTAAAGTTTATTTGTATAAAAACTTTTCTATTCTATTGTATTCTATTCTAATATCATGGAAATATGGATTTTATATTTTACTTAAAAAACTTGATTGAGTGACTTGATTAAATAAAAAAACAATATTAAAAAAATGTACAGCATCTAACTGAATACCTACGTAAAATCACAAAGGCTTTTTCAGGCACCGATAGCTGCTGGAATCTAGTTAGTATTTAGATTGCAGAGAAGTTGGGTTCGGAAGCTTGCATTAGCGATTCTGTTTCAAGCGTGACTGCATCAGGGATGCAAAAGGAAAAATTGTGTAGCTTCCTGGAAAAAGGATTGAATTTACAGGATACAAACGAATAAGCAAATAACTCTGCAAATACACAGATAGCTACACAAAAAACCCACTTCAATTACATCGACAAGACAGTAATACAACGTAAGTAGACGAAAAAAATTAACAAACGCACTAGTCCGTCACTACGATTTTCGAAAGTTCCCCTCGATTTATCTGGGATTCCATCATCAGATCCTGGTTTCCTTATCATGGTACCACCCTTGGGATATCTTCTTTCCAACAAAAAAAGAATTTTAAAAATATGTTCATAAACGACGAAGTTATCCGCGAACACTCATAAAAAACATAGATATTTATACGGTCGAATTGAGAACCTCCTCCTTTTTTGAAGTCGATAAAAAAGGACGGTCTTACAGTTTATAAAGTATGTACTAACTGATCTTGAAATCAGCTAAAGTTTTGCCAGATGGGAGGCTTCAGCTGCGGCTATAGTTACCATGTTATCGGTAAACTTGTATGTTATTTGCTTTCAAGTTATTGAGATTACCTACCGTACTATACTATATAGATGAAGAGGCACATTGAACAATACATAATATAAAAAACTTGAGAGGTGTCAAGGGACCGGATATCCCCTACCCCTGCCACTACCCCTACCCCTACCCCTACCCCTGCCCCTACCCCTACCACTACCCCTTTTTTTTTTTTTTTTTGACGTGGTGGAAACCTTTTATAGGTACCCCTGTTCTGCGGCCGAATGCGGCAGAACGAAGGTTATGTGGGACTCCAACCGGGTATACCCACTAAAACCACCACGGCATGACCCTCATGCTGTGTGCTGGACGCCTGGGGAACCCAAAGTATGCATCCCAGGTGTCCGGCAGCCGCCCCAGCTGGGGCTCCCGCTCGCCTCTGGGCTGTCCCTCCAGAGGCTCGCGCCCTCCCGTAATTTTTTAACGAGGTTTTCTTCCTCCCGCGATGGGCATCGCTGCCCCCCGCCCCGGGGTGTCTCACCCCCAGTTTCATCCGCAGTGCCCTCTGCTAATCAGAGGGACACGCGGAGAAACCTCCCTCCGCCAGGTCATTGGCCATGGCTAACAATATCCCCGAAATTATTAACCATGTTACCGGGGTACACCGGCCCGAATACTGCTCTTCCCCTCGGACGTATCCAAGAGGACCAGCAGCACCCAGGCACACTTGGAGGTTACCTGGCTAGCACCCCACCCCTACCCCTACCCCTACCCCTACCCCTACCCCTACCTCTACCTCTACCTCTACCTCTACCTCTACCTCTACCTCTACCTCTACCTCTACCTCTCCTCTACCTCTACCTACCTACCTACCTAAACGAAAATAACTGGCTTGCTTTCTATAAGAGAGAGAGAGACAGACAGAGAAACACGCGCCTTACAACTATAGTAAAAAGTGTCGTTACAACTTTTTCTCTTAATTTTTTCCGTCGTCCCCCTTTTGCAACGCGCGATAAGGAACTTCGTTCCAATTATTATAAAAATTAAAAAGCCTAAGATGATCTTATGTATCCCCCTGGTGGTATACTAAGATCGGAGTGATATCAATGTAGTGATTTTGACAAACAAATTAACTCTGCGGTGCCCCAGTTGCTTGAAAACATCACTACGTAGCGGCGCCGTGTGCCGTCGCTCGCTTTGTTATAGTTCAGTATTTGCAGGGAGCGTTAACAATTTGCACCGAGGCAGTTCAAAACTTCTAATGGAGCAATTTGTAGGTGTATTGGAAACTACCGATCCGCGGCAGGCATTGGATTAAACTCCAACCATCCGTTATTGAAATACTCCTGATATTATTATTTCATATTTAATTATTCATCTACAACTAAGAAAACAGTCCGAATAGATGTTCAAAGGTAACGGTCGTTCTTATTGGACCGATTTTGATAAATAGGATGTCGCGTCGGTATCGTAGTCTTTGTTTTAGTATTCCGCGTGGCTTATTAGTTTCTTATTAGGCTATATTAATAAGAAATTTATACCAAAACATGCTTAATATAAAGATTTCGTAAGTATGTAGGTAGATATCAAGGTAAGCATATATTTTATGTATTGTACCATAATCGTAATTTTAAAGAAGCAGCTTAGTTTTATGTACTTGCTTTATATTATATTTTTGAAATTTAGTAAGTACTTAAATGAATTTTAAATAACGCGTGCCCTTCGTGCTTAAAATTAACTTTTTGAATGGTGCCGCGAACTACTCACGTAGATACTTATCTAAGTATAAATGAATCAAATAAAGTAGATAAAAAATACAGCTCTATAAAAAGTTATCAAAGCTACCCCTGAAAATTAATTGTTCTCAAAACAAAAGCTCTTAAGAAAGAGTTTAGAATAATTCGCACATTTTTCGGTAGTTTAAGATAGAATGTTGATCTTATCCGCTTTAATTAAAACAAACCTAATCTTGTTAACTTATCATCCCAAAACTTAAATGCATGAAAAAGTGTGTTTTCGTTTGTATCATACGTCTTCAGCCAAATTAATGAAAAGTTTTGCTGAAATTGAACACGTGTGTAGGGATAAGATTAATCTCATATACTTAGGACTATAAGACTTTTCTAAGGACTCTTCATGATATCTTATCTTCGGGTAGTCAACTTTTGTGAGAAAATCTGTTCAGAAATTGAAGCCAAACTTTATCTTTAACAACATTGAAAGAAATCAAAAGCATCTGCTAGTTATAAAATAACCTAGCAAAATATGATGATACTTCAGCTCCCAATTTCCTGATCTACAACAATAGGATTGGCGCTTTGCCATTTAACGTTTTAAAATCTGTAGAAAACGTCTTTTTCATTATTTAATTCAACAAGCTTCGTATTTGCACCGATGCCAAAGTGTACGAAGTAGATTCAATATTATCTGTGACATTCGTTTTCAATAAGACCATATTTTTAAAATTTTAAACCAGTATAGAAACAGGATTATACTGCTTGAATTGTATAGAGAAATAGCGGTAGTTTAAAAAAATCTATATTCGTTAGTTTTGTAAAGAGAAATGGCGGTAGTTCTAAAAAATCAGCCAAGTGCGAGTCGGGCCTCGCTCTTTCAGGGTTCCGTACATAATTATGAATAATATAATATTTTGGGTCTAAGAAATATTTAATTTCCGAGCTAGACATCGCAACAAACCGTGAAAGAAAAACCCAAAAAAATGTTCGTTTATTTTGGTCACAGCTTATAAACTATTTAATAAATCGTTGTTTTCAGTATTTGTTGTTTAAATAGAGCATATAGTACATAATATACTGAAATATCATATTCCCAACTAGTTTAGTTTTTGAGATAGCCCCCGTCACAAAAATGGTCTAAAACTGACAACTTTGATGGCCTCCCATTCCCTTATTTTTTGAGATAAAAATTAAAAAAATATATATTTGTACTCTACTTAATGAGTTCTAAACAATGATACCCCACAAGCTAGGGTAAAGAAAATTTTTTTTTTTCCGGCTCCTTTTTCATGTATGGGAGCCCCCCTGAAAAATAATTTAATTCAATTTCTAATTCAATATTTGATTTTGGGTTAACGTTTTACACTAAATACCAAAATTTCAGGTTTGTAACTCATTTCGTCTGCGAGCTAGAGACCTGTGACCGGCGGACAGACGGACAGACAGACAGACAGACAGCCGAGTGACATTAATAGGGCTCCGTTTTTACCCTTCGGGTACGGAACCCTAATAATCGTTATTCGTTAGTTCTTTCGTCTACCAACAGTAGGTGCCTACTCGCCAATCTTTTTGAATGCTCTGAACATAGGCATGTTTGGATGGGCAGTATACGCAAACAGGAATCAGCGAGAGGTAGAGCCCCCACCCTTTCCCCGTGCGCACTTTACCATGCACAAGTTTAAGCTCGTTTATTATTCGATGGATCCTGACCTAATATTGTAACAGAAATAACGTTATCAAATGGTTATCAATATAATCCAAATAGTTCGTAACCATTTTCTCGAGTAAATGCTAAGCTGCAACGCTCGAAGCGGTTTCTACGTACGCCACAACTAGGATACCTACTTGGATGACAACGTCTTGTGAATTTGAACTATGCGGATCCAAATTCGAGCAGTACGATATGTCTTTACCTCAGTTATTTCGGGAAGGGAATATTTCAATAAATCGAATTTTGCCATATAGATTCACCGTACTTATAATCAATATACCTACCTAAGGTATGAATAAGTTTTTTTTTTGAATAAGTACGTACGGTCTTTTTATCATCCTAAGCTATACCACACTAATAAAAAATAATAAAAAAATATATTCGTAGGTAGGTACTCTACTCAAAGAGCTCTAAACAATGATACCCCAAGCTAGGTAAATAATTTTTTTTTCCGGCTCCTTTTTCATGTATGGGAGCCCCCCTGAAAAATAATTTAATTCAATTTCTAATTCAATATTTGATTTTGGGTCAACGTTTTACACCAAATACCATTTCAGGTTTGTAACTCATTTCGTCTGCGAGCTAGAGACCTGTGAACGGTGGACAGATGGACAGACAGCCGAGTGACGTTAATAGGGCTCCGTTTTTCCGGAACCCTAAAAATCAAACCTGCGTTCTGTATTGGACCGTACATGTGGCATGAATATTTTACCGCAAATATGCAGTGCGATCGAAGCAGAACATTCACCTATGTAAGTACAGCGTATACAGAGGTTGGACAAACTTTAAGTAAATCAATTTGCGACCGGCCCGCGGCGACTAATTGCTTTACTTTGCAACAAGATACCTACCTCAATTAAAAATTGTCAATGATAGTTGGCTGTAACCTCGTCTAATAACAACAGATATTTAATTTTAACAATTCATTATAGAGCCCTCTACACAAATACACTGTATCGTTCAAAAATCTACCGAACAGGATATAACCTGAGAGCAATGTCACAGTGCGCGTTGCGGCGCCACTGAAATGTATTGATTTTGACAGATTGCAATATAACACCGTGTCAGTCCAGATATCAATGGTCAGTACGCCACGCTGTCTTGCGCTTTGATATAAATACCAATGAACACTGCGTCACAGCGCACTTTGCGCCTGTGACATTCCGCGGACCTTTCATAATATAAGAGCGGGGCCGCACTGCGAAAATTATTCGCGCTAATTTTATTCGCGCGGTTTATATTCCGCATTTTAATATATTTTTCTCGCGAATTTTAAATCACATGTGCGTGCAGCTTCATACATTCCCATATGTCACAGAGTTTTACGGAATAATTCGCGCGAATAAATTTGGCAGTGCGGCCTAGGCCTAAGTATACCTATATAATATATTTTATACTTAGAATGTCGCAGTGCAACGTCTAGCTTATAACCCCCGGCACGTAAGTCGAGCGGTGACCTTCAAGTGCGCGCAGCGTCGTACGAGTGAGCGGGACACAATACGATTGGAGAGCCGCTTACGAGGGATCCGCGAGAGCTAATCAGTGCTTACGAACGATCCCCACGCCCTCCCCGCGACCCCCTCACACCCCGAGATACCTCATTTTCGACTTCTGCCCATTGAAGGTCAACGCTAGACTTATTTGCCGTGACTTGTACTAGGAATTACGTAGTATGCGGCAACGACGACGTGGTCGGCGCAGAAGCACCCCAGCGACACCGCAACGCGTTGCGGTTCCGCAGCGTTTGGCTTACCGATTAGGGGTATGAATTCAATAACAACTGACCGCTTCCGTCTCACCAGCCTCCTGGTAAAATCGCAGACAAAGGGCAAATAGCAGAAGAAAATTCATGACAGAAAAGCTAATAACATTTTTAGACCCGGGAATCGAACTCGTGCCGAGTTATGCCTTATGACCCGCAGCCGAATAAGCGAGTCACTAGACCAACGGGGAGGTTATGAGGAATATTGAGTGTCGCTGCAATGCGTCAGGGTCTTCGCCGCTGACATAACTTGTCAGGAAGCTGTCTAAGTCCCGAGCGAGAGATTGATGAACGACCGAGCTCTCTGTAGACGTAGAGTAGCTTGTAATGTTACATTGTTCGAAACATGTTAGAACTATTTACTATGGTGCATCCGGTAACTTAATGTAATAGTATATTGTAAAACAATGACTGTAAGTACGTAATTACCAAAGATCGGAATATAAGTAGTGCAATATGGGGTGAACGACCTGGAACATTATCAATAGTATGGATATGACTGCGGGATTTCTCTCATGCGCGATTTTGATACCTCATATAATGTTCAGTATCGAAGAGATTTCTCTTTTTCACGTTGTACTAATAAAAACTGAGTAGGGAAATCAGGGATAATATTGAAAAAATATCAATTGGCATATCTAATCCACATTACGATATCCTGCGATATTGCACCGTCTATTCCAATCATTGCTTATTACAGACGAAGTTAACATTTGTAAGACTGATCCGTAGGCGAGGGTTATTATAAACTCGTGTATCAGTGTTTCAATATTATTATATATATATAAACCAATCTGACGCGTAATTTTCATGATAACTAAGTATTTTAGTTATGCAAACAATATTCATCTACATAATATAGGTAATATTACTTTAACATAATATTGTTTAAAATTTAGTTTATTTATCTGCCATAATAGCATTATAACGTGGTTGTTATATTTTGTTAATAGTTATAAACTGAGGTTCGGCAAACTAAATCAATTTGCGTGTGATCGACATTGGCCTGCACTAATTAATTTACTTTGCAACTAGAATTATTGTGATATCTATCTCAAAACCCTTTTGACGGTACCGCAAGTTTACAACATACTTAACTAAGTTTGTAGACATTTATACGTTGCGGTTTTGTATGAAATTTCAGTGTTATGAAAGGTAGATTCAAGATTTAAGGTTATCGATTATAATTATTATCATAGGTATAGAGTGACCTCTCGTTACAATACTAGACGTACATATGCGTGAAAAATATTTTCTGGCAAAGATGTCCCAGTTGTTGCTGGGTCGTCCATTTATTTCATAACATTGTTCCACGATTAAAACATTATTGTATTTTTTACAGCGCTCAGTAAAAATACAATAAAGTGACGATGCAAAAGAGTGACAAAAATAATGACAACATTGATTTGAGCATTATAAATTATTGTTATAAAATCTTTTTGAATCGCGCCGAGTTGCTCAAGCAAAAGTAATTCAAACAAAGTAGATAAAAGTTGCGGCGATAAAAAGCAATTAGGAGAAAAATTTGCATTCTTTCAAATTAATTACTCTCGTAACAAAAGTTTTATGAAAGGCTATAAGGGAAGTAATTCGCACATTTTTCGAAAGATTTAATGAAAAATATTTTTTTCGCAAATTTTAACATTTCGTATACCTAGGTACTTTTTATTATACATTAAACGATGATTATTTTATCACTGTTAATAACCGGTAATAACATAAACTGTTATAAACCGGTGTTTATTATATTATCCGAATCTCGTCCATTCTTTTATGCCATCCAACCACTTGCGTCTCATGTCTGCAAGGCTGTCTCAATTCCAAAATAATCCTGGGAATAATAATTGGACTTTGTCTCAGTGTCTAAAGAAAGCGACTTATTCACGGAAAATGTTGGATGGATGAGTTATAGATAGATATACCTATCTCTTTATTTACTAATTATTATATTAGTATAGACTAGATGATGCCCACGGCTTCGCCCGTGTGGATTTAGGTTTTTAAAAATCCCGTGGGAACTTTGATTTTCCAGAACAAAAAGTAGCTTATCTGTAGAAACCCGTCCCCAAAACGGAAAAATCCCGTGGGATCCCCACGATTTCAGAATACAATAATTCCTTACAGCATCAGGGTTGAGGAGTTGGATATGTACCTACTCGAGTTCATTCAACGATAAAGTCTTTAATTGGTACCCCCAATATCAATTTAAATAACCGAAAGTTTCTAAAACCCATTAGTTTTGGGGATTAGGTCCCCTACAGCATCAGGATTGAGGAGTTGGAATCCAAATTTTTTACAGAACAAGGTGTTGCAATGTTTTTCTATCGATTAAAAAAAAAATTACGCAAATCGGTTCAGAAATCTCGGAGATATCGGTGTACATAGGTAGAAAAACACAACTCCTCCTTTTTTGAAAGTCGGTTAAAAAAGTAGCCTATGTTACTCCTTGGTTAATTCTCTACTTGTATGTGAAGGTCCTATCAAAATCGGTTCAGCCGTTCCGAAGATTAGCCCGTTCAAACAGACAGACAGACAGACAGACAGACAGACAAAAATTTTAAAAACGTGTGATTCAGTTATGGTAGCGTTCAATTAACCATACGAGCTTAATATGAGGTAGTTATTTCGATATTACAGACAGACACTTCAATTTTATTTATTAGTATAGATTCCAGTATCTTGATATTTGGTGTGAAGCTATTCCGGGTGATCTTCAGCATTCTCCTGAATATTCACATTTCAAATGCTTGTCGCCGGCTTCAGCACAAGTTGTAATTTAATTCAGACGAAAAAAGCGGTCAAACTATTATGGGCTATGAAACTATTATCAAAATTTAGTTCCTACTAGAGATGCGCCAAATACTCGTTTATTACTCGGTACTCGGCGTACTCGGTATTCGGCCAAATAACTCGGTTTCAGTGACCGAATATTTGATTTTAATTTTTTTTTTAATCGCGGAAACAAACTCTAACTCTAACTCACACGCGCTCTAACTCTAGAGCGATGGGACTTTTAGGATCTTCACGCTCTGTTGGTTTGCCAGAAGTCAGTTTCTCGTAGCAACTCCAAAAAGCCACATGAGCAATTTGTGAAGGTCTTGAAACGTTATCATTCATTTCATTTTCTTCACCACTACTGGAACTCTTTGTAACGTCACTTCTTTTAATGAATTCTAAGAATAGCATCTTTCCTATCACTTTCTTATTAAACTAGTAATCTGCGTAAAAACTGAACCGAGTTATTCGGCTCAGTACGGGTTTGACAAAAATAAAACCGAATAATACTCGTTACTCGTTTACTCGGTATATCTAGTGCTCGGCCCATCTCTAGTTTCTACAATACGTAATCTGACACCACGGGAGGCGCGATTTGTCTCTCGTCACATTTGGTCATTTGACAAAATTTATATTAGGTTCACTTCTCCACAGCATTTTGTTTTACGGAAAAGAAAAAAAATATTCGTTCTTAAAAACTGAAAATCTTCTATAACATGAGTAATTGGTCCCTCGTCCGCTTCGCCTCAGAAGCGTGTTCCGTTAATTAAAACTCAGTAAACCGCTGAAGCAATTTATGACAGCTAATAAATGGCTCAGTGTAAAGAGACTGGAGTTGTTTGCCAACTCGCTTATATCCCTCCTATGTTACAATACATGCTTCATGGACATGATTGCTTTTTCGACATGATACACGCTTGTATTTTTAATCTCGACTCAAATGGAAGTTAAGATAAGTTTTCTCCACGAGATCTGCACTCCATACAATAACGGGTGTAAAGGGATTGCTCGGAAATGAAGACTAGTAGTGATCATTACTGACAAGATACCACAAAAACCGCGGAAAAAAATTAAAATATTTCCTGTATTCTTTAATGTACGCGATGTCAGGAATTTTTAGATTTAGGAATCAGCTGACGCCTAAACAAAGTTGTCGCCGGCCGCCCGTAACGCGCGCTACAGTACGGCTACTTCGTAAGCGGGGCATTGATCCCAAATTGTACACATTACATTGCCGGTTTGAAAAATACTAAATACTACAAGTATAAGACAAATGTTTTTTGATATTGGATTGTGTTTAGGTTGTGTGTTATAATAATAGTGCTAAATTTTCGATAGCGGTCCCCTTATACCCTGAATTTAAATACTACCTAGGTATACTATACGCGGATGAAGTCGCAGGCATCAGTTAGTAGATAATACAATAAAACGTGGAATAACAAAGAACGATCTGAGAAGATAAACAAGTAAAGCTCTCTAGTAAATAGACTCTTGACAAATTGTTTCTTTTATCAACTCCATTGGTCGCCGGAGGAAAAAATATCGGTCGGAAAATCACCCGGAAAACGTCGCCGGGAGGTAATATCTTAACTGTCGAAGTAGGTATTTTTGCGTTTGCCACAGCTCGCCAACCACTTAACACTTCATTGAGTTAACGATAAACGTTTCGTGCTTATGTGTACCTCTTTGGTCTAATGGGTAGCTCGTTTGGTTGCGAATCAAGAAGTTCTGGATTCAAATCCCGGAGCGCACCAAAAAAAGTCATTGAATTTTTCTGTCAAGAAATTCTCAGGAGCAGCTCGGAGTTGGGATGTTGGTGATGTTAAGGTGCGTCCAGACTTGAACATTTCACCGAACCGAAACTTTCGCCGAACTGTTACCCAGTAACCCATCTCAAGCGCTCCAAGCGCGCCGTCCACATTGAGCGTAACAAGTTCGCCGAAATGTTCGCAGTTTGGTTCGGTGAAATGTTCAAGTCTGGACGCACCTTTAGATAGGTACACCACGGTGGTAATACCAAAATTATGTATACACCTCGGTGCCTCGTAGGGCAGATATAGCACCTTCGCCTGATCTCTTACCAGTCCTATCGCGTTGGTGTCCCATCGGACTATGAGACTGAGGGAAAGGAGAGTGCTCGCATATGCAACATAATATAATATCCCTTGTAGATGCTATGCTCTTGCCTCTGTTGACTTAGGCCACCATGGTCGAAATTCGGTTTGAAGGACATTTTATACAATACCATGGTTCATTTACGGTTTTGACTTTATTTTTAAACAACTTCTTAAAGGACTCTTCTTCATTCGACTCACCAAGTCATTTTCTAGCGTTTCCCAGAGAACCCTGATCCGAGCGTTTATACGCACAATTAGTACAGATCTACATCTAATTGATCAACAATATTAAGCAAACAGTTAAGATATAGCACGTAATAATTAGCCACCTAATCATTTATTCATTAAACGGCTTTATTATAATTAGCGCCACTAATACCAAGCCAACATATTATTGACAGCACATAATATAACTAGTATGGCGCGTGGGTGCGCGGCCCGCAAGCGGACCGCGAGGTTTTGTTTTCAGGTATTTTTTGTTTGAGCAGCCTCCACCTATCTACCCCATATTCCTAACCCTCGATCATTATCACTCTCCATATTTTTTCTCCGAATAATTTGTCAGAATGAGAGTTCTTCCATAAAAATAATTGAAAAATTGAAAAGGAACGGCGTCAAAGTGTTGCATAGTTCCCAACTTACATTCTCTTCAATATTCGCCATATATTTTGTATGGAATAATAAATTTCGCCATCTTGTTTTTTTCTGTTCATCAAGTAAACCACGTCTTAATCATCTTTTGCCAAAAAACCACTCTTCCATCTTTCATACTCAGTGACATAGACACCGACGAAAGTATGGCCACTATCTTGAAACCGCCATTTAGGAATTTTTTTAAGCTCACTGCCAATTGGATTAGGTTTCGAGTAACTTTTGTTTGAGCACCTTCCACCTATATTCAATACCCTCGCTGTGCCCTTCACCCGCCTCTGAAATCTTCAATCATCAGCTCTCTCCATATTTTTCCTCCGCATGAATTTTTGTCTTCTATACGAAACCATCACAAAAAAAAAAACTTTGTGAAAACATAAATTCCGTCATCTTATTTTTTTCCTGTTCATCTAGTAGATTTTTAGTTCTTGATTATATTTTTCTAAGAAACTACTCTTCCATCTTTTATGCTTGGTGAGATAGACACTGACGAAATTTGTATAGCCGCCATCTTGAATCCGCCATTTTGTTTTTTTTTCAGCTCAGTGCCAATTGGATGACGTTTTGAGTAATTTTTGTTTGAGCACCTCCCATCTATCTACAATACCCTGCCCGGGCTCCTCATCCATCTTCCAAACCCTCAATCATCATGTCTTCCCATATTTTTCTTTGAGAGTTCTCCAAAGAACCGCATCAAAGCCTTGCATAGTTTACAACTTGTAGTCTCTTCAATATTCGCCATACATTTTCTATGGAAAAATAAATTCCGCCATTTTGAATTTTTTTTCTATTCATCGAGTAGACCTTTGGATTTTGATCATCTTTTGCGAAGAAACCACTCTTCCATCTTTTATACCCTCCGAGATGGAGACCGACGAAAGTTGTATGGCGGCCATCTTTTTTTCGCCATTTTGAATTTTTTTTCAGCTCACTGCCAATTGGATGATGTTTCAAATGACTTTTGCTCGAGCACCTCCCACCTATCTTCAATACCTTAAGCGTGCCCGTCGCTCGTCTCTGAAATCCTCAATCATCAGCTCTCTCCATATTTTTGTTCCGAATGAATTTTTGTCGTCTATACGAAACCATTAGTGAAAAAAAAATTTTTCATACAAAATTTTACAGGAGGGGTGATCAATCAGTGAGTCAGTCAATGAATCAGCACGAGCAGCTATATATATATTAATACAGAATTACTTGAATTACGGATGTAGCTAAGTAGTTATCAAAATATATAGTAGTAAAAATGTACAGTGTATCTATGTATGATTTTTAACCCCCGACGCAAAAACGACGTGGTGTTATAAGTTTGACGTGTCTCTCTCTCTGTGTGTGTGTGTGTGTGTCTGTCTGTCTGTTCCCCTGTAGCGCTCAAACGGGTGAACCGATTTGAATGCGGCTTTTTATGGTTGAAAGGTGAATTAGTCGAGAGTGTTGTTAGTCTGATGAAAATCGGTCCAAGACGGCCGCCGCTACAAAATTCGCGACTTCGTCCGCTTGGATTCTTATAAATCTCATCCCCTATTTAACCCACTTGGGGGTATAATTTCCAAAATTCCAGAAACATGTTACTATTTATTTTTAACCGACATTACAAATACCGATTTTCATTGATATCACTTTAAAAATGACGGACTTTCATACAAACTTTCATATCCCATTTAACCCACTTAGAGGTGGTTTTTCCAAAATTTCTTAAACACGTAAGTCTTTATTTTTAACCGAAAACCTAAATACCAATTTTCATGGATATAACTTGAAAAATGACGGACAACAACATACAAACTTTCATCCCCTATTTAATCCTCTTAGGGGTAGAATTCGCAATAATCCTTTCTTAATGTGTGCCTACGTCATAAAAGGAAGCTATACTGTGAAAATTTCAAGTTTCTAGCTTCAGTGATTTGGGCTGTCAGTCAGTCAGTTAGTCAGTCAGGACAAACTTTTTTATATTATTATAATTGATTATAGATATCTAAAATTTTAATTTTCTTTGTTGAGTCTGTAGGACTTGTTTTATATCGTCCTCGATTCTCATCATAGATACTACTCGTGCATAATACTTTTATTATCGAATAATAATATAATGTACGAGATATTATGTACTCCCATGCAAAATCTAATTGAAAAAGTAAATTCCAGAAAGAATTAATAAATTTTCCTTCAAACTACTTTAAACCTTACTTAAACTTTTAAAAGCAAGTTTTAGAGACTTTTAAGAGACGTGTTCACATTAGCTTTCACATTGAAAATAGTGGATTTATTAATTCTCACGACCACTTTGACGAGCAACAGCATGTTTTAATAAAGATTGAGAGTGTATTTGATCGATAACTTTAATACATACTAATAAAATTAGGTGTTCGTTCTAAAAAAGCTCTACAAGCATAATAAATTGGCGATCCGCCATTTACGGAAATGCCAATAATGTTCAAACTCATAATTTAATTCTGCCGGCGTAGTGTTTGACTTGATGCCAGCATGATCAAATTCTATCAATATTTTATTCAAAAGCGAATGCCCGAAGCTCTTCTGTAGCTTCTAGGTTAGCCTAGTTAATTCTAGTCTAGTCCTAGTAATTCTGGGACTGACCAACTCGAATTAGAAAACACCGAAGAAAACCAAAAATCAAGAGTTAATTTACTATCTGTTTCCGTTTAAATCTTCACTAATAACCTGCTATATCATGCTAACAAAATGACACCATTAAACCTCAATAGCTCAACGGTTGACGGACAGACCCGAAAGGTCGTAGGTTCATTTTCCACCCGTTGCATGCTGAAACTGTAGCACGAACTATACGTTTGTTTCGAGGTGAACGGAAAGTATAAGTCACGTTTAATATTTTATAATCTATACTAATATAATAAAGCGGAAGAGTTTGTTTGTTTGAACGCGCTAATCTCAGGAACTACTGGACCGATTTCAAAAATTCTTTCACCGTTGGATATGTACGTGATCCTTGAGTGCTATAGGCTATATGTGTACCACGGGCGAAGCCGGGGCGGACCGCTAGTATTTCTATAAATTTTAGTAGCTGGCTTGCTACCTGCTACACACTCAATTTAGAAATTAGATATATTATGTGAATTTTGCATATGTGGGTTCTTTAACGTTAGTAGCTCCTCAACCTGGAGATTATATTATCACTGAAAAGACAAAACAATCCATCTTATATAACTGTGAAGTGACGTGTGAAAGAGACGAAGAAGTAATAAATCGTGATAAATCGATATAAATATTTATTAACACGACGTTATAGATATTCCAAAATATCCGGTGCCATTCGGTAGGTAGGTATTACAAACAGATATTAATTCAAACTGTACAATGAAAGTTGAACATGATGTACGCGTCTCGTTATAATAGAAATAGCCTTTATAAGCATATAAATTGGCGATCGTCCATGCTGTGGTTCGAAAACGGCTGTAATTGGAGTCACCACAATTTGATTTTGCCAACGTAGTGTTTGTCGATGCCGGAGCGCTCAAATTGAATAAAAGCACGGTTCGGCTTCCGACCGACTCGTGTCTCATCAGTTGGGGAAGCCAATAGATGTTTTATATTGCTTGTAGGTTAGAACTTGGCCACATAAATATGACGCGGCGCTGTAACCGTGAAACGGTGCGGCATCGTGATTCGTGCCGCGGCACGTCGTCGTGTAAACATACAGTGACATGTCTTTATATTATTTAGTCGATGGATCATTCTCAAATAGTTCATACGTTGCTTGCTGCTAATAAAAGCAGGAGAAAAAGAGGAGAGAAGAAGCTCGTGCAGTTTTGTGCTTAAAAAACAGAAACTCTTCAAAGATTGAGAGTGTACGATCGGAAATTTACACGGTGCACAGCCACACGCGCCGGGGAAGTATTATAGTTTCGCCTTATCGTAGTTGCGCCCTGCCGGCGCCGTGTCGTAGTCGCGCTGTGCCGTAGTCACGCCGTGCCTTTGTCGCGCCGTACCGTAGTCGCGCCATGCCGTAGTCATGAAGTACCAACGCCGTGCCTTAGTTGCACCGTGCCGTAATCACGCCGTGCCGTAGTCGCACCGTGCCATAGTCCCGCCGTGCTGTAGTGGCACCGTACAGCACGGCGACGACGGCGCCGACGTGCTACGACGTAGATCGAAGTGTCTACCTATGTACTTCAGTATTGACGAAAAGCTAACAGGATATAAAATAAAAAGTTTTTAAAAACTCTACCAGATTCCAGATTCCCCTCCGGCTATGTACATTTCTCTTTAGAGGAAATTGAAAATTTCCAGTTATTTGGAAGTTGCCTTTCGAAGTAAAACATCTAAATAATAAGTTAATTAAACGTAGATAACAGCGTTTGTTCAATAATACTTATATGATGTTCCTTGATTATTAATAGCTGTCTAGAAAACAAAACAAATTAGTCCAAACTCTACTGTCCTTCTTTCTGTACTCATGCTAACAAAATAAATGAGTGCCCAGCTGATATCTTCAAGTTCCAACATCAGACGTCATGCTCAGTGGTATCTACTACCATAATCATCTATACTCATACAATATAATAAATATAATCAATGGAGACTTGGAGAAAGGAGGACAATGGAGAAAAAAAAAAACAAAAAAAAAAGCTGTGATAGCCTAGTGGTTAGGACGACCGACTTCTAATCGGAGGTCGTGGGTCGATCCCGGGCATGCACCTCTAACTTTTCGGAGTTATGTGCGTTTTAAGTATTTAAATATCACTTGCTTTAACGGTGAAGGAAAACATCGTGAGGAAACCTGCATGCCTGAGAGTTCTCCATAACGTTCTCAAAGGTGTGTGAAATCTGCCAATCCGCTTGGCCAGCGTGGTAGACTATGGCCAAAACCCTTCTCACTCTGAGAGGAGACCCGTGCTCTGTAGTGAGCCGGTAATGGGTTGATCATGATGATGATGATGGAGACTTGGTAGTTTGGTCGTAAAATCGGTTACTACGGAAACAACATACTAACGATACAACCTAATTAAGGCTAATTACAATCCTTTTGTCCGTGAATATAAAATGAAATCCTAATAAAATACGCGACCACTCAGCGATTGATTTTTATTGAAAACTAGATGATGCCCACGGCTTCGCCCGTGTGGATTTAGGTTTTTAAAAATCCCGTGGGAACTTTTGATTTTCCAGAACAAAAAGTAGCTTATCTGTAGAAACCCGTCCCCAAAACGGAAAAATCCCGTGGGATCCCCACGATTTCGGAATACAATTCCTTACAGCATCAGGGTTGAGGAGTTGGATATGTACCTACTCGAGTTCATTCAACGATAAAGTCTTTAATTGGTACCCCCAATATCAATTTAAATAACCGAAAGTTTCTAAAACCCATTAGTTTTGGGGATTAGGTCCCCTACAGCATCAGGATTGAGGAGTTGGAATCCAAATTTTTTATAGAACAGGGTCGCAATGTTTCTCTATCGATTAAAAAAAAAATTACGCAAATCGGTTCAGAAATCTCGGAGATATCGGTGTACATAGGTAGAAAAACACAACTCCTCCTTTTTTGGAAGTCGGTTAAAAAAGTAGCCTATGTTACTCCCTGGTTAATTCTCTATTTGTATGTGAAGGTCCCGTCAAAATCGGTTCAGCCGTTCCGAAGATTAGCCCGTTCAAACAGACAGACAGACAGACAGACAGAGAGACAGACAGACAAAAATTTTAAAAACGTGTGATTCGGTTATGGTAGCGTTCAAATAACCATATGAGCTTAATATGAGGTAGTTATTTCGATACTACAGACAGACACTTCAATTTTATTTATTAGTATAGATAACTGACAAATGAATTACTATGCATCTTCCAAAATGCTTATTTTTGAGAAAATGGTACCTAATTGATATAAATTACAATATTGTAAAAGTAAACTTAAAAATGTTTTGCAGTGATTTAGAAGTAGTATTTTCGGTATTATCTACGTACCCCATTTTTATCAGTGGGAATTTAAGGACAAAAAGTGATTGGTACTTACTAACTTAATTTACCAACGCTTTGATGGAAATTCTCATTATGGCGAATTTAATAATGTAGTTACTCAAATCATACGAATAACATTAATTATGCTATATCTTAATAAAGCTTAACCTTAAATGACCTTTCTTGCTTATATGAAAGTTTGCGGTTTCATATCAAACTTTGATAAGTATTTACTGACAAATATTAGCAGTAGAAATATGAGCTCGTATTAACTAGGATTAGGTATAGTATTCTCTAAACACCCAACCTCGCTTTCAATGCTGATACAGCAGCGAATCAATGCATATTTTAAGGCAAATTCAATGATGAATTCACAGCTTATAATTATATACTAATGCACTGTGCTAATGCATAAGTGCCGGTATTCATTGTAGGTCAGAATTTGCGATATCGAGTTTTAATTATGACAATTGACAACGCATTTAAACTTTTTACAGAGTAGTCTGATTTTGATAATTCATTTTTAATTGGATAGAGTTAAATCAAGGTTAAACTTAAAAACATCATAAGGGTAGGAAAATAGGGGATGGTTGATCGTTCACCCACCGAATGTAGATAGTATATAGTGTGGTAAAAAATGAAAATAATGTAGATAAGTATTTTAAAATTTTCGCTTTTCAGTCTCTTTTTTGTCCTAACTAACATATTGAATAGATATATACCTAACTTCAACAGTGCTGTATCTACTAATAGCATTGATGAAGTTTCATACGTTCATTATATAAACATCACACACACCTGCAATTTTTTTTTGTAATATAATATTAGCCCTGCTGAACATGACTAATATTCCCGTTTCCCCTCCAATTTATTTATTTATTTATTTATTTATTTATTTATTTATTTAGGAAAGCCAACAGTTGAATACACTAATACAATTATAATTAAATAGCAAAATTACGAGTGTCACATGATTAAATGCTCAACTAATTATAGGCTTACACAACATGCATACAATATATTTTAATGATTATTAATTAAGTTGTTGTAATAATCAAGCAATTTACAATAAGTTATAAGAATGCTTATTTACTTAAATTAATTATTCTAGATATTGTACAATTTAATTACAAAACTTCTAAGAAACTGAAATTAAGCATACATAGGATAGATAAGTTACGACAATAGTGCAACGGGTGTGGTTCGAACTGTATTGTCATCGTGGATCAACAGTTTTAAATTGCGGCGGGTGTCTTGTTGCAAAGTAAATCAATTAGTCGCCGGTATCGCCGGTAGCTCACAAATTGATTTAGTTTGCCCGGCCTTTGTGGGTAAACATTTTGTACTAACTTGCAGTTAATTCCATTTTCAAATCTGCATTTCTGCTTCCTATTTTGAATAAGCTGTGAGCAGAATAAAGTTCAAAAAATAATTCTGCCAGAGGGGGTATAATTTCTCTTAGGAATGAAACGGTAGAGCAAGTGGAGTCATCTTTCGGTCTTAGGTATATGAATGAGCGATAAATATTTTGTGCCATATTTTGAAGTCTTCTTGCGTATACATGCGCTATTAATAATATTTTATATTGACAGAAAAAATATGTGTTTCTATGGCGAAATACATAAAAAAAATCACACACATTTCAATAAATTCATGTGTTCATCAGGTGAGATCACAGTCAAGGCCTAAGTTTTAGATGATAAAAAAATATATTAATTTTATTAATATTTAAAATATTAAAAAAGTTTCACGGTTATGAAACGATTAAAGATTATCATGCAATTTGTCGCACTCGTGCCTTAATGCATTCCCTGATTAATTTATTAGGGTCCACGGTGTTGCAAAATTGATGACTTTAACTAGATGAACGTTATTTTATTTATTTTAATGCTCATATTTTATTACAGCCCATGGAAAGTGTTATTATTTTACATATTAATAATTAATTAATAATTTATGAAAACCTGTTCGCGGCTAGTTGTGTTGCAGGAAATTTTAGTGGCTCATTTCAAATAGTTTTTTTAATTAGCGAACAAGCAGACACCCGTGACTTCATTCGCGTGGATATTGGATTTTAAAAATTCCGTGGGAATCATTTTGTTTTCCTAAGCTCCTTTGAGCTCATACCTTGCTAAAAACTGTTAAAAGTTCATTGGCGGATGTTTAGGTAGATCAAAATGTAAACATCCGCCAGTAAAAGTCCCATCAAAATCAATCCAGCCTTTCTGAGATTAGCTGGTAATCTTTAAAGTATCTCCTTTCTAACAAAAAAAGAATCAATAAAATCGGACCACGCGTTAATGAATTACAACTAAGTACACATTTTAACTTTCATCGCCTCTCCCAAGAGAACCGTGCTGAATTTCGGGATAAAAAATATCCTATATGTTACTCCGTAGTATAAACTTAAATCATACCAAGTTTCGTTTCAATCCATTCAGTAGTTTTTGCGTGATGCGTGCACAAACATACAGACAAACAGATAAACAGACATACAGACAAACAGACAAAAATTTCAAAAATAGCTTTTTTACGTTCTATTACGTCTTATCCCTAACATACCCCAGTTATTATTTTGCAAAAATCTTTAATGTACAGATACGGCAAGTCTACGATTTTATTATATGTATTATTATATGTATAGATGTATAGATAGAAGAAGAAGATAGATATAGATTTCGTCGAAATTCCTATTCTCTTATTTTATTTGGTAGTTTTGCGTGATTGCTGCAAATTATGAGACTTTAATAATAAAACGAAATGCTTATTTAATTCAGTTATACATAATTATGTAGTAAATTTGTATTATATAGAGTTATAGTTGTTGTATGTATTTATGTATGAGTTTTGGTTGAAATAAAAGTTTTTGAAATACGTACCTTTTGCTTAAATGCTGATATAAAAATACAACTGTATAATATTACAGTAGGTACCTACACTTCGAAATGTTTGGCTAGGGAATAAGTATCCCTTCAAAAAAGCGACTTTATTTCCTTCTTGTAATAACAATACAAACGAAATAGCATCGTTACTATAATGTAAAGGGCAGTGTGTACAAACTTCGTATTGTGACGGCAGGTTATCTCCACAGTATTCGTATATAAAATTATTTCACAATATCGTATAATAACACTTAATGCGGCAATCAGTTCTTTTCGGCATTGTTGTTTGTTGCGCCTCTTTTGTTGTACTTATACCTATCCAAAACGAAATTGTCGCCAACAAAAGATAATATCGTCGAGTGTAATGTTTACCTTTATGTTGACGATTATAGCACGCCCTTGATGCTACGCACTCGTTACTGTTATTATCTTGTTGGGTCACTGTAACGATCAAAATCTTTAGCTGCAAGATGTTCTCGAAAGTTACAAAAGCCCTTGATATTTTTTTTATTGTTGAGAACTTCGCGTAATTAAGGTGAAACGTGGATACTAGATAGTAGATACCAACTTTCGCAATTTATAGACTGCTATAAAAGACCTTTGATACTTGGACTCACAAGATCCTTGTTATGTTAAGAGGATTTCGTATTTATGGTTATCAAAATACAGATATCCTAAAGACAGAGGCATCTTTGAATTTAGTGGCTGATAACCCTGATTCTATTATTAGTCATTATAAAAAACTACTTAGACATTGTTATGATTGTGGAATAAAAATTAATTTCGTACTTACATATTTTGCAAATAGATTTCTCAAGTCCTTTAATTACAAAAGTTCGTCCGTACAGTAAGTACTTAATAAATCTATTGAGGAACAATAGAAAACAAATCTTAAAAAAAATTATATCATAACATTGTAAGTTTCATCGCTTATCCCCATAGTATTTAAACAAGACTCTTTACTATAACATTACTGACTCAGATATTTGTCAGATAGAATTCCTTTGTTCTTTTCCACGAGAAATGATAAGAAATCTTAACGTCGTTTATCGAGAGAAATTACATTTCTGGCCAGAGTAACCACTGACCACAATTTACAGCTCCAGATACCAGCCTGGCTCAATATCGATTGTGAGATCAGCTTCTTAGAAGAGACAAATTGCGGTAAACGTTGATTAGTTAGTTTCAAATCGAGGGTGGACTTATAAACTAACTTAACTCTCGTACGAAACCAAGATTACGTTAAGTTATTTTAATTCTAATTAAGCCTTACCCACCTAGCGGTGAAATCATCCAAATAGGTCTTTGTAAAGATCTAGTTTTTAATTAAAACAAATAAATAGAGACAACAGATAGATGCCAGTGGTAGATTCAATTGACGATTCAAAAGTATTTGTAAAAGTTTATTTGAATAAAAAACTTTTCTATTCTATTCTAATCTAGAATATAGGTTTTCATTTCCCGCATGTTTAAGTTTACCGAAAAACTTAGGATATTTATTCAATTTGCCACGCTTTCGTCTTGTGGAGAGCGCAAAATGAACTATCCAGAACCTGCTTATCACTGAAAATCAGCGTTGGGACACCTGGAATCTCAGATGCGTTACCGGTCTCCAGTCTGAGAGGCCCTGTGCTCCAACACAAGCTGAGTGACATACCTGTTTGTGGAATGGCACTGCTGTATAAGACAAATGTTATAGTAAAAATTATGTACCTACTAATTGCTATTAGTAATTATGTACTTATTTTATTTTAAGTTTTTACAAGTGTTTTTCTACAAATAAAGATTTTCTATTCTCTCCTATAAATAGATATCTTAGCTGGAGCAGCTGAGGCATAGGCTGAGGTTTCTGACCTATGATATTGTGACCTGCCCTTTGCGTAACAGAGAAGCAGTAATAGAATTTTATACCTACTACTTTTTAAAGGAATTTCTAGTCTCGCAAAATCTCCACAAAGTGCAAAGTTAATAAGAATTTATTAACTGAGAAAATTATGAAGTTTTACCGTAAAATGCGAGCGAAAATTATCATGCAATTTATCGCACCCGTGCCTTAATGCATTCCCTGATTAATTTATTAGGGTTCGCGGTGTTGCAAAATTGATGACTATAACGAGACGAACGTTATTTTATTTAACGTTTATATTTTATTACGTCGCGTGGAAAGTGTTATTTTTTTAATTTTCACATAATTTATGTAAACCTGTTCACGCTGTGACGGCTTGTTGTGTTGTAGGAATATTTATTGGCTCGTTTGATGCACTTTTTATCAATAATTTCCCGGATGGTTGCGTCGTTTGGACTCCATTGGAATGCAAAGCACGTCGTGCATGAATTCTGCTTCATTTATTTATTTGTAAAAGTAGTTGTTACCCGTGACTTCGCCCGGGTGAAATGATTGTTTTTGATCCTAGTTGTAATAGTTGTAGAGTAGCTTAGATCAGTTTTGATAAACGAGCCCCTTTTTACCTTCGATCATTTCAGCGTTGTTTCCTCATTTCCAATGTATTATGTATGTCATCGCCTGTGGGAATACTCTTCCATTTCAGCCATTCATAATCCAAGACGAGTCAGATGTCACTTTGCATTCAGGCAGCATGATGACTGTCGAATAAAAACGGAGCATAAAATTTGATATTTCTCTAAATTCGTCGTCATCGTCGTTTCAATCGATAGATATTTACTATCTATCGATTAGCTAATCGCTAAAGCTGCTCTTGCAACGATTTGTATAAACCTTGATTATTATGGTAAGGTTAGGTCACCAATTTACCATCTGGTTTTATATGAACCAACATTTATTGCTTCTTCGAGTGTTATTTGCAATTCCTTCATGCTACACTAATCTCCTCATTTTCGATTACCGGTTCTTTCCATTGCCCATTAAGATTTGAGTAACTTAGCGATTGTGTGCTCTAAACTAAACCCTAAATAAATGGTACCATGCATTTCAGAACATGCTTAACGTAAGGTTCCGTAGTAGTACGCATAAAAAAACGTTCGTACAGCTTTTATAGTTTCTGAATAAAATGGCACACGGACAGAGGATAGACGGACAGATTTACGAAGTTATAAGTGTTTCTTGCTTTACTACAAATGAGCAGGTGCTACAATAATAACGACCTGTATTATAACGTTTTCTTCTTTTTATGATATTTACGGTGCTACGTGAATTGTATTTTTTATGAATATTACGCGATTTTTGTTTTCGTTAGTGACAGCCTGTTATGTCCTAGGAATATTTTATAGCCTCGTTTTATGTTGCTTTTTGTCGATAGTTTCCCTGGAGCTTTTCAGTTTCACCGCATTACATGCGCGTCACGAAGCTTTAAAGGCAAAATGACCATTAGTTGAATGGCTTTCACGATTTTATTGAAGTACCTACAATAATTTTTTTTTTACATAAATTTTAATGTATTAAACATTAAAATTCAACCGAGCTTCGTTTTGGGGAATAAATTCGTTATGTGTACGGTCAGAATCTATTAGGTTAATACGAGTAACTACCTCTACAACGTCGATAGATTTCGAGAGATCTGGCCCTGTTCCTTCCATATTATATCTATACCCAGCACTCCAAGCATGAAACTTTAACAATAGCATGAAATCATTCTTGGGGCTCAGAAGCTCAGTAGGGTCACAGGATAATATTATTATAATTACCCATAGGTAATTAAAAAGGAGCCCGAAGAATGATTTCATTGTTCAAGTTACTCCTACTCCACTTACTCTATGGAGTAAAGGGAGTCGGATTTCATGGTTAAATGTACGTCATGTATTTGCGATAAATGTCTTCTGCTAAATCTTTGAAAAAAATTGAAGCCCTCCGCAATTGGTGAGTAGTAATGTTTGTATATAAAATTAAATTGTGCTAGAAATTTTAATACCTAAATTATTTTGTTGCTTAGTAAGATTTCAAAATTATGGTTTCTTAAGCTGACAAAGAGAGAAACATGAGCAAAGTTTTCTCAAGAATAGCATCGTCACTGTTCCGCGGTTTCTCGGGTTTGAGACCCTTGTAAAGCTTAATACGTATTTGTGGTTATCGAAATGTTTGGGTTGAACTGTTCTCTTGAAACTACGTCAACTGAGTGTTACAAACATAACACCCGTTTTCTATGCCTATTGTACGAATATATTCGTCAGTGACAATTTACAGTGTGACAATTTACAATTTTCATATACTACGGGAGGTCGATGACCAATTGAAAAAGTCATTTCATACCGACTGGAAATTTTAACAACAATAGTTTAGACCGAACCCATCACAGCTCCGAACGTCAGCTGCCGCACCAGTGGTGGAGTTAAGAGTGAGAGCATGTGAAAGTGCTTGAAAATCAAAGCGCTCCGAGTGATTTTATCCCGGACAAAAATGGTCTTAAATCATTGTTCCGATCATTTTTGATACAGAAACAATCGTCAGCTGCGGCGCCGAGGGTGGGTTATACGTCCGCTACGCGCATGAAGTGCATTAAAATTTTGGCAAAAAAAGTTATTTTATACCTTATGAAATTTATGCAGCAGAATTTTCACACTTTTAAAATAATAAAGAAAATCGTCAGCTGCACTTCTGGTGGGGGAAAGACCGTCAGTCAGCGTGATAAACATTTTGCGCGCTCATTACATTTAGCCTAATAAATCTAGGAAAAATATCCTATAGTTTCAAAAATTAGCCAAATGTATTCTTTGGGCCTTCCTCTTGAATATATCCAAAAACCCCATATGGGGGATGCATAACCAGCCGCCATTTTTAATTTTGTCCTTTTTTTCGGTTTTTTTCTCATATCACGAAAATCTCTACGAATAGCATCATAATTACTTCTGACAAAAGTTTTAACATACAATTTGCCACAAATGTAGTCTCTTGCAGTTTTACTTTAAGTTTATTACTTTAGGAGCTATAGGGTATTTTAGGTCCCTTTTTCGTTTTTTTTGCTCATATCTCGAAAGTCTCTACGAAAAGCATTATAATTACTTGTGATAAAAGTTTTTACATAAAATTTTCTACAAATTTGGTTCCATGCATTTTTACTCTAAGTTTATTATTTTAAGAGCTATAGGATGTTTAAGTTAATATTTGAGGTCCTTTTTTTAATTTTTTGCTCATATCTCGAAAATCTCTACGAATAGCGTTATAATTACTCCTGTAAAAAGTTTTTACATAAAATTTTGTACAAATTTGGTCATGGTAATTTTTACGCTAAGCTTACTACTTTAGGAGTTATAGGGTTACTAAGTTTATATTTGAGGTCCCTTTTTCAGTTTTTTGCTCATATCTCGAAAATCTCTACGAATACCTATAAAATTACTTCTGACAAAAGTTTTAATATAAAATTTTCTACAAATTTTGTCCTGTTCATTTTTACGCATTTCAAACAAAAAAAACCGCATTGCGGTTTTTTTTGTATTAAAGGTGAATTAGTCGGAAGTGTTCTTAGCTATGTTTGATGAAAATTGGTCCAAGATAGCCGCCGCCACAAAATAACGAATGTCAGGGGTTTAATCTATACTAGTTTATCTCTCTGTTAATTTTAACACTCTGTAGCTCCTAAAGTAATAAGCTCAGCGTAAATTAAATAGGACCAAATTTATAGAAAATTTTATGTAAAAACTTTTGTCAGAAGTAATTTTATTGGTATTCGTAGAGATTTTCGAGATATGAGCAAAAACTGAAAAAGGGACTTCAAATATAAACTTAAACACCCTATAACTCCTAAAGTAGTAAGCTTAGCGTAAAAATTACCATGACCAAATTTGTACAAAATTTTATGTAAAAACTTTTTACAGGAGTAATTATAATGCTATTCGTAGAGATTTTCGAGATATGAGCAAAAAACTAAAAAAAGGACCTCAAATATTAACTTAAACATCCTATAGCTCTTAAAATAATAAACTTAGAGTAAAAATGCATGGAACCAAATTTGTAGAAAATTTTATGTAAAAACTTTTATCACAAGTAATTATAATGCTTTTCGTAGAGACTTTCGAGATATGAGCAAAAAAAACGAAAAAGGGACCTAAAATACCCTATAGCTCCTAAAGTAATAAACTTAGAGTAAAACTGCAAGAGACTACATTTGTGGCAAATTGTATGTTAAAACTTTTGTCAGAAGTAATTATGATGCTATTCGTAGAGATTTTCGTGATACGAGAAAAAACCGAAAAAAAGGACAAAATTAAAAATGGCGGCTGGTTATGCATCCCCCATATGGGGTTTTTGGATATATTCAAGAAGAAGGCCCAAAGAATACATTTGGCCAATTTTTAAAACTATAGGATGTTTTTCCTAGATTTACTAGGCTAAATGTACTGAGCACGCAAAATGTTTATCACGCTGACTGACGGTCTTTCCCCCACCAGAAGTGCAGCTGACGATTTTCTTTATTATTTTAAAAGTGTGAAAATTCTGCTGCATAAATTTCATAAGGTATAAAATAACTTTATTTGCCAAAATTTTAATGCACTTCATGCGCGTAGCGGACGTATAACCCACCCTCGGCGCCGCAGCTGACGATTGTTTCTGTATCAAAAATGATCGGAACAATGATTTAAGACCATTTTTGTCCGGGATAAAATCACTCGGAGCGCTTTGATTTTCAAGCACTTTCACATGCTCTCACTCTTAACTCCACCACTGGTGCGGCAGCTGACGTTCGGAGCTGTGATGGGTTCGGTCTAAACTATTGTTGTTAAAATTCCCAGTCGGTATAAAATGACTTTTTCAATTGGTCATCGAGCTCCCGTAGTAATAGCGTTCCGTATTGTGCGATAGAGAGAGTTGCAAGTCCTGAGATAATTATCTAGGTACGTTTAGTTACTGAAATATGGTTCCTGGCGATAACGTTTTTACCACCTATACTATAAAATAAGACGATTTTGATTTTGGTCTCATTGGATTCAGTACACCTTCATCTAGGTTTGTACGTTTTTATTTTTTAGTAATTCAGTTTAGTTTAATTAAAATAAATAAAAACGCTGGAGGAAGTTATTACGTAAAAAAATAGAGATATTTAGATAACTTACATCGTAAGCAATAATTCTTTAAAATAAAAACGTACAAACCTAGTTATTCACTATATCTACAACATTTCCAAAAATCATAAAAATTGCACAATATTTACGGGGAGAAAAAAGTTATCGCTTTTTGTATGAAAATTTGTAGGTTCACTATCCTCAATTCTGTTTAAACAGAAAGGTTTTTTTTAATTTTGTTGGCTGTTACGTTGATCAAAAATCAAACATAGCATCTACCCTATCGTATAAACATATTAAGTATGTCGTCATTATCAACCGATGGACCGGACGTCCACTGCTGGACATAGGTCTCTTAAAGGGACTTCCACACGCCACGGTCTTGTGCCGCTTGTATCCAGTGGCTCCCTGCGACTCTTTTGATGTCGTCGGTCCACTTAGTGGGAGGAGGGGGAGGGGTATTAAGTTGTTACATTCATTTAATTTTATCGATAGTGACTGATAGTGTACCAATTTTGTTACAAGTTGCAACAAAAATGGTAGGTACCTAACGAGCACCTGTGACCGACTCTGACCAGGGATAGAAATATAAGCTTTATTCCTCTTCTTTTCTCTAAAATGCTGTAGTTTTAAAATGATATTGCCTTCAGAATATTTATTGTACTTACTTTAAAGTTTAACTTTGAAAACAGTACGAAGCGCAACTGTACTCAGGACTATTTCAACTCAGTCAAGATTAAAAAACTTTTTGTTACAAAAGTTTGTAGTTCCTTCTGTTAAATTAAATTTAAATTATGCATAAGTATTTGGTACTTACTTGGTTAAAACCATCTATGGTGCAACTGAATCTTAGTGTTCTTCTTGGTTATAAAGTTTTTGTGATATCGGATATATTTATTTATTTATATTATGTAGTTTGACTTATCAATATTCTGATAAATGATATCTAACTTATGATTTATAACCGTTTCAAGTTGTTTTAATATATCGGAATCATGTCACAGAATTACAGTACAGACAGACACTTACTCCACACAGACATTCAAATAAAAAGCGAATTTTATGCAATAAAGTGCAGTTTAGCTCGCAAAACAGTGTGCTTAAACTTTATATTCACCCTCAAAGCCCTCGCTTTCTAATTTGAATCACATTTATGTCCAGAGACAGCTTTGCATGGGAAGTACTGGAAGCATCTGCGGTAATTCTTCACATTTAATTGAGCAAAGCCTCTTGATATTTTTCTCCGTCATGAATAAGTATTATAAATAAGTCTTTATAATCTTCCCATTAATTCTTAACATTCTTCGAAGTAGATTTTTTAATACTTTAAAAAAATTCGTTTTGTATAATTTCGGAGTTTGCTGGCTTTTTTTTTTCAAATATCGTCATACCTATTATTAACATTTTAAATGATAAGGTTATATATTGGACGTCGAGGAAATCGGAAATTGTGAATTTTTTAATTTTCCGGCTGTCTTCACGAGCTCTGAGAAAACTCCTTCCGCTGGCGTTGCAAATGTGTTTGGAGTTTGTATTAAAAATATTTCTGATAAATGATGCCTGTACAAAGGAATTTGTTTTACATCTCAAGAAATTCTATAACATTATATTATAATAGTCAGTTCCCTAAGCGAGGGTCCCGCTAAGTCATATATCAATTATGGTAAGTATTTTTTTATTATTTTCATTGACAACGTTTTTAAATAGGTCTACAGGTAGTTCCAATTCACTGACACCAACGAAAAAATCTTGATATTGTTAGAAACTTAGAACACAGTTACATATTTTAACCCATTCGGACTGTTTGAATTGTACCTACAATTTTATGGTAAAATACCCTTCAAATATTTAGCCAGAATTTGTTAAACTTCGAAAAACACTTTCAGATAATTGGAGAGACTTGAAAATTTCAAATTTCCATTAGGTGGTTCAGGTTTGTATAGCCCGGGGATGCAATCACGTAGAGGCTTTGAACTTTCTAAAACTTTTTATTTACAAGATCGGTGCTATCTTTATAACAATCGTTTTTAGGGTTCCGTACCTCAAAAGGTAAAAAAAAGGAACCCTTATAATTAAATAAGATCACTTTTTTGTCCGTCTGTCCGTTTGTCCGTTTGTCCGTGTGTCACCACCAATTTTCTCAAGAACAGGTGGACCTAGCAAGTTGAAATTTATACCAAATACTAAGGTTTATAGTCCCTATTAGGTGTATAAAAATTTAGGTCCTGAGTCCACACAATAAAAAGATATGGGCAAATTTAGATTTTTACGAAAACTTGTAAGTACCAAAACTTACCTTAATTTTCAACTTTTTTTATTTTTCGGAACTTTCCCTTTACCTTGATCTGTAAGACCTTGCTTTTAACCAAAATTTACAAATCTAGGTCAACCGGAAGTACCCAATAGGTTTTGGGTCGAAAACCTAAATGGTAGTTCCAGTTGACCTAGAATTACGAAAGAGAAAAAGCCAGATGTTAAAGCACAAATAAAGGAAAAATTCTAAAAACTAAAAAAAGTTGAAAATTAAAGGGTGTCCCCATACATACATAGTTGAGCCAATTAAGATAGACCTCTGAGTTGTATGAGCGCTGATACAATTTAGAGGCCTAGCTTAATTAGCACCTTACCTTTTAAGACAAACTAATGAAAAACAGATTGTACTTATACTTCTGGAGTACGGAACCCTCGGTGCGCGAGTCTGACTCGCACTTGACAGGTTTATTTATTAACATGTCACAAATAAAAAACTATCGATAACTACAGCAATACATTACTTACTTTATTATACTAGTTTAATAAGTAGTTTAATAATGCAGATACTTACCTCTACCTACTTTGACATTTTAGCAATAACATAAAACTATACCTATAAAACTTGCACTGATAGTGTACTTAAGTAAAAAAAAATAAAGAAAGATAAATTGCTTAATGTAAATAAAATAGAGCATCAGGCAGAAGCAACATATAATATCTATTTGAAAAAATCCAAATAATAAAATTAATGTAAGTTCAAAATGCGGTCGTTAGTGAATCATTTCAATTTTTTTATAATAATTAAAACATTTTATTGAATTTATCACTTTATTTGTCATGTTCAAAAGGTAGACTTCTACTAAAAAAAGACTGTAACTGTGTTTCTTCACAAAGAAACTGCTCCGAGAATTATTATTCTCATTTCGCAATAGAGAAGTTTTAACAAGAAAACTTCCCGATGTTCTTCGGCCACAATGCTCGTAAAGTTATTGTACTACTGAATAATTTTGATCTTTCCCTCCAATCGATTTGTGGTCACGAATTGTAGTAAAACAACCAGCTGCTCGATAGTGACTGACTTTATTACACGAAATTATGAACTACCTACATGTTACAATATTTTATATCGAAGTACGTAATTAAGTATACAACATCTTTCCCCTAAACAAACAAATTAAGAAACAATGAAACTATAAATAAAAATCTAAAATACCACAAAATATAACTCCGCATATAATACTTAGCTCTAATGTAACTTAAACTAAACATTATTTTCTATTAAAAAATGATGCTAGTTGCTCACGAGCCTTACGCGCTGCCGTTCGACCCGGACCCTTATCCGACCCACTAGGCGAGGGACTAGCCGACCGATAAGGAACCTCGTACACACTGCCCTCACTGGACCCGTCTGTGCTACTGACGTTTTCCTCTGCCGTCTCGCACACGCTGGCATCGTCCACACCATCGTCACCATCCCCCTTCTCATCGGCAGAAGCAGGAGGTGACTGACTAGCCGTCGGACAAGATTCCGTTCGAATGAGGTGACGTCGGTTGCGTCTATATTTTTTGCCAGAGCCATCGACAACAAAATATGATCGTGGTTGTGGCGCGGCAGCCTGTACCGTCATGCGACGCCGTTCAGTTTTACCGTCCGCTACTATAACCTGTTCGCCTGGA
Organism: Melanargia galathea; assembly: GCA_920104075.1. Taxonomy (NCBI): domain Eukaryota; kingdom Metazoa; phylum Arthropoda; class Insecta; order Lepidoptera; family Nymphalidae; genus Melanargia; species Melanargia galathea. Next base: position 9,843,311 of record OV049869.1, read on the forward strand.
TTCAATTCGGGTAAATCACGCGAATGTTTGTCATAATATTGTTTAGCGCGAAGTCGATTACGATTTATATTAATGAAGTCAGAGTCGTTGTTCCTGTCCGGTTGCAACTTATCGATATGAACCGGAAGCGTGGTATTTAATCGTCTGCCCATTAACAACTGTGCCGGTGAACTAACTCCATCACGCGGAGTTGACCTAAAATTAAGCAGCCCTAGATAAAAATCTGATCCGGTCATTATTGACTTTTTTATAATGTTTTTCACAGTTTGAACCGCCCTTTCACTAAGCCCGTTAGCCTGTGCATAATTGGGAGAGGTGGTAGTGTGTTTAAAACACCAATCTAAACTAAACTGTCGAAACTCTTTCGATGAATACGAACTACCGTTGTCCGTTATGAGCTCAGAGACCACGCCGTGCCGTGCGAATTGGTCTTTCATGGCAGTGATAACCGCCCTCGAACTCGTATTAGATATTGGACTAACTTCTATGAAGTTAGAAAAATAGTCTACCAGTATTAAGAAATACTTTTTACGGAAAACAAATATGTCCGAACCGACTTTTCTCCATGGTAAGTTTGGAACTGCATGCGGAATCATGGACTCCCTAGGCGGTCTCGCGGCGTGCTCGGCGCACGCGGTACACTCTCGTACTTTTCGCTCAACGTCGTGTGATATCCCGTTCCAAAACATGACGTCACGCGCGCGCCTCTTGCAGCGGTCGATGCCTAGATGACCTTCGTGTATGCGATCCAGCATTTCACTCCTCAACTCACGCGGTATAAATACCAAATTATCCTTAAACAGAACCCCTCCTATATATTCGAATGACGTTCTATACGACCAATGCGCACGGACGAGACGATCTGCATCAGATCTATAACGCGGCCATCCATACAACAAATAATCAATTAAAATTTTGCACTCCGGATCTTTAGCTGTCGCCTCCTTAACGCGTCGTAATTTATCGTCACTGTATGGTACGTTATTTAAAAGAAAACACGCCTGCGCATCGACTTCCGATGAGACTTTATCATGCATGGGTTCCGCCAGTGCCGCTCGAGATAACGTATCGGCCAGGTACATATATTTACCAGGTTTATAAACCACATCGAAATCATAACACTGAATACGTAACATCATACGCTGGAGTCTCGCCGGAACTCCATCTAAGGATTTTTTAAACAGAGATTCGAGCGGCCTGTGATCGGTTTCTATCACGACATCCGATCTCCCGTACACGTACTGATGAAACCTTTCCAGTGCGAATACTATAGCTAGCATATCTTTTTCGATTTGTGCGTATCGAGTCTGGGTCTCCGTGAGCGTAACCGACGCGAATTCTACCGGGCGGCCCGCTTGCAGCAGCGCGGCGCCGAGCGCGCGCGCGCTCGCGTCCACCGTCAGCAGCACGGGCTGCGTGCGCGAGTACAGCGCCAGCACCGGCGCGCGGCACAGCGCGCCCTTCAGCGCCGACACCGCTCGCTCGTGACCGCTGTCCCAACACCACTCCGTACCTTTCCGCAATAAACCTCTCAGAGGATTCACGACATTAGCGTAGTCGGGAATGAACTTCGACAAATAATTTGTCATGCCCAGAAATCTCTCTAATGAGCCTCGGTCGCTCGGACTAGGCATGTCACTGATAGCTCGTAGTTTATTAGTATCGATCTGCATGCCTCTCTCACTGAACGTATGTCCTAAATACGTAACCTGTAGAACACAAAACTCGCATTTGTCGCGGTTAAACCTAATACCTACCTCACGCGCCCTATCTAGCAACGATTTCAGTCTAGCATCGTGTTCTTCGATAGTACGTCCGTGTACTATAATGTCGTCGACGAACGACTCCACCCCGTCTAAATCCTCAAGAAATTGGCGAATTTTTGCATGAAACACTTCACTGGCGCAACTCACGCCGTACGGTAGCCGCAGAAACTGATAACGACCGAACGGAGTGCCGAACGTGCACAGGTCGGCGCTCCGGTCGTCGAGTTCGATCATCCAAAACCCCGAGCGCGCGTCTAACTTACTGAAATACTTAGCGCCGTGCAGCGTGGCGGCGATCTCGGTGAGCGTGGGCAGCGGGTAGTGCGCGCGGCGGATGGCGCGGTTGAGCGGCCGCGGGTCGAGGCACACGCGCACGCTACCGTCTTTTTTCGCTGGAAGTACAATAGCGTTCACCCAGGGCGTTGGATGTGTCACTTTTCTTATTATACCCATTCGTTCCATGTTTTCTAGTTCACTTTTTAATTTATCTCTTATACCTATTGGTATTTTACGAACCGGACATACCGACGGGCACGCATCTTTATCTAATACGATTGTATATTTTCCCGGCAATTTACCTACACCTCGAAACAGATCACTATAGTAGTCTATATTAATCGCAAAAATACGCTTAATAACGCCTATACTCTCACAGGTATCTTTTCCGAGAACACTCTGACAGTCGTGTCTGGATATTACAAAGTTAATAACATATTTATTCTGTTTATACGACCACAGCATTTCTAGTGAGCCTACGATTGGTAAATAATTTCCACAAAATGACTGAGCTCTTAATTCACACGGTTTTAAGTCGTTCATCGCATATCCTAACTTCTTAAAAGTCTTAAGCGACAATACATTCAAATCCGAACCGGAGTCTAATTTAAAAGTCTCTGACATACCATTTTTGCACAGTGTTAATCTTTCAAACCACTTACTGTCTTTATTCTGGATGTCGTTTTGCAGAGTAGACACATAAAATAAATCATCATCGTATTCCTCGTTTACTTCGAACACTTTTCTAGTAGCAGATGTAACTTTTAATGGACAGAACATTTTTTTATGACCCCACTGATTACATAAAAAACATTTTATTGATTTCGCTGGGCACTGGGAATTAGAATGGAATTCACCACACGAACACTTTGTACCACTATTTGTATTCGATCGATAACCCGGCATGCTGCGCGTGCCGCGCGCGCCGCTGGACCCGGCGCCGGCGGGCCGTCCGCCTGCGCCCGCGCCGCTGCCTCCGGCCCGCGCCCGTGCGCGCGCACCGAACACCGCATCCACCGAAGTCCCGCTCGCCGCTGAATTAGCTACTTCGATCTGTTTACCTTCTGTGAGCGATATTTCATTAGCGTGACAAATCTTCATGGCTTTTTCCAAGGTTAAATCGTCCGTTCTGAGTAATCTATCTCTCACTGTGCCGTCGACGACTCCACAAACGATTCGATCTCTTATCAATCCATCTTCCAAGTGCTCGAACTCACAGTGCTGACTCAATATACGCAATGCTGTGACGTATGCGTCCACGTTCTCCCCGACTTCTTGATTTCGTGTGAAGAATCGAAATCTTGCCATTGTCGTGTTAGGTTTAGTTCCGAAGTATTCGTTAAATTTTTTAACTAGAACGTCAATGTCATCTTTACTCTCGTCCTTTAAGAATTTGAAGGTCGAGTATATATCGTAGCCATCCGATCCGATAAGATTTATAAGAAGACTCGCCTGTACCTCTTTTGTTTCTTTATGTACTCCCGAGGCCTTCAGAAACACATTAAACTGTTTATACCATTTACGCCACGCGTCGGCGCGACTGGCCGGGCCACCCTCCAATATCAAATCCGCTGGAGGCCGCGCGTGCTCCATCGTAAATTCACCAAATCCTAGTTGCACACAACTTCCATTTGATATTTAAACAGTTAAAACCAAAATTCCACCGTGAATCACTTCAATTATAATAATTAACTGAGCACCGCTGTCACCATGTAGTAAAACAACCAGCTGCTCGATAGTGACTGACTTTATTACACGAAATTATGAACTACCTACATGTTACAATATTTTATATCGAAGTACGTAATTAAGTATACAACACGAATTAAAACTTTTCCGCTCCCTCGGCTTAATTAATTTCATCGACGACTATGAAGAACATTTTAAAGTAATTTAACTTTCTGTGAGTACAAGCAATACTAAAAGAAGATGTATGAAATCGCGTCCAACTTGTCGTTTGTAACAGCTGTTTAACATTCTAATAATTCTGTTCGATTTAACTAAATAATCAATAAAAAATAACAAGTATAAATTAAAAATTTACAAAACCCCCGACATTCGCCATTTTGTGGCAGCGGCCCTCTTGGATCTGCAATAGTGTTATTCTACTAGTCAAGCCCTTTCATTTGATACCCATATTAAGGGAGTTGTGAAAATATATGTAATATTTGTAGCGGCAGCCATCTTGGACCGATTTTCATCAAACATAGCTAACAACACTGTCGACTAATTCACCTTTCAAACTAAAAAAAAAAAAACCGTATTCAAATCGGTCCACCCGTTTGAGCGCCACAAGGGAACAGGCAGACACACACACACACACACACACACACACACACACACACACACACACACACACACACACACACATACACACACCCACACACACACACACACACACACACACACACATACACACCCACACCCACACCCATGCACACGCACACGCACACGCACACCCACACGCACACGCACACGCACACGCACACGCGCACGCACACGCACACGCGCACGCACACGCGCACGCGCACGCGCACGCGCACGCGTACACGCACACGCACACGCACACGCACACGCACACGCGCACGCGCACGCACACGCACACGCACATGCACACGCACACACACACACACACACACACACACACACACACACACACACACAGACACACACACACACAGACACGTCAAACTTATAACACCCCGTCGTTTTTGCGTCGGGGGTTAAAAATGAACCGACTTCAAACGAATCGAAGTAAAAAGTTTAAAATAATTTTTTATTCATTTAGATTGACGATTAAAGTACCTAACTCAAATGATATATATAATTTTTTGAAGTTGGTTAAAAAAAACAAAACGCTCATAAATAGCTGATAAGGAATGTTTGTTTTGCTTACCTTGAGTAAAACCACTGTGTCTGCCTAAAATAACAATGTTTCGTTGTAATTATTTTCTGCAGGTAAACAACCTCAGAGATTATACGTTTGAATATTCATACAAACAAACTCAAAGCGTCAGGATCAATGTAAACGATCTATTTTATAAAGAGAAAGCGTTTCACGAATGATAAAAAAAATACCGAGGCATTTTCTTTGACAATAATCAATATAATAGTTATAGATCGACCAGAATCTCATGAAAAATAGGGAAATTAAATTTTGTAGTAAGCAACACTAGGTTAACTCGGCTGCCCTAGTGATAAACAAAGTAATTACATTCAGAACACCTTAGCTGGGATCGTTTCACGAAACGAAAATTCAAGGAACTGCATTTTAAATGCAAAAACAAAGTAATCAAGTTCCAATTACTTTGTTTTTGTGTTGTGCTTGTTGTTTACTTGGTTTTTGCAATATTCCGGGTTAGTGAGTGCAGTTACTTTGTTTGGGCAATTTAAATTTCAGTAAACGGTACAAGTTATTTGAAATATTAAACTGTGATAAAAAACTACTCGACATAAAACTTTTGTTAATGCAAAAAGTTAATTTCACAAAAAATGACAGTTACTTTGTTTATCGCTAGGGCAGCCGTAGTATTGCTAACCTTGGAATTTCATTTCCCTATTTTTCATGAGATTCTGGTCGATCTATACTTATACATATATTAGGTATTTATTATATTGAAAGCTTAAAAGTATTGCGTGCCAGGTGTGTCATGTTTTTTGAGGCTTTGGTATTGAAGAGCATGAAGATTTTTACTCTTTGAAGTCAAATGAAAAGGAAATTTTTCTTTTCAATAATGATAATTTTTTGTGCGCTTTTTTGATAGATTTTAACGCCTTATTAGAATGAACCACACATTCAAAGAAGGTGAAATAAAATTCGAGTCAAATACGAGTATAGTAACTAGTTTTGAATATAAAACCGTGCAATAAATGAATCGTAGATGTAATAAGTTAGCGATACAGTTTATAAAATTTTATTGTTGAGTAAGTACCGATCGATGCCTAATTATGTCGTGCTACTGCCTATATTTTTAACCCCCGACGTAAAAACGACGGGGTGTTATAAGTTTGACGTGTCTGTGTGTGTATGTGTGTGTGTGTGTGTGTGTGTCTGTCTGTTCCCCTGTGGCGCTCAAACGGGTGGACCGGTTTGAATGCGATTTTTTTGTTTGAAAGGTGAATTAGTCGAGAGTGTTGTAAGCTATGTTGGATGAAAGATGGCCGCCGCTACAAAATGGCGGATTAAATATTTTTTCACGACTCCCTTAATATGAGCATCAAATGAAAGGGCTTGACTAGTAGAATAGCACTATTGCAAATCCAAGATGGCCGCCGCAAAATGGCGAAAGTCGGGGGTGTTTTTAATTTTTAATTTATACTTGTTATTAGAATATGGTTTTAGGTAAGTATTGAAACTATTCGAGCGAGATGTAACTAACTGTTCTACGAAAAATGGAATAAATGAAACATAAAATCAAACATAATTTACGGGCATTACTTTAAAAGCGTAATGATATTAAATCGACGGAACGTGAAAACTGCAGCGATGGCAATAGCGCTTGCAATTTTCCTGACGTCATATTTTTACGGACAATAACTGTCTCATTAATATAATTGAACATTTTGCTTCCGGAATTTAACAAAACCACCGATTTTATGAAACATCAATTTAAATAAACGCCGGAAATATTTGGTTACGGATAATCGAGCAACTATGTTTACAGGGGTTTTATTAAAAGTTGCCCAAAGTAAGTAAAATTATTTTTAATCAATTTCAATTTTTTAAATTATCGTTTAGATTATGGACCCTTTAAGTCCATTTTCCATAATATAATATTATAATATTTATTATTAGGGCATAGGGATTCAAAAAGGTTATATTATTGAAAACGATTCTTTTATCATGCTCACCCGGTGATATTGAAAATTGAAATGTTATCATTTAATCGATAAAGCTGATTGTTATTTCATTTGTGGTAGGTAGTATTCGGGTTATAGCGAAAGGGAAAATATTTCCAGTGACAATTATTATATAATATTAATTAGCATTAAGTTAAACCGATTTTATTATGAATAAAACTTTACGTAAGTATTTATACAACTTTACGCGTAAATATTTATTTTGTTAATCATATATTTCGACACCTCAATTCCCTGTGACAATTCAGAAACGGGATGTTATGAGATACATACTTAATTAAAGAATTAAATGACTATTGATACTTATACCAGTGTACCTATTTCTAATCATTATTTAAATTTATGTAAAATGAATATTCACTAGCTGACCCCCGCGACTTCGTTCGCGTGTTTATAGGTTTTATATAGGATCGGATCGAATCCCATAATTCTTTTATGTACCTAAACTAAATGTAGCCTGTTACTCCTTATAACACTGAAAGTTCCATTAAAATCGATCCAGCCCTTTCGGAGATTAGCTGGAACACATAGACAGAACGACAGACTTAAATTTAAACGCACGCCAGTTTAAAATAAGCCGTACGTACAAAGATCCGGGTCCCAAGTCATTGGAACCCAATAAATGTCTGTCATTTCTAAACTAAAAAACGTATGACCTTGAAATATTTACGGGATAATACTTAAAGTACTACCTTTCTAACAAAAAAAGAATGAGTGAAATTGAATAACGCGTTAATGAATTACAGCTAAATACACGTTTTAACTTTCATCCTCTCTCCCAAGGGAACCGTGCTGAATTTCGGGATAAAAAGTTTCCTATGTCCTACCTCGGAGTATAAACTCAAATCGTACCAAGTTTCATTTGAATCCGTTCAGTAGTTTCGGCGTGATGCGCGGCCAAGGTACAGACAGACAGACAGACAGACAGACAGACAGACAGACAGACAAAAATGAAACAAATTGCAGTTTTGGCTTCAGTATCGATTATAGAGTGCCCTCCAATAAAAATTTTCAAAATATCTTCAATGTACAGAATTGGATCCGTTACAGTTTTATTATATTATAGAAGAAGAAGATAGAAGATAGATTATTACTAGTTTTGAAAAGTCAAAAATATTATCAGTTCCAAAAGAAAACAAAAATATTGTAGACTTATGAAAAAGTATTGATTAAAGTAACACCGCATTCGCACATTGAACTCTTTCTCTTTAGAAATACTTATTGGGCAATACTGATGTTACTACTTTTTAGATCTCAGCTCTACCTACCTATCTACATAAAATTATATGTAGCCTAACAAATTTCTAACGGGAAAAGTGTGAAGTAATGATGACGTAAAATTAAACACCTACTCACCACAAGGAAATTCCCAGCTTTGTGTTTAATACTGCCGCCTTCGTCATCAAACAGAGACGATGCTGTAATACCTACCACAGGATATCTAAATCTTGCAGCCGCCGGGAAATGACTGGGAAATTGCTCCATTATGCCTTCGGATCGTGAGCTGCATTCCCAACGCTTCTTCCCTTGTAAATTACATGCCTTTATGCTCTGAACAATATTACATTAAAGTTTGACACTTTGAAGTGGGAATCATTAATGTTCAATTGATTGTGTCGCATATGATTTATTTTAAACTAGCTGATGCTCGCGACTTCGCCCGCGTGGATTCTTATAAATCTCGTTTTATGGTAGATTAATTTCTAAAATTCCTGAAACACGTAATTCTTTATTTTTAACTAACAATACAAATACCGAGTTTCATTGATATAACTTGAAAAATGACGGACTTTCATACAAACTTTCATCCCCCATTTAACCCACTTGGGGGTATTTTTTCCAAAGTATCTTAAATGCATAACTCTTTATTTTTAACCGAAAACCTAAATATCAATTTTCATGGATATAACTTGAAAAATGACGGACTTTCATACAAACTTTTCTCCTCTATTTAACCCCCTTAGGGATAGAGTTCGCAATAATCCTTTCTTAATGTGCGCCTACGTCATAAAAGGAAGCTACTGTGAAAATTTCAAGTTTCTAGCTTCAGTGGTTTAGGCTGTGCGTTGATAAAATCAGTCAGGACAAGCTATACTTTATATTATTATAGAAGACAGATAGATAGAAGATAGATAGATGTAAGTGGGTAACTGTTTTCCTACTTTCTCATTTCTTTATTATTATATTAAGTTTATTTTTAATCATAATCTCAAATATCATCAAATAGATAAAGATTTCTGATATCTACGAGTTCTAGTAAATCACATACTAATATTATTTCACACTAATATTATAAAGGCGAAAGTTTGTGTGTATGTACATATGTGTGTGTGTATGTGTGTATTTCGTTACTCTATAATGTCGCAATTACTGAACCGATTTGACTGTTATTTTAAATGGTGATAGATTATGCCCTGACTTAACAGATAGGCTACTTTTTATCCTGGAAACATCCCGTTCCCGCGGGATTTTGGAAAAACCGAAAACTACAGCTATAGATAGATTACTATAGCAAACTTCCTTGAAAGTAGGTATATAGGTTGGAAAAGGGAGCGGGAACGGGAACCTGAAATTCAGGATTCCCTCAGGATTTGTGAAAAACCGAAATTCACACGGGCGAAGCCGCGGGCAAAAGCTAGTAGTAAATAATATTGATTGGTTATTTATCAGCATTAAAGAACAAAGGAAAATAGAAAAAGACACGTTTATTCCTCTTGCATTTGAGATGAATGCCAATGTGATAATTCAAGCCATTATCCATTAATAGGCGCAGTAAAGAGCTACGCACGTGGTGAGAGGGACCGTCACGATGAAAGGGGTTGAGCGCTCTCATATGGTATGTTTTAACTCATACCAGCGACGCATCCCTAACAATCGCGACAAAATGCTGCTACAAGTCTCGCTATAAAAGCTACAAGAGATAAAGTTAGTAAACTAAAACCCGACTACGCTTAGTAATCATTTATTTTAATATAAAATAATAATTTAGGTTGCAGAATACGGGGCTAGCAACTAGTGGCGCCATCTATTATGTCTATCCGAAACTAAATAATAATAAACTTTTGCCGCTCGCACGTCACTTCTCGATTTTTTTCGTATATAAAATGTAGCCTATGTCACTCGGACCATAACAAATAATTAATAGACACCTCATTCCTCAAAATCGGCCCAGTAGTTTAGGCGCTACGGTGGTACACACAGAATCTCATACTAAAATCGGCCACATACATACATACATAGACTGCTAAAATCATAACCCTTCATATTGGCTTTGCCGTAGTCGAGTAAAAACTGCTGTTAACCTTAAGCTATTGTCTGAGGTGCTGAGTGCGACTGCGGAGCGAAGCCTTTTCATACTCCAGCGCAGTTAATGTTCGAGGCACGAAAGTTGCAAGAGAGGTGAAGGGACGCGATGTTTTTTTTTCAATAGTACAGACTAACTACACGTTATCTTTAATACGTAATGAAGCTATAATTTTATTATGTAATTCTGTGAGGAGGAGGTCCAACGAAAGAAGTGGAATTAGAGAAGTGAAACAATTTGGAATTGACACGTCGAGTTGTCTGTCGGCACCACCAGTGTGCTTAGAGCTTGAATTATGAATGGTGGCTGTCCTCTTTTCAACGTGGTGATGACATTTTGAAAACACAGGTGACGTTATAATTAATTAATAATTATTGACCAAAAAGCAGCAGATGCAGCAATAAAAATAGGATGTTGTTTCTCCTGTTATCTGTTTTAAATAACTTGTTGCTATCAAAGTCGCACCTGTAGGAACGTCTTCATCATTATCATTTCATCCAATACGATCTTGTGCCACTTGTATCCAGTGGCTGTCAGCGACTTTCTTGACACAGTCCGTTTTCCTAATAGAGAATACTCCAAAGCCGCCTTCGCTGATGCGAGGTCGCCATTACAGTACCCTAGGACCCCATAGTGTATTATAGATTCTTCGAGCTCAGCTAATTGCCACTTTGACGATAATATGTCCTGTAGGAATGTGGTAAGACAAAAAGTTTTAGAACAAAGTCGCTAATGTGTTTGCGCTATGCGAACCACTCCAGTCCTACATAATCCTCTACAAGAGTCTCTTTAGGACGTTCCAAAGGCTATTTAGCTATACCGAGAAATACGTCTGAATCGCTTTTAATGAATCTCCTGTACATGCTTAACTATTTAATGAGATTTAAGCTCGGAATAAAATTGTTAAAGTATTCCCGTCAAGAATAATAATAATTATTGTGTATGAGGAACGAATTATTAAAACGAATTAGTCGTGTATGAGGTGAACAATAAATAGTTTCACCAACAACATCCAAATTACAACAGTGAATAAAAAATAAGAAAATAATAATGTCGGTCTATAATTTTGAACTCAAAAATTATACCGAGTTGGTAGATATTTATGGGTCACGTAAACAAAGCCGTTATCTGACTATTGCCTCGGGCAGCAATATTGCAGTCGGTAATACAAAATATCGTGTCATCAAAAATGCAAAGGCTACGGTTGAACCAATTATTTCATATTTATAATTTGAAAATAAATAACGAGGTACAAAGTTTATTTCTACTTTGCATAGTACTTATTACGTTTACATTTTGTCGTTGACCCAAAATTGTAGGTTTGTTAATATTTTTTATATACATGAAAAGCATTCGTGCCTACGTTTACTGTTTAAATACACCTATTAGGGCTGCTGTAAAACAAAACCTTATAAGTGGCTTAACTTTATTGCAAAAAAAATCAGGAATCAGTAAACGATCAGAACAAAAAGATTAATTCAATATTTTTTTATTAATTAGGTACAATAATTGCAACTTTTCACATGGCTTCAGAAGAAAATATTGAATATAAATTTTTGCTATAAATATGATATCGCAAAAATAATCAAATTCATAGTGATTTTTCGCTTATGTTTTAAAAGCTGCACCAGGTGCTTTTATCAATGTAGTTTTATTCCGTACTTGTCTATATCTAGGTCTCCTGTACTTCCATATAACATCCCCAACATTTTCCTTCATCTAGGTACTTTTATCATTGGTATTTTTCTAGTTCCCCACCCTCTCTATCTTGCCCTCAATAATATTTTTAATTAATACATCGTGAGATAGAAGATGACAGGTAGGTTACATTAAAAAAAATCAGAAATAATCTGTTATACCTACGAGTATCTTCCATATTATAACAAATCATACAGTTACGAGATTCAGGGCCTGTTTCACCACCTTCTGATAAGTGTCTTATAGCCTAAATGCAAGTTTTGTCACTCTCTTACTTTATGTCAAGTGACAAAGACAAAAGTTGTGAATAAGCTATCCGATACTTATCATAAGGTGGTGAAAGAGGCTCTAAGTTGGAAAAATACATTTTCTCTATCACTTACAACATTTCAATTTTGAAGCGGCCGAACAGAGCTTTTAAAACATATTTTTTACTTACAATAAGTGTCATTTGATTTTACCATGAGTGAAAGATAAAACCGTAAAATAATTTACGGGCACTACATTAAAAACGTAGTGGTATTAAATCGTCAGTACGTAAAAACTGCAACGCTGGGAGTTCGCAATATCCCCTTTCATATTTTTACGTTTCATTAATATAATTGAACATTTTCCATCCGGAATTTTACATTAAACATCAATTTAAATGAATGCCAAAAATGCTTCTGTAACGTTTTATGAACAAGCTTTTGTAATTCACATTTAATCGTTTTTTTATCTTGATTTTACTCATATAATATTACAATTTTTTTAATGCTAGATACCTACCTAATAGTTCTGTATATTGTTTATTTATATAGATACGTCAAGCCAGTGGTAACTGCCACTTATACTCGTATATAGATATATACACAATTACCTCCCTATTGACCTTTAGTTTTAAACAAGCATTAAAAATATAATACTTGTTTAAAACTAAAGACTTTTAACTATACTTTGTCCAAATTGTTAATTGCTTTTTGGCAGATGTCAAAAAAACGAATTTAGTGACGCTCTCACAGGTTAAAGATTCGATTTGAAATAATAATCGATTTTATTTAAAAAGAACTTTCAATCGATTTAATTAAATATTTTTATTTCTAACCACCGACGCATAAATGACGGGGTGTTATAAGTTTGATGTGTCTGTGTGTGTCTGTCGGTTCCACCGTAGCGCTCAAACGGGTGAACCGATTTGAATGCATTTTTTTTTTGTTTGAAAGGTAAATAAGTCGGGACGCGGGAGTGTTCTCAGATATGTTAGATGAAAATCGGTTCAAGATGGCCGCCGCCACAAAATGGCGGATTACATATTTTTTCCCAAATTTCTCAATATGGGTATCAAATGAAAGGGCTGGTCTAGTAAAATAGCACTATGCAAATCCAAGATGGCCGCCACCTCAAAATGGCGAATGTCGGGGATTTTTTAAAATTTTAATTTACACCTGTGCATATTTCATTAAAATATTAATTACTATTCGTTTATTAGTTTTTTTTAAAATTATATATTATGAAATAAATAAATGCATTAACGTTGAACCTTGTTAACGATACGGCGCGACCATGGTTCCATACAAAACTGCAACCGTGTAACCACATGAGTAGATAGAACTGTGTAACTACAGCGGGCCGTTTGTATGAAGCTTCCTCTCTGTACGTATATCTACTAATGTGGTAAAACGTAGCACTTGGCCTTGATTCACAAGGCTATGTTTTACATTTTACGGTTGCAGTCTTGTATGGAACCGTGGATGCGCCATGTCGTTAACAAGGTTCCACGTTTCGCCGTACCGTGGAAAAAATGTGTGTTAACAAGAGAACTTATATTTTGTGACTCCTTTATGATTTGTGTAATTTCACGTTGAAATTAAAAACTTAATAATAAGTTAAGTAATTATTACTGATGGTATGTGATCCCAGTATCTTTTATATTACTTGCAGTATTGTTGTTACATAGTTTCACTACGCAAACCGGCATTTTAAGTTGATTATGAGCAAAATTTAAGACAACACGCAGCACGTCAACGTCAATCATTGGTTGCAACGAGACTGACCCGTGTACGCCACATAATATGTAGTATGGCGTACATTTTGTTGCCGCACTTTACTTGTACACGCTGCTCCTTCTAGGTCGGAGCGCAGCGGAAACCAATAATTCTATGGAATGAACAGAGTTATTATTCTTTACTCTTGGTATGAACTTAAATTCCAAGATTTCGACTTAATTCCTTGCAAATAATTAATCTTGGAGTCATAAGTACTATTTTTATTTCCTTTTATTTATTAAATTTACGGAAAAAATATTTACATGAAGTAAAATTATTTTTATCATAAGATCGATTTATCGTATTTCAAGAACTGTTTTATAGTCTGTGGTTGTTTGTTATGCACATGGCACTTCACTACACGTCTATAAAGTACGACATTACTGTAGTACATTATTCCGGGAAAAAAATACGGTAATTCATAGGCGTGAGCTGCCAAATATCAACAAATAAAATGGACAGAAAAAATACTAACTATACTTACTGTACTATATTTACTGAACTATAAAAAAGTTCTAAACCATTTATACAACCAATTTATACCCAAATAGTTTTAATATCTACACATTATACTTATTTAAATTTTGACGCATCCAAATCAACTAAATTTATGTTAAAACTTCTAAAAAATCCAATCTAAAAATCACGGTTAATATTTTTTGGAAAATTGATTCTTCCAAAATTACCAGTATAATAAAATATCAATTATTACCTATTATCCAAAATAATCTGAAAGTGTGTATGTCAATCTTACTGTAACAGTACTTTGAACTTTTGAGGGCTCAACTGCTGACCCGATTTTGATGAATTTTGGCTTGCACCCTGGAGACGGATATAGGATACTTTTTATCCCAGCTTCAAGAGTTTCCAAGGGAATGTTATGAAACTTAAATCCAAGTGGATGAAATTGCGAGCATCAGCTAGTAACAAATTCAACGGTTTGAACAGCAAAAAATTATAATCTCATTTCATCAAATAAAAATCTCTCGCTATTCCATTAATTTTCTACTGTTATGAACATTGGCGTTCATAATATCCTCTGCATACCAACGGAAAGTTTAAGAAGATTTCATTATTTCGAGCTGAGTTGTTTTGCGTTTCAATAACTCAAACAGCTTGAGCGAGGAGCAACTTGTACCTCTAGAGTCTAGTCTGTCCACTATTAGGAGACTCCTTTTGTGCAAAGGATTCCTACATATCCGTACCGCTTATCAAGTTTTTTTAGGGTTCCGTACCTAAAGGGTAAAACGGAGCCCTATTAATGTCATTCTGCTGTCTGTCTGTCCGTCCGCTGGTCACATGTTTCTAGCTCGTAGAGTCTACGAGCTAGATACCTGTGACCAGCCAGCCAGTCTACGACGTAGACGAAATGAGCTACAAACCAGAAATTTTGATATTTGGTGTACAACGTTCACCCAAAACCATATATTGAATTAATAATAACAAGTGTAAATTGAAAATTTAAAAAACCCCCGACATGCGCCATTTAGTGGCGGCGGCCATCTTGAATTTGCAATAGTGCTATTCTACTAGTCAAGCCCTTTCATTTGATACCCATATCAAGGGAGTTGTGAAAAAATATATCATCCGCCATTTTGTAGCGGCGGCCATCTTGGACCGATTTTCATCAAACATAGCTAAGAACACTCTCGACTAATTCACCTTTCAAACAAAAAAAACCGCATTCAAATCGGTCCACCCGTTTGAGCGCCACAGGGGAACAGACAGACACACACACACACACACACACACACACACACAGACACGTCAAACTTATAACACCCCGTCGTTTTTGCGTCGGGGGTTAAAAATTGAATTTAATTATTTTTTAGGGGGCCTCCCATAGGTACATGAAAAAAGAGCCGGAAAAAAAAATTCTTACCCTAGCTTATGGGGTATCATTGTTTAGAGCTCATTGAGTATATTTTTTTTAATTTTTTGCTTAAAAATAAGGAAATGGAGGACCATCAAAGTTGTCAGTTTTAGACCATTTTTGTGACGGGGGCTACTTATCTCAAAAATTAAACTAGTTAGGAATATGTTTCGGTATATTATGTACCATATACCTACTGTATGTAAACAACAAATACTGAAAACAACGACTCATAAAGCAGTTTGTATGCTGTGACCAAAACAAACGAACATTTTTTGGGTTTTTCTTTCACGGTTTGTTGCGATGTCTAGCTCGGAAATTAAATATTTCTTTCACGCAAAATATTATTATTTTGTTCATAATTATACACGAAACCCTAAAAGAGCAAGGCCCGACTCGCACTTGGCTGGTTTTTTTTAAATATATTCATACCCAAGTATTTTTTTGCATAATATACTGACATCTTACATCGTTTGGACATTGCAAGAGGTTTGATTTTTCGTGCGTGTTCATGTAAAAAGTGCGAACACAGGCTCAGTGCCTCAGTATAACTGTGAGTACCTATATCGTAGACGGCCAATTTTTTCACTGTGTACTGTAAAACTGTTACCTATAGAATCGCGCGTGACTGGTCTTCATACGTGAACAGTGAACACTCACCAATTCTGAATACGTTTAGGTATAAGGTATATCGCGCCCGTGGGTTGATGTGAATAAACCAAGCTGTGAAGCTTTTTGGTTCGTAGAAAAAGAAAATTGTTTTTCCTAATAGTACGAGTAAGTACTTGTTTCGTACATTTTACTTATGCTCTTTGCGAGGCTGTGAGGTAATAAATATAACAAGTCGAACGTCTGATTCGATTTTATTGGGAATATTCCGAAAATAATACACTTTGATCTATTCATAAGCTTACATGTACCTACCTACATCGTAAAGAAATAAACGATCATTTTATGAAGAAGTTCATGAGATATAAACTTTAGTTAGGCAAACACTTAAAATTTTAATAATCCCAAAGGTCTAGTTTACTTTTAAATTGAAAAGCATAAAAAACTTTTTTATAAGCTTGCTTCAAACCAATAAAAAATTTAAACTTTAAGCTTCCAAAAACTTTTTGGAGATCTTTTAATGTAGGATGACCTAGCGTTTTATGTGCTATTATTATAGTAACTACTACGGTAAAGTTATGTGGTGGGTAAAGTTATGAATTATACTTACCTACTTCGGGAACAGAGTTACGAAAATTCAAAATTTGGAATCTATATAAAATCATAGACTATCTTACAATTTCGTGAATGTCAAAGTCTCAAGTTTTCTAGAGGGAACAATTTTTTCCCATTTGTTTGTTTCAGTTTTGAGGAAACACATTTAAAGTATGCAACAACTGAAGACCTAAGGAAATGGAGGTAGGCACATAGAAGTAACTTTGCTGAAATCCTTTGTATTATGCTTTCAAAAGGAAAAGTTTTCGAGGAAAATCGTAATGATGAAACTGTTTTGGGGGTAATACTTTTCACTTTTCAGGTGTCAAACGTAAGATAGAATGCGATAATATTTGGTAAATTATATAAAAGTTTTAAACGACAGTAGAGTATGAGAACGGAGTGCTTATATAATTAAGTGCTCTGTCAAGGTTCTATCTAACTTTCCCGGAAGGGTGGTATATAACGAGCCTTTCTTTATAATATTTTTTCATCACTATATGACTGTTTGGTTAGATTTTTTGATTGGTTTTATCCTCAGTACAAGACAATAAGGAGAGAATGGTATGTATTTACAATGCCTCGTTAGTCTAGTGGTTAGCATATTCGAGAGCACGATAAGCAGTTGGTCCCGGTTATTATCACTATCATTGTGATAATAGTCATTAAAGTGTGTTAAAGTAGCGGGTCTAAGCTCTAAATCCCTCTCTCCTGTGAGAGAGGAGGCCTGTGCTGAGGAGGTGGTGATATTTTTTTAGACAGTTTTCATGATAAGCCAATAACTAAGCGACTTTAAAAGACCATAATAACCTATTTCAGATTGAGTGGACCCACTTGACTTCAAAATTTCAAAGCCCTTATTTGGTCCCGTTTGCAACGAAAATAAAAATATTTTTCTACATAATTCTTGCATTTGTAATGCAAGGACAAGCATTAGTAGATATTAAAATAAGTAGTTGTAACGGATGAATTGACGCACTCTCACCTTGGCCTCCTTTTTTGTTGGTATACGGAACTCTTAAAATGAAATAGGTAATGAAGGTTAAAAATACATATTATTATTTAAAATGTTTTTTAATCTATGATTATAATTATGAAATTCCTCTGTTAGTTGTTAGAAGTCAAGTAAAGTTTTTCATTTAAAATTTATTAGCACAAGTAAGAAACGCATGCAAAGGAATCTCTTAAGGCCTGTACAGACACTAATGCCCGTTTTCACTAAACCTAGGAGACGCCTAAATCGGATGCTTAGATATTTAGGACATGCCTAGGGGAAAAAAACGTTTCACCAACCCTTAGGTGATGCCTAACGACGTTAGGCGCCAACTAAAGTTACGACACCGATTGGGCGGTGCGTAATGCTAGGCAACCCATAAAATGACAGTTAGGTATGACATCTTCCGCTCAGATTCATATTTGTTTTCTATTTTCGTGGTCATTTGTGTTTGCTATCGTATTTGCTTTTTAATTAAATTAACTTTTAACATGAGTTCAGAAAATATATTAGAATTTTTGGAGTTTTTAAATAACGTAAATGATCTGGACATCCGTTCTTTTGCTAGACCAAGAGTGATTGGACCTAGAATGAATAACATCCAAAATTAATATGATGATGTAAACTTTTTCAAAAGATACAGAATGTTCAAAAACACAGTGTTGTTAATATTATATCTTATGTTATTAGTAAGTAAAATTGCGAAATAAACGATCGATATTCGGTTGTTTTTTAATTCAATTCCAAAGTTTATACACAAAATACGTCGCGTAAGATGCAGGATGCAGGCACAGGCCACAGAGAAAGACTATCTGTTAAACGTCAAATAGAAAAACTGACAGTTTTTGTACACTCAGAGTATGTATAGACAGCATGAAACAAAAATTCATAGACAATTTTAGGCAATTCAAAGCTTAGGAATTGCCTAGTGAAAATGGATTGGTGAAACGTAAATGTATGCCTAGGGATCTCCTTAGATTAGGCATTACTTAACTAGGCGTTGCCTTGTTCGTTGTTAGTGAAAACGGGCATAAGGCCCTTCGCATACAGCGTCGCGTGTATCGTAATCCGCGCGTACGACGAGAGCAACACGAGCATGAACATTTTCGAACAAGTCCGCATACGAAGCGAGGTTGCAGCAAATCGTAGGAGGGGTTTATTGTCATAACGATAGGCGTAGCGTACTGGCGTAAAAATACAAGCGTAAAAAGTTGTCTTGTCATTATTTTCTTTAAAAAATACCTGAATTTAACTGAATTTCAATTTCTTATGACTTTTAACTTTCAATATGACTGAAAAAAGAATTGAATTCGTCAAAATGGTTGAAGACTACTTTTGTCTATATACTTAATCATTTATAAGCGAATATTCAAGAAAAGATGTTAAAGACAAAGCTTGGGCAGAAATATCGTTGAAACTGAACTGGACACATGAACATCCAAAACTTCTGGTGCCGTTGACTCCATGATTATCCATAACGATACGTCTACGCGAAGATTCGTTTGTGCAACACTGCCGGTCTCGTACGCGTAGCGTCGTAACGATACGCTTACGGTACGACCACGCTTACGACCCGTGTGCGAAGGGGCTAAGCGCTAAGGTAAGAAGCACGGCATATAACAGCACACCGAATGCGCTTACAATTTGTACTACAAGGAACAGACAGTTCCTTGCATTACAAGTGAGCGTTTTGTATGTACCTATATGTCCGAGCCTTTAATAGTCAGTCCTTTGGTTCCTCCCGGTGGTATTATGAGGAGTTATTTGCTCGCAGCTCGTTAGTACGACATCCTATATTACATCGTAATGATATGCCGGGCCACTCACACTAAACGGATTATTACGTTACCAGGATATAAGGCTTATTTTTATTCGCTTCCAAGCTTTAATATTAAAACTTTCGGCTTACTAAACATCGTACATGTAAGGGAGATTGAAATGAAATGCTTATTTACTTTCTTTTGTTATACGTATGTACCTACGTTAAACCTAAATTATGTTCGTATGTAGGTAGGTACAAACGTAGACGTAAGCTGTTGTCACGACGTCTTGAAGGTAATATTAACACGTCATAATATCTATACTAATATAAAGAGGCTTGTCCTTACTGACTGACTGACTGGATCATCAACGCACAGCCTAAACCTGCACTGCAGCTAGAAACTTGAAATTCTCAAAGTAGCTTCCTTTTATGACGTAGGCGCATACTAAGAAAGGATTATAGAATAGAATAGAATAGAATAGAATAGATTTTATTGCATGATTGTAAGTATGTACATGGTAGGTGTTACAAAGTTTTGTTTGCATGTTACAATCAGCCATAATTATAATGGCGTGCAATAATTAGATTTTACAGTTGTGAATAAAATACAAAATTAGTCTAATTCTTATGCTACAGAAGTCATACAATTTTTATAATAATTTTAATTTATTCATTAAGGAACTCTTTTACAGAGTAAAAACATTTGTCAACCAACCAGTTATGCAGTTTTGTTTTAAATCTTGTAAATGGTAAATCTTTTATTATAGAGGGTAGCTTATTATAAATTTTAATCATCATATAAAAACAACTTTTTGAGCTCAGAGCAGTCCTACACTGTGGATAGTAAATTTTGTTCGGATATCTGGCATTAAATGATACAACATTTTGACGTGTTTGAAAATATTCATTTTTGAATTTCTTTACGAAACACGCCACTTCGTAGATATATATACATGGTAATGTTAATAATTTCAGAGTTTTAAAAAGTGGCTTACATGATTGCATTGGATCTTTGTTACAAATTGCCCGTATACACTTTTTCTGAATTAAAAAGACTCTATTCATTTCGGAAGCATTACCCCAAATTAAAACTCCGTACCGAATATTGGAAACAACATAGCCATGATATGCCGAAAGAGCCGTGCTTCGGTCAGCAATTTTAGATATTCTACGTAAAGCAAAGACAAATTTATTGATTTTGTTGCACAAGTTGTCAATATTAGGACCCCAAGCACAAAATTCATCCAAAATCATACCCAAAAAACAAATCGTAGATATTCGTTCTATGTTTTCACCAGCACATGTCACCTTATTATTTATAAATGTCATTTTTCTGTTTCTCAAAATCATGTATTTAGTTTTTTTTAGGTTTAAACATAAGTTATTACTTATAAGCCATTCGTGTACGTCGTTTAGGGCTTTATTTATTTCAGAAGAGTTGTCATTATTTTTCACACATGGCACAATAATAGAGACATCATCTGCAAACATGATGCATTTATGTTTAGTACAATCGGGAAGGTCATTGATGTAAATCAAAAATAGAAGCGGCCCAAGGACACTGCCTTGCGGCACACCAAATGAATTTATCTCTACCTCTGAACTAAATTTTGTTAGCGCATTTTTTTCATTTAATTTTGATATTTCTACTATTTGCTTCCTATCTTTCAAATAACATTTTAACCAATCATAGCATAGCCCTCGTAATCCATAATGTTCGCATTTTTTCAATAATAAGTCATGTGAAACGTAGTCAAAAGCCTTGGTCATATCACAGAAAATAGCACATGCGGGACTGCCTTTGTCAATTAATGAAATTACGTTCTTTATTAACATAAATACTGCCAAAGTAGTCGATTTCTGCTTTTGAAATCCATTCTGTTCACTTCTAATAATTTTATGTTTCATCAAGAAGCTGTTAATGCGCTTGTACATTGCCCTTTCAAAAATTTTTGAAAGAATTGGGACTAGTGAAATTGGACGATAATTATTAATTTCAGTTAAACAACCTCTCTTGTGAAGGGGCTTTACTATTGACGTGGTTAGACTTGAGGGAAATGTGCCACTTGTGAAGGATAAATTTATTAAAAAACATAAAATAGGTGATATTTCCTCAGCTGTAGCCTTTAATACTTTAAGTATGTAAACCATCCAAACCGACCGAATTTGTATTTTTTAGTGATCTTATAATAGATTTTATCTCTTGTATGTTACACGGTTCCAAAAAAATAGTTTTATTCACCTGATTTCTTTTTAAAGTCATTTTATTATAGTTTAATGCGATAATAGTTTATGGCGAATTCCACCCCTAAGGAGGTTGAATAGGGGATGAAAGTTTGTATGAACATCCGTAATTTTTAAAGTTACATATATCAATGAAAATCGGCATTAGTTTTGTCGGTTAAAAATAAAGAATTACGTGTTTCAGGAATTTTGGAAATTCTACCCCTAAGTGGGTTAAATAGGGGATGAGATTTATAAGAATCCAAGCAGACGAAGTCGCTGGCATCAGCTAGTACTAAAATAAAAGGTCGGGATAATCTGCTTTATCTAGTAAAGCGCTGAAATGATTCAGCGCTAGTCTGATGGAATGGACGCTGTATTCACGTTGTTTTAGCACCGTTACTGAACTGGATTGCTCATTATCTGGGTCCACACCAGACGATCCGTCGCGCTCGGATCGCACGCAGCAGGAGCGCGATCCAAATGTGCAGGCGGTGTGGACGTGCCGCGCGCGATCCATGCGCTTGTATTGTATTGTACACCGCCTGCACATTTGGATCGCGCTCCTGCCGCGTGCGATCCGAGCGCGACGGATCGTCTGGTGTGGACCCAGCTATTGAGTTCAGCAGGGCTATTCTGTAAAGCCATTTTCGAATTAAAGAGAGTGAATTCGAGATGAGTTTGCTAATTTGTACTCTGTAAAACTCGATAGTACAGGTCTTCTCACTCAAACTCACTTCACTTCGCAAGTGCGTAGCAGATGTTTACAGAATATCAAACCAAGGTGAAGTGAGTTTGCTGTCAAAGCGAGTTATCTCACTTGAGTGAGCTTCGATATCGAGATGGTATTTTAGAGAATAGCCCTACAGAGCATTGTAAAGTTAACCACCAGAGTTCTGTTTGAATACTGTCAACATGTAAATTCGGTTTAAAATAAAAACAAAACTAGCTATTTAAAAACTTCAAACTTTGGCCAACTTCTCTAAAAAGTGAAAAAGTAATGTAATTACATGTAATTAAAGCACTTTTTAGAGATGTAAAATGTACATACCTACATGTAATGTAATTAAGTTCACGAGAATTATTTTATCAAAATTAACAAGTATAAATTAAAACTTTATAAAACCCCCGACATTCGCCATTTTGTGGCGGCGGCCATCTTGGATTTGCAATAGTGCTATCCAAGATATTCTTTCTTTCTTCTTCAACTAGTCAAGCTTTCATTTGATACCCACATTAAGGAAGTTGTGAAAAAATATGTACTCCGCCATTTTGTAGCGGCGGCCATATTGGATCGATTTCCATCAAACATAGCTAACACCACTCTCGACTAATTCACCTTTCAAAAAAAACCCATTCAAATTGGTCCACCCGTTTGAGCGCCACAGTGGAACAGACAGACACACACACACACATGCAGACACGTCAAACTTATAACACCCCGTCGTTTTTGCGTCGGGGGTTAAAAAACAAATAGATTCAATAAAACCAACTATAATTTCAATTACAATTATACTGGTATTCAAAAAAAAAAACTACCGCCTAAAAACGTCGCACTTCATTCTCTAATTATTTCAGATTTTTCACTTTGCAAACGTCGGAAATATGTATGGTAATTTTTATTGCGGGAATATTTTTAAGTGCGGGAATGGTAATTTTTAGTCATTATTCATGATCAGAAACAACGGAAACGTAAAAGGAAAAAAACTATCTTAGAATGTGCAAATGAAGCTCTTTCACATGATAGCCTTTTACAGACCTAGTAACTCCAAATTAAAATCATATAAGTACATATTTTAGAAATTTTTGATTTGCATTTAAGCTTGTACAGAAACATTTGTAACGTATAGGTAAATGAACGCAGTCACACCATAATGGTTCACTTTTTACCATTTTTGTACGGGACCCTTTTTAAACGAGGTTTAAAATCACATCTCCCTCGAAGCCGTCAAAGAGCCATTCCTCTGTGTCCACTCCGAGCGAAGCTTTCAAGCTACTCGTATTCTCTTTGGCATCTGTGCAACTGCAAGACATGCAAATTACTACCAAAGAAGCGATACGAATGTAGCTCACGATTTGCAAGCGTAATGGAGCAATTTCCTAGTCACTTCTCGGACTGCAAGTGTCCGATGTATTGTGGAATTTTGCTTTGACGCGTTACGTCGTCAGAGATAAACGTCGCTTTGCGTTGGTGAGCCTACTACACCTTGTTACGAGCTAAACTTGTCGATAACGTGCGTAAAGCCACGACTCCACTGGGCGACGGTTGACATCGCCGCTCGTCCCGACAATGTCCGGACATCGTGTCACTTTCACCACCACTATGTTTAATATCCCACCGTTGGGCACAGGCCTCCTCTCTTATAGGCGAGAGGGATATATGTAGAGCTTATCCGCATAGGAGCAGCGTATAGCGGGTCGCTATATATACGCTGCTCCTATGCGGATAGTCAGCGTTAACGACTATAATTGTCACCTGAATGTAATAATAACCGTAACCGATGGCTTAACGTGCTCTCCGAGACACGGAGGTAAAACACCGTCAACTACCACCTCTGGGCTGGCATTGAAAATTTATTTGTGAAAAACCCAATACCTAACCAGTTTTGTCCTAGTCGGGAATCGAACCCAGGACCTTGTGATCCGCATTCGAACATGCTCTTAATCTCTTTCTTCCCAGATCGAATATTTATTATAAGTAACATGAAAACAAAATACTAAATAACAATAGCCAGTGTCACTCGTGGTGATATAAGGATTCTAATGATGCATCCAAATCTGTTCTCCTAAGAAATTAGCAACTCCCAATCACAAAAGCGAAATTAGCACGGTCGTCTTCTAGATCATTAATATTATGTACCGTTTCTATCATTATCTTACTATCTCACTATACCTACATATTCTGCGAAGTTGGGCGATAATGTGCAATGTTGTCATCTTGTCAGGTGACACGTGTTCCAAGTCTACTACTACTTGGTCCCCTAGTGAATACACGGCCTAAAGTAAGCCCGTCAGATAGTTTAACTGACGCTCAACCTCTATCTGAGATAGAGGTCGAGCGTCAAAGATTTGTAGCTGCAATGTGTTGATTGATCTCGATCACTTTGTAGTAGATGACATTCGAACAGTGATTACAATAACAGTGCGTTATTGCGATCACTGTTATTAAACTATGTTACCCATTTTTGACAACTATTGTTTAACGCTAGGGCAATGGGATTGGAATTAAGCTCAGATAGTAAAAATTATCTTATATAATATACTTATAGTATACAGATAGTATAATATACTTTATTTTTTAAGTGTGGGTGGTCTCCAAAATAAACTGCCTATATCACCCTTATAAGTGGTAATAGATAGATACTATTCATTCACAAAAATAAAGTTTGTCAATTTGACGTGATTATTTGGCGTAGGTATTTTTTTATTTTGCACCTAATTTATTATATCTTTTGATAAGACAAAACATTGATTCAGTGTAGGAGAAAAACCATTACACAGATATACCATCTATCAAGAGATTTTTGTAATACTCCTGTCACATTTGCCACGCTAGAGGGCCCCGTCTGCTCAGACCTCGTGTAGACAGCCGGAAAATTAGAAAACAAACATTGACTTTCCAACATCCTGATACTTTGTTTTTCACATACGCACGATAAAAATAACAAAGCTTCAGCTGTTGAAAATGTTTGTATTCTAGAAAAGTGTATCGAAATATGTTGTTTAATAAAATCGATATCGTAGGCGGGAGGTATATTTATCTAAATAAAACTTCCAAAAATAACAATGCAATAGGCTAGCCAATAGAGCTTGATCGGACAGAAATAGCATTATAGTATTTGGACATAGAATAACTCTGTCATGCAGGAAAATAAAAATACTCAAATTCCACGTCTATGGACGAAGTCGCAAGAAAAAGCTAGTAAATTCTAATTTAATCTTAGATATTTTGGGCTTTTTCTAAAATAAATTACAGGTACTAAATAACAAACTACAGGTTAAACTTTAAAAAATTTACTTTGAGAAACAATTAGTGCTCTTTATGTGTAGAGCTATAGTTAGATGTTTAGGATTTTTCCAACGCTATTAAATTCATTCAGTTATTCATACCAGATTTAGGAGCAATTTATACAAAGATAATGAAAAAGGGAGAAAACAAATAGACTTAATTCAATTAAACTTGAAGAATTACCGCAGGCGTTCCCAGAACATACACTAGGGGCTTAGGAGACGAATTTCTCTGGAAACAAATGCGATTCAAATTCAGACAAATTATCCCTACGCGGAAGAAGCAGTTTACCAGGAAATTTGTCCATCAGTTAGGAGCGGCAAAATGTTTAGAATTTTATTCCGATGGTCCGAGAACGAGACTAACTAAGAAACGAGAAAGTGATCTTTAACGACCCTATTGATTTATTCAAAATATTCACATTCCTCTTATAACAGTTTAGGTAAGTTTACTTCAAACGTAATTAAGAAGAATTATTAGAGCTCTTAGACCTTGACAGTTATTTACACCTGTAAGTTTAATAACATCGTTAATTTGTTACATTTTCAGCGCCCTTCCGATATAAGATTATACTTTTAATAGTTCTCTCAACTCGTCGTAGCTACTCGTAACTCTTACACATGTTTTGTTTCAGAGTTTCTCTATGCGATCAAATCAACAAAATTAATATTAGGTATATTTCAGTTCGCAGACGCGTTCAAGAGTGGAGACCACGTACTAGTAAGCGCAATGTAGGACGACCTCCAGCCCGCTAGACCGATGACCCGGCGGGAAGTGGCTTGAAGGCGGAGGGTCGTGTTTAGTGGCGGCCGGCGGGCACTTGAAAAAACCTATGCCCATCAGCTGTGGACGTCTAGAAGCTGATGGATTGGACTGGATTGGATATTTTAGTTATTGCGGTAGCCTATCATGATCAACCCATTACCGGCTCACTACAGAGCACGGGTCTCCTCTCAGAGTGAGAAGGGTTTTGGCCATAGTCTACCACGCTGGCCGAGCGGATTGGCAGACTTCACACACCTTTGAGAACGTTATGGAGAACTCTCAGGCATGCAGGTTTCCTCACGATGTTTTCCTTCACCGTTAAAGCAAGTGATATTTAAATACTTAAAACGCACATAACTCCGAAAAGTTAGAGGTGCGTGCCCCGGGATCGAACCCACGACCTCCGATTAGAAGTCGGTTGTCCTAACCACTAGGCTATCACAGCTTATAATAGTGGTTTAAGACTATAAGACGGTAGCCTATAATAGTGGTTTAAGACTTCAGCCTTCGTTTTAGGGGGATCGAGTTCGATCCCCGGCTCGCACATTAAGGGAGTAGGTAATGTGCGTTTTAAACAGTTAAATAAAAAAACACTTGTTTTAACAGTGAAAGAAAACATCTTGAGGAAAGCTGCATGTTGAGAGTTCTCCATAATATTCTCAAAGGCATGTGAAGTCTACTAATTAGCAGCATGGTGGACTACTGCCTAAACCCTTCTCACTCTAAGAGGAGACTCGTGCCTTCCAGTGGGCCGGTAATGGTTTGATAATGATGATGATCATATAAAAATCATCAAAACATTCTAAAGCATTCAACATTGTAACTTTTTTATCATTTTATATCAAAAGGAATTTTCCTCGTATCACCTTAGTCTTTTATTTTTTATCAGCACGTCTTAAAAAATATTTAGATCTCTATAAATAAAAACATCAAAACACTGATGAATATGAATTTACGGACTGATATAATATGGAAATGCCTTATTTCTCTGCCACAGTTTACTTTGTAATATAAAAGAGCAATTAATAATCTCCAGATAAAAGAAATGAATATTCATACACCCAAGTTCAAAGCGACGTTAATGTTATACAATATTCATTTCTTAAAGAAAAGGAAAAATATGTGAGTTATGAAAGGCAAAGAAGGAAATAACGTATTATGTAAAAAGTATAAGTATCTACAAGCTCATAAAAGATAAGTAAGTATTTAAAAAATTGTAACTTCTTTGGTTTTGTTATCATGCTAACAAA
This sequence comes from Melanargia galathea, assembly GCA_920104075.1. Taxonomy (NCBI): domain Eukaryota; kingdom Metazoa; phylum Arthropoda; class Insecta; order Lepidoptera; family Nymphalidae; genus Melanargia; species Melanargia galathea. The sequence continues at coordinate 9,871,318 of OV049869.1, forward strand.
TTTAACTTTACACCCACTATCAAAATGGTAAAAATAATAGATAAGATTTCTCAGCCGACAAAGATTTATTTTACCCAGTCTTTTCTAATTCCAGTGCATCATTGTTAATAGAAATTCAAGTTAAAAGACGTTACAGTACTCGTTCTTAATTAATAATTATGGTAAAGGTTATTTTAATTAAGCCCGTCACATGCAAATGTTTGTGAGACCTTTGAAGAAGTATTACATTATTCTCTTCGCATTATGAACGTTGGCAAACCCGGTGTATTCAACAACGTCCAACGTTCTGTGTCTGGGGGGAAGTGATGGCTGGTATAAAAGCACAGTGTAACAAGTGTAAATTAAAAATTTAAAAATCCCCCGACATTCACCATTTTGTGGCGGCGGCCATCGTGGATTTGCAATAGTGCTATTCTACTAGTAAAGTCCTTTCATTTGATACCCATATTAAGGGAGTTGTGAAAAAAATATGTAATCCGCCATTTTGTAGCAGCGCGGGCGGCCATCTTGGATCGATTTTCATCAAATATAGCTAACAACACTCTAATACCCTAACTAATTCACCTTTTAAATAAAAAAACCCACATTCAAATTGGTCTACTCGTTTGAGCGCTACAGGGGAACAGACACACACACACACACACAAACAGACACGTCAAACTTATGACACCCCCAGCGGCGTGCCTAGCTTAAAAGATGATGCATGCATGCATGGATCCATGCATGGATCCATGCATGGATATATATATATTAAAAAAAAAAATTAAAAAAAAATTAAAAAATAAACCCGGCAGAATTTGCTGTGGGCTCTTCTCAGACCTGGGGCCTGGGCTAGTTTGGAACCCTCATACTTTTAATTTTAAGTTCCGTAAGTACCTATCTAATTATCACCATTGCTTGTTCCTAAATTAATGTTCAAAAAGTGTAGTGTACCAATTTTGAATAAAGTTTATTTGATTTGATTTGATTTATCTTGTCGATTCGAAACTTGACAGACAAAAGGACAAAAGAAAACAAATACAACATGAAAATCGGTCCAACCGTTCTCGAGTTATATGTGTTTGAACAAACACAACTTTGTTTTATATATTAAAAGAAATAAGATAAGAAATTAAGATTAAGATAAGATTTTTGGTCTCATCGTGACCACTAAAAGACAGTCGATGCGCGAAATAATAAGATTTTAAATGTTGAATGGAAGCAGGCGTTACTTTGCGGAATTCCATGATATACAATGAATATAAAATTATTTTGCTATAATCCGCTAACAGTGACAAATTTGTAGGCACAACACCACACAATCTTGTAGGCACAACACCACACAATCTTGTAGGCACAACACCACACAAATTCACCACAAAACAAACTCGACGATCGTTTCGCTCCGACACCGGAGCATCTTCAGGAGATGTCGACTTCACAACGGACGATTGCAAAGTGAGTTCGTGTCGAATGAGCGGTCTTATATATACTATCCCCGCTTAGTCATCTACCCTCCTTTCTCTTTCTCTCTGGCCACGCCCCCTAAATATGTTGAGCAACGGTGAAGATGACACATTTATTTGCTCATTCAGCAATTCGACACTTCTACCGCTGTGCCCAACTATTTCCAATTGTTCCAACACGCACAGTCTTAAACTTTTACAGCATGTGTGTAAAATTTCAAATGTATGACCCTCGTCTATCCTATGTCCACTATCCAAAAGATGTTTTGCGAAATGAGATCTTTGAGGCTGGTTGTTTCTAAAGGCAGCCATATGTTCTTTATATCGAGTTGCAAAATTGCGCCCAGTTTGACCAACATATATATTTCCCCGAATGTAGTGCTATATATGTTGGTCAAACTGGGCGCAATTTTGCAACTCGATATAAAGAACATATGGCTGCCTTTAGAAACAACCAGCCTCAAAGATCTCATTTCGCAAAACATCTTTTGGATAGTGGACATAGGATAGACGAGGGTCATACATTTGAAATTTTACACACATGCTGTAAAAGTTTAAGACTGTGCGTGTTGGAACAATTGGAAATAGTTGGGCACAGCGGTAGAAGTGTCGAATTGCTGAATGAGCAAATAAATGTGTCATCTTCACCGTTGCTCAACATATTTAGGGGGCGTGGCCAGAGAGAAAGAGAAAGGAGGGTAGATGACTAAGCGGGGATAGTATATATAAGACCGCTCATTCGACACGAACTCACTTTGCAATCGTCCGTTGTGAAGTCGACATCTCCTGAAGATGCTCCGGTGTCGGAGCGAAACGATCGTCGAGTTTGTTTTGTGGTGAATTTGTGTGGTGTTGTGCCTACAAGATTGTGTGGTGTTGTGCCTACAAGATTGTGTGGTGTTGTGCCTACAAAGTCACTGTTAGCGGATTATAGCAAAATAATTTTATATTCATTGTATAATAAGATTTGAAATGCATTTCATGTTTATATACCTACCTACTAATTGCAGATAGTACAAAGAAGTTTCTTTAACAGTTAAACTTGTTTACCGAAATTATGACAAGAAATTACAGAACTCATTGAGTTTTATACGCAGACCTGTTAAATTGTAATAAATGAATTTTACTAATTTGAGAAATAAACAAGTCATGTCATACGAGTTGATTAGAAAAAACAGCAATTACCTACCTTGTTTTCGGCCATCAATCTTTGTACCTACACACTTTAAATTGTCACAAGGAACAACATTTATTAAATCAACACTCATTTTGTATATTTACGATTATTTTACAAATAATATAACCTATAATTACACTTACGGCTAACCACAACAAACAAACAACTTAGATTATCCATAATCCAATAGCCGTGCACTGTATGATTATTTATTAACCAATAGCGTCACTGCATGCAAGGCTTTTTTCCATGAACAAAATTTTATACTATTATACATATGTACAGAGTGAGCAGGAACATTTTTAATAGGATAGAGGAGTGCACAAAAAGCCTCATATGAAGCCAATAAATCAGAGTGAGATGGGGCGACTCGCGCGCCGAGCGATGCGTCAATGACCGCGATCGCGAAATCCGACTTCGCAGACGCGCGGAATTTAAACTTGATAGAATAACATTATTAATTTATTAGTGTGATTATTTGTTTTAACGTTGTGTATGAGTTAATTATGACTTATTCTGCATCGAATATTTATATGTATGCCCGGCTTTTAGGCTTCTATAGAACATCCGCCGCTGGACACCCCGTCGTTTTTGCGTCGGGGGTTAAAAATCATACAATTATAATCCGACCGCGATATAGTTGGCCCTTCTGCGGGGGTTGGTGGAGTACGAGGGGAAGATGTGTTCATTCATAAGTTCATTGATAAATTGACGTAGTTCAGCAAAAAGGATTCAACTCACACGACTCATCATAGCAAAGTTAATTTTAATTCAGCAATATTTAGGTATATATTTGTATGACAAGTTGTGTGGGTTGAATCCCTTTTGCTGAACTACGTCCATTATTCATTGATTAATCGGCTGCCCTAGTGATAAACAAAGTAACTACATTCAGAATAATTTTACAGAACAAGCATAAACATTGAAAACTCTTATTTAAAGGCAACCTTTCTACAAAATACCTACTTATTTATCTTTAAAAAGATGTTAAGTCAAGTCAATTTCTTCCAAAAATATTTTTCAATTTATTACAAAGAGTTTACTTTGTTATTCAGATACAAATAGTTACCCCAAAAATTAATGTTCAAATGTGTGTGTGCGTGTGCGTGTGTGTGTGTGATATTGTGAGTGTGATATTGTGAATAAAAAAATATTGACCCCTCCCCCCATTTGCTTTAATGGGCACTCGCGCCCCTCCCAAATAACTCAAATAACTATTTTTATTATTTTTTATGTAATCACCGGCGGGAGCGCATTGTCTTACATATTTCAACTCCTATCATCGGATGTCCGAAAATATTTCTAAATATGATCACTAACTGTTATGAGATCCGTTGGTAGGGTTAAAAAAAATATGAATAAAAAATTATGAAAAACAAAATTATGAAGAACGATTATTATTTATTATGACCACAGAACGGTAGTAAGACAACGAATAGGATTTGGAATTTTATGTGAGCCAATATGGACCCACCACCGGCATTAGGCCGTTATTCTACATGTTATTCTACATGTTATCGGTGAATTTGAAGTAATTCTTTTAATTAAATCAGAAGTTATAAGGCTGTGACAGTCAGACGGACAAAGCATATCCAACTTAGTTAACTTAGAGACGGTAAGTTAGAGCTTATTACAACAACTCAAGAGTCTATACTTACCTACTAATATTATAAATGCGAAAGTATGTCTGTCTATTCTGTTCAGCTGATCTTAACGAGGTATACAGATAAGTTGTATTTTTGAGAATGACATAAGCTACTTTTTTATCCTGGTAAATTACAGAGCTTAAACTAGAATTTCAAAAACCTAAATACACGCGGACGGAGTCGTGGTCATCAATCAACTATGTTGATCTTGTAAAGTTATAATTTACAGTACTGTGTCTATTTTTAGTTATATTCCTGTAAAGTAATGTCCCTATTAGTTAATTATGTACGTAGGTATCTAAAATTCTGCACCTATCTTCAGTAGAAATATTTTAAAATAGTAAGTAGCCGGTAACAATTAAAACGATTATTTATAAGTACATAAAGTAATACCCTAAATTCCAATTTCTATGTTTGATCTATGTTTTCGTCAACCATTTGAAAACTTTTGACACAAGCGTGCAGCAAAACTGACAGATGACAGAGTGTTTAATTTGTTAACATTAAACATAAAGAAAGTAAAGGTGATCTCAAACATAGACAAGTTTTACCTGGGATCGTTCCACGAAACGAAAAATCAAGCAACTGCATTTTAAATACAAAAACAAAGTGATCAACATCAAATTAAAGTAATTTGATGTTGATCACTTTGTTTTTGTATTTAAAATGCAGTTGCTTGATTTTTCGTTTCGTGTTGTGCTTGTTAATTACTTGGTTTTTGCATTTATATTCCGGGTTAGTGTGTGCAGTTATTTGTTTGGGCATTTCAAATTTCAGTAAACGGTTCAAGTTATTTGAAATTTTAAACTGTGGACACTGTGGTAAAAAACTACTCGACATAAAACTTTTGTTAATGCAAAAAAGTCAATTTCACAAAAAATGTCAGTTACTTTGTTTATCACTAGGGCAGTCGAAATCTGTCATATTGAAAAGTCACTTTGAAACTTCAAAGTTCATTGTTTACATCGTTACGAAAATTTTGTGAAATACATAGCAGTAATCATCTTTATTGTGATAAAAAGTAGTGCTAGAAAAATTGTTATGGTAGTACGTTCGTTTTGTGCTCAAGAATGTGAGGGAAAACAACAAATATCTCTAAAATAAATATCATAATAATAAATATGAGGCTGACGACTGTGTCAAGTAAGTGTTGTCAGCTTCATGTGAAAAATTTCCATACCCATTGAAGCCATCACGCATCGTCAGATATTGGTTAAAACGGCCTCTCAATTATTATAAAAAAAACTATAATGTGGACCAATAATTTCAAGACAACATTTTAAATTATTTCGTTGGCGTTTCGAAACAAAAATATTAAATCTGGTGCAAGATGCTTTTCAAGCTGTAACGGAGGCTACGTGAAATCACATTGTAAGTTCACGTTGAGAGATTGCAGAATGACGATGATGAATTAGTGAATTATAATATAGCTGTTATTGATAGCGATAGTGACACATCATCTGACAGCAATGCATTGAAATTTTAAGATATACAAGAACACGTCTTGTTAGATCACTCTTATTCGAGATGTGAATAATAAACCTATCAATTCTAATTGTTTTATTATCTTTGTTTTATTCCATCTCCTAACATCTCCATGCCGTACTAATCTAAACGTCTGGTTTTTTTTTACCCGACTACGGCAAAGCCAAAAGGAAGGGTTATGATTTTAGCAGTCTATGTATTTACGTATATATAATTTATATATGTATGTATGTATGCTTGTGGCCGATTTTTGTATGAGATTCTGTGTATACTAATGTAGCACCTAAACTGCTGGACCCATTTTGATGAATGAGGTGTCTATTGATTCGTTGTTATGATCAGGGTGACATAGGCTACATTTTATTTACGAAATAAATGGAGAAGTCAGCTTTGCGCGGCTTTCTAGATTTTTAACCCCCGACGCAAAAACGACGGGGTGTTATAAGTTTGACGTGTCTGTGTGTGTGTGTGTGTGTGTGTGTGTGTGTGTGTGTGTGTGTGTGTGTGTGTGTGTGTGTGTGTGTGTGTGTGTGTGTGTGTGTGTGTGTGTGTGTGTGTGTGTGTGTGTGTGTGTGTGTGTGTGTGTCTGTCTGTCTGTCTGTTCCCCTGTAGCACTCAGCTCAAACGGGTGAACTGATTTGAATGCGGTTTTTTTTGTTTGAAAGGTGAATTAATCGAGAGTGTTGTTAGCTATGTTTGATGAAAATCGATCCAAGATGGCCGCCGCTACAAAATGGTGGCATACATATTTTTTCACAACTCCCTTAATATGGGTATCAAATGAAAGGGCTTGACTAGTAGAATAGCATTATACAAATCCAAGATGGCTGCCGCCACAAAATGGCGAATGTCGGGGGTTTTTTTAATTTTTAATTTATACTTGTAAAATTAGTTTCGGATAGGAATAACAGATGGCACCACTAGCTGCTTGCCCCGCGCTTTTGCCCACTAAATTATTATTAAATTATTAAGCGTAGTCGGGTTTTAGTTCACGAACTTTACTTGTATTTAGTAGATGTATTAAATAAATTATTTTATTATGAGTATAATATGTATAAAATTTAAAAAATGGGGTATAAATTATATTTAATAACGTATCTTCTTCTTTCTTGGTTATGGAAAATCTTTTTTCCATATCCTGAAACGTACCTACTTAACTTTAAATGTATAGTACTAACTATAGAAAAGTATTGAGCAAACTTAAAGAGATCAAGATGAAAGACTAAATTGCGATTACACAAATAATAGAATAATTATGATAATTAAAATTATTATAATTATAAAATTTCTTTTTCCCTAATTTAGTGTCATGTCCTTACAGTAGCAATACACACACACACACTCACAGTGGCGCAAAGCCGCGCCAAAAATGCTTGTCATACATTATAGTACGAGCACATCCATTGATTATTAATTTATCAATGAGAATTTCCTCCCGTCCCGCGTCCCGCAGACCATGGGAGAGCCAAGTATATAATGGTTTTGCTAGACCGTTCAGACAGACCGGCGCGGAGAGCGTCGGAGAGCATTTTTTTTTCACACAGACCGGCCGTTCAAATTTGCTCTGCTCTCCGCGCCGGTCTGTGTGAACGGACACGCGGATGCGTTCGGAGCCGAGCGTACGCTCTTGGGCCGGACGGCAGAGCAATTCGCCCTACGGTCGGCTGTGCGAGCATGAAAGAGCACGCGAACGGAGCCGGTCGGATGCTCGAGCGCGAAAGAGCACGAGCATGGAGCAGCCGACCGGCTCGACGAGCAGCCGAGCGGCTGCTCTTAACGTTTCACACAGAGCGTATTGGGAGCATCCTCGAGCATCCTCTTATTATAAAAGAGATAAAATGTAAAAATAAATCTTATTTCAATGTCTTAAGATTCTATTTTAAATGCGATTAAAATTTGCTCTGCTCTCCGCGCCGGTCTATCTGAAAGGTCCCTTAGAGGTAGATTACCTCTGACGACCTCTTAGCATGTGTGGTGTGGCATGTAGCGGTGAGCGATGTGGTCTTATAAGTGGGAGGTCCCGGATTCGATTCCCGGCAGAGGCAATTTGAGTATTTATAATTTCAAATAATTGTTTCTAGTCTGTTCTGGTAGGAGGCTACCGCCGTGGCAAGTTAACAACGCCGATCTATTTATTGTTCCGATACGATGCCGCGTAGAAATCGATTATAGGAAAACTACCATATTTAGGTTAGTTAGTACCTACGCTTCCATCTTAGACCACATCGTCACTTACCATCAGGTGAGGTGAGATCGCAGTCGCAAGAGCTAACTTGTATACATGTATGTATATATATCTAGCTAAAAAATCTAAATCTTTCACAGGTGACTACCACTATGTTATGTGGCGTTAGTCTATCAATTTGTATGGAAATCGGAAGCTTAAAACACGAGTATATCGTAATTACAAAAGTCATGCCCATTGGACGCACGTTCATTCCCAGTTGGGAAGTTTTAATATTTTTCATCATGCGCATCCCCGTGAGGCTCTTATGCCGTTGTCTAACTGTGTGATTGCTAACTAGTGATGTGCCGATTCGATTATTTTGATAATCGATTAATCGATTATATTAATCGATTATAAAATAATAATCGATTATTAATCGATTATTGATCGATTATGAAATAATTCTTAGAAAGAACTGAAAAAACAATTCTACTTTCTGGAAAAAATTCTGAACCCTTGCATTTAGTAGCAACATCTATATTATAACCTTTTAGACTGTTCTGAAAAAAGAAAAACAAACACTATTTTTTAAATTTTTTGAAATTGTAATTAGAAAATTAAATAGATTTATTAAAAAATAATGTAATTGATCAAAATCTATACTAATATAATAAAGCGGAAGAGTTTGTTTGTTTGTTTGTTTGAACGCGCTAATCTCTGGAAGTACCGATCGGATTTGAAAAATTCTTTTTGCATTTGGTTGTCCAACTTTTGGGGCAGGTTATAGGCTATTTAATATCCCTAAAATCCTCTCCTAAGGGGGTAAAATGGGGGTAGAAAGTTTGTATGAAAGTCCTATGTTTTTAAAGTTACAGACCTGAAAATCAGCATTTAGATTATTAGTTTTAAATAATAAAACTCTGTATATTTTATTTTGAAAAATCTTCCCTTAAGGGTGGTAAAATAGGGGATGAAAGTTTTAATGGGAAGTTTTCATTATAATTTTGCTATTATCAACTTGAAATTTGGAAGGTAGGTTAATTCTAGGGCTTAGAGCCTGGAAAATATTTCACGAAAATCCTCCCCTAAGGGGGTAAAATGGGGGTTGGAAGGTTATGTTTTTGAAGTTACAGATATGAAAATAGGATATGAAATTATAATTATTAAATGATAAAAACCTGTATAAGTAATTCTGGAAAATCTCCCCTTAAGGGTGGTAAAATAGGGGATGAAAATTTTTATAAAAGTCCTATGTTTTTAAAGTTACAGAAGTGAAAATCGACATTTAGATTATGAGTTTTGAATAATAAAACTCTGTAATTATTATTTTGAAAAATCTGCTTTAAGGGTGGTAAAATAGAGGATGAAAGTTTTAATGGGAACTAAAAACGATTGCAGCATTCTCTGGCGGTCTAACTTGAAGTGATCATAGCGCCCTTTGGCGGCCAAAACTGGAAACTAAAAAACGATCACAGCGCCCTCTGGTGGCCTAAGCCGGAAACTTGAAGCAATAGCAGCACCCCCTAGCAGTCAAAACTGGAAACTAAAAAAAAAAAAACGATCGCAGCGCCCTCTAGCGGCCAAAACTGGAAACTAAAAAACGGTCTCAGCGCCCTCTGGTGGCCTAAGCCGGAAACTTGAAGCAATAGCAGCGCCCTCTAGCAGCAACGCCCTCTAGCAGCCAAAACTGGAAACTACAAACGATCGCAGCGCCCTCTGGCGGCCAAAACTAGAAACTAAAAACGATCTCAGCGCCCTCTGGCGGTCTAAGTCGGAAACTTGGAGCAATAGCAGCGCCCTCTAGCAGCCAAAACTGGAAACTACAAAACGATTGCAGCGCCCTCTTGCGGCCAAAACTGGAAATTAAAACGATCACAGTGCCCTCTTGCGGCAAAAACTAGAAACTAAAAAACGATCGCAGCGCCCTCTGACGGCCTAGGCCAGAAACTTGAAGTGATTGCAGCGCCCTCGTGCGGTCAAAACTGGAAACTAAAAATGATCGCAGCGCCCTCTAGCGGCCTAAGCCGGAAACTCGAAGCGATTGCAGTGCCCTCTTATAGTCAAAACTCTTGCGGCCGGAGCTGGAAACTCGAAGCAATTGCAATGACCTCTGACGGTCGCAGGCGGAATCTCGATACGACAGCTGCGCCCTCTGGTGACCGAAGGCAATTAAATAAATACTAAATTAATAAAATAACTAAATCAATAAATAAATAACTAAATAAATAAATAAATAATGTAAAGCTATTTAGTTATTAAATAACTAGCTGTTGCCCGCGGCTTCGCCCGCGTGAATTTCGGTTTTTCACAAATCCTGAGGGAATCGTGGATTTCTGGTTCCTGTTCCCGCTCCCTTTTCCAATCTTTATACTTACTTTCAAGGTAGTTTGCTATATTGATCTACCTATAGCTGTAGATTTGGGTTTTTTCAAAATCCCGTGGGAACTGTGGATTTTTTCAGGATAAATAGTTGCCTATGTTTTAAGTCAGGGCATTATCTCCATTCAAAATTTCAGCCAAATCTGTTCAGTAGTTGCGACGTTATAGAGTAACATACATCCAAACATCCAAACATCTAAACATCCAAATATCCGCACTTTCACATTTAGATAATTATTTAATAACTAAATAGCTTTACATTATTTATTTATTTATTTAGTTATTTATTTATTGATTTAGTTATTTTATTAATTTAGTATTTATTTAATTGCCTTCGGTCACCAGAGGGCGCAGCTGTCGTATCGAGATTCCGCCTGCGACCGTCAGAGGTCATTGCAATTGCTTCGAGTTTCCAGCTCCGGCCGCAAGAGTTTTGACTATAAGAGGGCACTGCAATCGCTTCGAGTTTCCGGCTTAGGCCGCTAGAGGGCGCTGCGATCATTTTTAGTTTCCAGTTTTGACCGCACGAGGGCGCTGCAATCACTTCAAGTTTCTGGCCTAGGCCGTCAGAGGGCGCTGCGATCGTTTTTTTTAGTTTCTAGTTAAATATACATACCTATTAGGTACCTATTTATCACACTAAGGCGAAAGTTTGTGTGTGTGTAAATGTATGTGTGTATGTTTATTACTTTTTAACGCCGCAACTACTGGACCGATTTGGCTGACATTTGGTTTGGAGATAGGTTATGTCCTGGAATAACACATAGGCTACTTTTTATCACGGAAAAGTGTTCCTGAGGGACTTAAATAGATATAGACTTCCAAAAACGAGATAGGTGCTGTTAAACGCTGATTGTTCTTAGGTACATACGCTCACATAACAAATTATTGCAAAAGTTTGCTGTCGTTCCATGCATTTGTATGCTTTTGCATGAATTTGCTGTCGTTCTCGTTGCTAAGTTACTCTTAGATGATTTTGTTCAAATATTTTTTATGTGTACAAACTTATTAATCACGGGTAACATCGCGGAGCACAGCTTGTACATATATAGATACTCATAGCGGGGGTAATTTCACTACAGTTGGTAAAGGCGTTACAGTTACACGTACAGTTTCACTAAAGTCGGTTCGGTGTGTTCGAAAAGTTGAGTATGTATAAAAAAGCTGTAAGCTGCATAACGCTCGCTCACAGTCGGCGGCTGACTATTCGTTTGGTGTGAACAAAGCCTAAAACTAACTTTGAGGGAATCCCCTTTTTGCAATGATAGGGTTGCCAAACCATATTATACTTTAGCAAGCAAATTAATAACAGAAAGCTGGTAGTAAAGTTTGGTAATTAACGTATATCTTTATAATCGATCATGATCGATTATGCAAAATCATAATCGATTGCAATCGATCATTTTAATAATCGATTAATCGATTATTGATAATCGATTCCGCACATCACTATTGCTAACCTGCAATAAGGATGTCCTTTGTGTGGCAAGGCATGGTGTAGCCGACAAGTTAGCGGTTTGAAGACACGTGTAAAGCGACATTCCGCATACCTATATACATCCCTACCGTTATAGCCCTTATCAAATGAACCTACTGTATAGAAGGCAGTGGTAAAGGAATTTTTGTTATAAGAATGTTCGACAGTTAGTTTCCCCTTTTATTTACGTACGGTATTACTTTTTTACTTGAAAATATTTTGAACATTCAGGGCCTGTTTCACCGCCTTCTGTTAGTGTCGGATAGCTTATTCACAACTTCTGTCTATGTCACTTGACATAAAGTAAGAAAGTGACAAAACTTACGTTTAGGTTATCTGACACTTGTCAGAAAGTGTTCACCACTTTCACGAAATAGGCTCTCAGAGCCTGTTTCACCACTTGCTAATAAACTGCTAGATAGCCTATCTATAGCGTATCTGAAAGATAATGTTCAAATTGATGTATCACAAAGTGTCCCTTAAGTAAATCTAATTGAAATCTTGCAGATAAACTCTCTGATAATTTATCATTGTACATCAAAGTTATTTTTTTATCTTTGAAATACCAAAACTTTTTTTAAATGACCCCCAAAATCACTGCTTCTTCTTGAGTATCTAAATAGTCCAGTCGAATGACTCAACTTTCTCGGCGCGATGTGATATTATGCGGACTTTTATGCGGAGTATGCATTACGCGGGCGCGGCTACTCGATGGTGGGTGCAATATTAACGTCATCGTTAAACGTCGTCGTCGTTATCAACCGTAGATGCCCACTGCTGGACATAGGTCTCTTGTAGGGACTTCCATACGTCGCAGTCTTGTGCTACCTGTATCCAGCTCCCTGCGACTCTTCTCATATAATATCATACGTAATGGGTAACAACAAAATGCTAAGCAGGAAATGCTTCTTTAGAGTCCGCGCCACGAAAGAAGTCCCATAGAGGCGGCGCTAGTAGTCGTATGTCTAGGCAATTATTGTATGTAAAATCTATTAGTTTCACCTGATTGCCGCGGGCGGGACTTCTGTCCTAGCGCGTACTCTACATTTATCGTACCCGTGCAGAGTTTTTTGTGAATGGGACTGAGACACAGGAAGTCATTTTCGTTCTGTATTTTTAGGATTCCCTACCCAAAGAGTAAAACGGAGTCCTATTTATCACTCTGCTGTTTGTCTGTCTGACCGTCGGTATGTCATGAATCTCTTTAGATATATTTTCTATTTGGTGTAGAATATTGATCCAAAATGGAAAATAGAATTTAAATATTGTATTTAAACAACAAATACTCAAAACACCAATTCATAACGTAGTTTGAATGTCTAAATGTCGATTGTTGATGTAGAACATTTGTAGTACATAACACCCAAACCAGCTAATGCTATTAGGTACGTGAAATAATCCTAAATTGCACCTGGCAGTTTCACCTTCATAAATAAATCATACAACCACAAAATTAAATTAATGCAGTTTTCACTATTATAATAATAAAGTGTTATCATTTATTCTGATCGTCGAGGTTTAATTGAATCATTTAAATGTTTATCGGATTATAGATATTGGTCGAAAAATAAACAAATTACTTACAATATAAAGAGTTCATTTATGTATCTACCTATATAATGTTAAATTAATTGATACTCTATAAATAAGTTTTGTGAGTAAAATATTATGAACACAGCAATATAATAATCAATCAAATTCATTATTTCCGCTAGATATTTAATTTTTTGTACTTAAATCATTTAAAACTCGGTAGTTCTGAATCGGGCTATATAAAAGAAGAATCATTTTCCACTAAGTTAATGTTTAAAGTTAGCTCTTGACTGCGATCTCACCTGAGTACCTAAGTATAGAATAGAATAGAAAAGTTTTTTATCATATAAACTTGTACAAGTATTTTTGAATCGTCAATTGAATCTAACACCTGGTTCGGAATGCCGTTCCTACCGAAAAGACCGAGCAAGAAAGGTTGTGTGAGTGACGATGCAGTCTTGGAAGCAGGCTAATTTGGAAGAAGTATCAAACCCATAATGTTTTACAAATACAATGCTCAAAATCTATCAACATCGTTTTGATGTTGATGACAATCACACCTGATGGAAATTGATAATGTGGCCTATGACGGTACGCGTTTGCCTAGAAGATGCCTATTGACTATCTTTTTAAAGATACTCAGGTAAGTGTCAGGAAACACAGATCTCGGAAGGGTATTCCTAAACTTTAGCCATGCCTATAAGGAATGAAGACTTAAATAGCTTCGTTCGTGTAGGTAGAACATCACGACTTGGGGATGAAAACCCATCCGGTGTCTTGCGGTACGTTGCTAGAAAGGTGAAGGGGGAAAAGGGTTTACTAGTAATTCTTGCATAACTGTATGTGGACGTATTTACGAATGAAAACTAATAGTCCAGTAACTTTAGGATTTGCAAAGCTTTAGGAACGCAACTTTGTCAAAAATCGAAAAAACCGCGAAAATTTGGGATTTTTTTCAGATTTTGGCGATTATAACCCAAAAGGACTAGTTCTTGACACTACCTTTTCAGGGCGTTTTTAAAGTAGAATAAAATTGCTACAATTTAAGACCAGAACCAGCTCTTTAGGTACATTACTTACTGAGATGCTCGCGACTTCTCTTGCGTGAATTCTTAATCTCATACAAACTTCCATCTCCCATTGTACCAACTTAGGGGTAGTTTTTCCAAAATTCCTTCAACACGTAATTCTTAATTTTTAACCGAAAATCTAAATCCCAATTTTCATATATATAACTTGATAAATGCCAAAAACGTGACGGGTTCTCATTTAAACTTTCATCCCCTACTTAACCCACTTGCGGATAGAAATTTCAATAATCCTGAAATTCATATTTTTTATTTTTTATGGAAAGTCCAAATACCAATTTTCATGAATATAACTTGAAAAATGACAGACTTTCATACAAACTTTCATCCCCTATTTAACCCCCTTAGTGGTCGAATTTCCAATAATCCTTTCCTAGTGTACGCCTATATTATAAAAGGAAGCTACTGTGAAAATTTCAAGTTTCAATAATTTGTTATGTAGTAAATACAGACAAACAGATAAACAGACAAAAATTGCAAAAATTGCTTTTTTACGTTCTATTACTTACAGTTATTATTTTGCAAACATCTTTAATGTACAGATACGGCAAGTCTACGACATTATTATATTATGTATAGATAGATAGAAGAATAGATTCCCGCATAACTGTATGTGGACGTATTTAGGAATGAAAACTAGTCAATAATAAACACGACGAAGAGCTCTATAGGGATGTATTGAGAGGGACCGAGCCGAGGGCACAGTAAAGGGGGTGAAGCGCACTCCAATACTAATCGCCTACAGAGTCTCTCCGAGAGGCTTCAAGGGTTCTTTCGACTAATCACTATTGCCCGAGAAACACGTTCCAATGGCGGATAATGAATTCCCTCTAATTGGATTAGCGTATTTAGGCAAGTGGCTCAAGAACAAATATTCATTCACTAATTTGACTATAAACCGAAATAATGTTTGTAGTTGTACCTATTTTGAAATTGGTTGTAAAGACATATGAGAGCGCGAGTGGGAGATCACCAAGTTTTGAGGTACGAAGTATTTGTTTTCCCTTAAGGTCGTTTTTAAAGTTGGCTTTTTAAACAAGATAAACATAAGTAGGTAATCATTATCTGTTTACAAAGTTCTTATTATAATTATAATATCTTGAGTTAAAGATAAAGCAAAGACAGAATAATAGTTTTCAATTTATTTTAAAGACGCTACGTAAAATTGTAAAATTTAATTGAATCACGGATAAAAATAAGTATTACCCAGAGGCAAACAAAGGAATTCTTAATACACAATGCAAAATTAAATTTGTAATTTTTAATAATAAAATAGAATAGAAATGGAATTAATACATACCTACCTACACTCGCAACTCTACAAGCCCCTGCACATTAGATAGCCTGACGAGTGGCGGCGACATCTAATCCGACCAAAGCTGGCTCATCTGAGCCCACGCAACGGACAGCTGCAGGGGGTCGCTGGATACAGGATACAAGACCGCGGCCTGTGGAAGTTCCTACAAGACCTGTGTCCAGCTATATACGTATATCCATTGATGACGACGACTAGACAGCCAAGCATTCATTTGGTAATATTGGCTGCCACAGCCAATCCTAACATTATTTTTGTTGTTTGATTACAGATAGCAAAATAATAGTCTGTAAATATAGCAAAATAAATCCTTAGTCTGTATTAATCAAAAATTGTTTATAAACATTATGAGAAAATTTGCGTAACACTCGCATAGTAAAATATAATACCATCCAATCTAATTATTTCAAGTTGAGTTCGTTGTAACTCAAGCAGCTGTAAGCAACTTGTGTTTTATAGAGACTGCAGTTCTCCAAAGAAGTTATTAGTGAGTTGGAAAACGGTATTTATACTTGGGTAAAGAAAATTTACATGCGGATTTTCTCGACTCCATAAAGTTATAATTTCATTGAAATACTTAAGTATAAAAGCCTCCCTTATAAAAGTGCGTTGTTATTGGTCGATAACATCGCTAAGCGTTATTGCGATATCACTTTATGGTCGGAGTACCTGTAAGTGATCAATATGAAATTAGGAGATTCGTAGAAGAACCAGATTCATCGACATAGCTCGATGGGTTGCGAAGCTGAAATAGCAACTAGATGTAAGTGTCTTAATTGAAATGACAGTATGGGTGGAGATCTATCACAATCGATATACCTATCTAGCGTAACTGCTGACCTAGGTACCTACTACAACTTTACGCTGACTGCAAGCGGACAGCGCAGTAGGTCGGCAGAAACTACTATCTTGCAGTCGACTCGCAGTGTGTCGGTCTACATTCTAGACCTTAATTATCTAGATAGACGGACTGCAACATCGATCGTATCAACAGAGAATATGGAACTATTTGCTGATGATGATTGGATTGCGTGAAAGGGACGAACGCATATCCCGACAAAGGGCGAACGTTATTTAATCGCGCTGATCTCGTGTTTGCTCTCTGCGCCATCATATTTAAATTGAATTTCGAAATAGGTACCTACCACAGGGATAAGCAAACAAGAACGGACTATTGCAAGTGAGATGAAGTCTATGGAGAAACGAACCTCATATTTTTCCTCATTAGGACGAATGAATAGAATTTCCTCCGTGACGAATATAAGGTAAAGGCCAAATTAAGTACTTCTAAAATGTATCCACTCATCCACTTTCTGGATGTTGCTGTAGTATGGTAACAAACTATGATAATTATCATAATCATCATTATAATAAAAAAAACAGATCCAAATCTTAATACTCTGGATAAGAATAGTTACGATATTTAACACAACCAATCATTAGGAGGAATTAGTCCAGTGAACCTGGTCTTAGTTCAGAGGCAACTAATAGATGCA
The DNA here is from genome assembly GCA_920104075.1 of Melanargia galathea. Taxonomy (NCBI): domain Eukaryota; kingdom Metazoa; phylum Arthropoda; class Insecta; order Lepidoptera; family Nymphalidae; genus Melanargia; species Melanargia galathea. The sequence continues at coordinate 9,888,526 of OV049869.1, forward strand.
ATTAAGTGTAAACTTTTAATAGCTACAAGTAGATACACTAGTATTATAACATTAAGAACAATTTAGAAACTAATAACATAAAGCTTATAAATAGTATAAGTAGCAGTGGTGGGCCGGCATATCATTACACGAAGGATGTCGTTACTAACGAGCTGCGAGCAAATAACTCCTCACATTATACCGCAGGGAGGAATCAGAGGGCCACAAGAGCTCCGCTTACACCTAACTACTTACTTGCGCAAGTGGACTCAAATAACTACCCTGTCTATTCATATTGGATTGTAAACTTCAGGTGGCACTCATGTAGAAATATATTACTAGCAGGTAAACTCCTGTTTGAAAAATAATAAGATAATTTACCGACGTCTAAACTAGGTTTTTAATTTTTGCTTACTTCCACAGTGCATTTTGATACACACTCAAGGCTACATAAGGCTACATTTAAAGGCTGTTAATTCTAGTCAATAATGCATCTAAAACAGGCTACAATAAAACTTATAGTATCGACTGGATTGCATATTACTAATTAGCTTTGTAATTTTTAACATTGTATTAAATTTTGTAGATGTCGAAATTGATACATAAATAAATATCATTGCTATCAAATGTTTAAGTCAGTAGGTAGGTATACGTTCTTGCAAAGCTCAAACGCACCTCGGAAAGAGTGTGGTTAGTGTGCATATTTGCCGGCAACTCAGTTTCTCTGTTATTAATAAAGCTTAGATTAAAAACAACGGCAAATTAGACTATGTAGTTTGAAAGAAAATTTTAAAATTTTGTAAAATGCACGTTCATAATAGGTACTTTGCGTTATAATTTACAACATTTTAAGTTCTTAATCTTTTGAGCTCATTACTTTTTTAAACAAAAACTTAATTTTTAGACACATATCACCTCCATAGACCATAATATGTATCGTTAGTTTTATACATAGACTCACTATGGGTGTCAAAAGTTACTTGGACTTACTAGTTAGAATTTATATTTAAATGTGGAAGAAAAGCTTTCAAAAGCCTTTCATCACGGCGCTGTGTGAATTTTCAACTCACGAACAAAAGGTCTCAAATTCGAATGCCGTTTAAATAATATAAAAGGAACACTGTACTTAGCATCAGATTGTTAAATTCAAACCAATATTTAAAAACATTAAAAGAAATTGTCATAGCATTTACACGTCGAAGGTTGAAGTTGCGAAAACTGTCCACACTTTTTTTTTCAGGGACCAAAAGTTAGCACTTTCATAACTCTTCGCCGGAAAGATAAGTTTTCGCTGACGTAACTCTTTGATTCAACTTCGAAAGAAATAGGTATAGCTGTTGAAAAACCTCTAACACGAAACATGCAATATGTAGGTACATATTTTTTAAATTATTTTTGTGGTACTGGTAGATCTATATCCATCCACTCGTATATATACCTACTCGTATTTAGAAGACGGAAGCTGACGGCATAAATCGCCGGCTTTGTAATAATGTAAAGCCGGAAGCCTACAGTACACACAAACCTGCTCAGATTGAAGATTGAAATAGGATTGTTTGAACTTATTATACGCGTTATTTTTAAATACAAATAAAGTAAAGAAACGTGTATAATATTTTTGATTAAAATGTTATAATAAAATTTACAGATAGACAATTAACCGCGGTCTCGTAAGTTTGTAGCACGAAGCCAATATAAAAGGTGTAAGGGACATGTTACCTAAAACGCATCCCACGAATTCAGTACATGATTCTAGCGTCCCTAGTGGTGAAATTTTTCATCAGATTTTTCATGAAATTTACGTTTTTTTAATCGTTTTTTTAAACTGAATACTATATGAAATCATTATTACTATCTGTCTCAATGCAATTATAAGTGAAAAAGTAATTATTTCCATCAAAAGTAATTAGGCGCCATCATTTTGCGCGGAGCGTTGTGATCGCGTTGTGTACAATACATTGCGCGCTCAAAAATGGCAATATCTCAAACCAATCATTTGCGAGATAAATGATTTCAGTAATTTTACATAACACATAAAATGCAACTTTATTTCAAAGTTTTCGTTAAGATGTCACTTACACCCTGTATGATTTTAGATTATTTGCTTAAGAGGTGTCATCATCATCGTCATCATGATCAACCCATTACCGGCTCACTACAGAGCACGGGTCTCCTCTCAGAGTGAGAAGGGTTTTGGCCATAGTCTACCACGCTGGCCAAGCGGATTGGCAGAGTTCACACCTTTGAGAACGTTATGGAGAACTCTCAGGCGTGCAGGTTTACTCACGATGTTTTCCTTCACCGTTAAAGCAAGTGATATTTAAATACTTAAAACGCACATAACTCCGAAAAGTTAGAGGTGCGTGCACGGGATCGAACCCACGACCTCCGATTAGAAGTCGGTCGTCCTAACCACTAGGCTATCACAGTTATGACTTAAGAGGTGTAACATTTTGTAAATCGGCAGCACCACTGCAACTATGTAAGCGGTGGTTCTGTGCCACGCAAATAAAATAAGTATACTTAGCTAACAACATTACACAAAGTCTCTTTCCGAAACCACAACCAAAGCATCCATAGAACTTACTTAGTCACAACATTCAGGCAATCTGTTAGCTGATAGCTATTTACTAACAAACATTTTTTTGTCGATTTTATGCTCTATCAGAGAGAGAAATCGCCATGTATCTTTTTACTCGCTACACAACTTTTATTAGTAAAGCGACTAATACCTATACGGTAAAATCAAAACAAAATAAACATTCACTGAATAAATAGACTGTTCCACATTTGAATTAAAAAGCTGAGACTTCAAATATAGAATTGAATGTCTTTATTTGAAGTTAAATTTGCGAATGTCGCAAAGTAACTTCAATAAGACATGTCAAGCAACAGAATACTTGAATGTCAATGCCGTGAAGCATAGAAACCATGGATATGAGACCAATTATTTATTACTTTGCAAAGAATGTTAACTATACTGCATGAAGAATTCGCCCGCAAAATAAAAGTACGCTAGTATTATAGCGTTGTCACTATCCCGTTCGATTTACGCATTTGCAATTCTAGTGCATTTGTAGGAAAACCCCAAATCCACCCACCTTCAGTCCACTGGTTTAGGTCCACTGTTTTATAGGTATAAACTATACAAGTCAAGCTTGTTAAATGTATTTAGTTAGGTACACCATTACCTACCATTATCATCCCACAAAATTATGCATGGTTGACGCCAAACAAATATTCGTCTCTAAATATAACCGCAAGGCGCGTCGCAATAGCATGGTATCGGTGTTGCGGACAGAAGGAGCTAGCACGAACCTCAGCGAGCGCTCTCGCACGAAGCTCAGCAGGGCTATTCTGTAAAGCCATTTTCGATTATAGAGAGTGAATTCGAGGTGAGTTTGCTAATTTGTACTCTGTAAAACTCGATAGTACAGGTCTTCTCACTCAAACTCACTTCACTTCACAAGTGCGTAGCAGATGTTTACAGAATATCAAACCAAGGTGAAGTGAGTTTGCTTTCGAAGCGAGTTATTTCACTTGAGTGAGCTTCGATATCGAGATGGTATTTTAGAGAATAGCCCTACAGGGACGATATTTATTTGGAGTTAACTCTACAGTAGCGAAATACCAAGTCCAGCATTATAACAAGTGTATTATCCCCGATTTCGTAATGCCACGTGAGACTATTGTTCGTGAGTTTGGGCACTTCCAAACAAACTTCCACGCTCAAGTGTTTGCGCTCCAGGCTCTTTGGTGTATTGTTATTCATAGCCCTGTTTCTGATATACAAAATCCTGGATAAAGGCTTGCGGGAACAAAACGTGTGTCTGTGTGTGTGTGTGTGTCTGTGTGTATGTGTACGTGTGTGTGTGTGCGTGCGAGCGTGCGTGCGTGCGTGCGTGTGTGTGATGTGTTTTACCACTACAGCCTTTTTCATGTCCTGCTGGGCGCAGGCCTCCTCTCTTATAGGAAAGAGGGATTTAGAGCTTAGATCCGCTACGTTGCTCCAATTCGGGTTGGCGGGCTTTAACGACTGTTGTCACATGATAGTAATAATAACCGGCACCGACTGCTTAATGTGCTCTTCAAGGTGCGGGGGTGAAACACCGCAAACTACCAACTCCAGGCTGGCACTGAGAATTTCTTGACAGAAAAACCCAAATACCTATAAACTGTTATTTACCCGACCCGGGAATCGAACCCGGGACCTCGTAATTTGCAGTCGAATATGCTAACCACTAGACTAACGAGGCAGATGTGTCTTAAGCCCCTTAAAAATCGTGACACTGGAGTTAGGGTCTTTAAAAAAGAAAGAGGCTTTTAAAGTTGAAAAGCTCTAATTCCTTTAAAAATGTTTATAAAAATCAAAAGTTTTTATTTATTGCTATTAATCCATTGAAATGTTACAATTTAAGGACCAAATATTGCATTTATTAGAGGACGCAATTTTATTTTTGGGACATGTGACATGGGGTTCAATAGAAACTTAACCTCAAGTTTGTGGGGTCGCTACCCTTGTCCCCCGGCCGCCATCTTGGAAAACACTTTTTTCGCGATATCTCGGAAACTACGCGTCTTACAAAAAATTCGTAAAGACATAATTTGTAGCAAATTGTTTTGCCTACAAATATGTTTATGTAACTTTTTGCCCTAAATTTAAAATTAAAGAAGTTATAAGCAAAAAAGTGAGAAAATTTTTATAAAATCTTTTTTGCTCTATACCTTTTTTTATACATTTTACAAAAAAAATGCCTCGGACAAAGTAATTTTTTTCCAGGTGTCGGATCGATGAGGACATTTCATTTCTAATAATAGTGTTTCAAACAATCCTACCAATTTTCAGCCAAGTGTGAGTCAACTGTGCGTGTACAGGAGTAAATTTTTTTCCAGGTGTCGGATCGATGAGGACTTTTCACATTTCATTTTTATTAGTGTTTTGAACAATTCTACTAATTTTCAGCCAGGTGTGAATTATTGTAACCTCACCCCTATTTTTTAGTCTAATTTGACCGGTCTATTAGTGAAACTTAAAGAAATCAAGACTCTCAGGAACTGTATAGGTAATCTTTGGATTTTTGTTATATCAATTCCCTATAAACGTTGTACGCTGCGAAAGAGTGCTCCATACTCTTATCTTACGCTTAATATCGTTTGAAGCGTGCAAATTACTCGTCGAGCTCCGTTTTGTTTCTTTACAAGAAGACGAAGTTATGGGTATGAGATAAGATTGGACATAGGTATCTCATGTAGGGATTTCTACGCTATTGTACACGGTTATATTATAACTATTGCAGTATTTTTGTTTACTGTCTCAGTTTGGTACAAAATCACAAATTAATTTCAGTCAAATTGATAATAATGGTTAATAATAATAGTTAATTAATATTGGTTCTTTACCAGCCAAACTCGATTTTAGGACAAACTAGGTACATAGTTTTACCGACAATAATTTTATTTATCTTAGAGTGAGCAGTAAAAAACTTTACTTATCCTATTTCGTATTTTGTTTTGTTGTAGGGGGGATAAAGATGTGAAGTTATTTTAATGGTCTATGCCAAAAGTCTGTGAAGATTTTTAAAAGGGCTATGTCAGAAGACTGTGAAGTTTTTTAAATGGGCTATGCCAGAAGTATGTGAAGTTTTTTAAATGGGTTATGTCAGAAGACTGTGAAGTTTTTTAAATGGCCTATGCCAGAAGACTGAAGGTTTTTAAATGGGCTATGCCAGACGACTCGGTTCGCCGTTCTTTCCTTTCACTTAGTGAATCTTCATTTTGTTACGGTTGTCGCTAGCTCGCTTTGCTTGCCACCTTCATTTCGTACCACTCCGACCTCATAGGCTCGCTTTATTGAGGACTTCTTTCATGAACTGGCTCCACGCTTTACAAAAACATTAGGGGTAGGGCAGATAAGACTACGTGGATTAGGGGTATTTGGAATTCATTCATGGGTTATATTATTCGACCTTAATTAAAACCCGGTTGTAGCAAGAAATAGCTTTCGGCTAGGCAAAATAAGTTTCCCCGATAAAATCGTGTTTGGGCCAAAAATATATATCAGCTTTGATAGAACCCTTAGAAAGAAAGAAAATATGACATATCTCTACACTTTTTTTTTACAGAATAATCATAACTTAATATAGAAGTTATGATATAAAAAATTAAGGAACTGCTTTAACGAATGAACTATTTTTACATCATAATATTTTTATTCCACTGGAATAGAAAGAGCGCTTTCGCGGACAATAATTAGTAAATTAATAGGCGGGAAAAGAAAGAACGGGAAGTCATTTTAATTTTGATGGCTGGTTTGATATCTTTTTTGAGCAGATGTAATTTTCTTTTACGAATTAAAATTAAATTCTTATTCTAAAACAGTATCTCACAACTTATTATTTACAGTCTTTAGAACCATCTAATTGCAGTACTTATTTATATTAATTAATATTTTGTAGGAATAATATGATAGAAAATAATTTCAAAGAATGGTACAGAGACTTTTTTACCTCGTTTCTTATTTAAAACAGTTTTAAAAGCGCTTTACCACTAAAGCTATACAACTGATAAGTGATTATTTAAAAACTAATCACTCCTGTGCTAAAATCGCAGAATCAGAGCTTACGCTAGATTTGTCCCTTAGCTTAGCTATAACATTGAACATCTGAAAAAGGTTTTGTGAGCTTAATCGTGCAACCAACGTCTCTACACATGTTTTGAAAAGTAACATGAAAACTTTTACAATAATAAGGACAGCAATAGTTTTCACAGTCGTATAGATAGATAAAAATATTGACAACAGGACATGCGCAAATCACACGTTGCTCTAGCAACAAAAAAAGCTTAACAAACATACCGCGCTTAGTTATTGTGCATTTTAAATTAATATATTTAAGGTCTTATTTTGAATGTACTACATTTTATTGTGTGCAATATCGCAATAGTGAGCCACTGTGAAGATGCCTCACATATACGCCATTGATGCACACAAATATACAAAGCACTTATGTGCGGAACCGCTGCGAGTCGAACTAAGTTGTTTTTCGTGTGTGTACGTAAAGCCCTGTGTATACAATTTCGTGAAAGCAAGTCAGGCCAAAAGAGGAAAAGCGTTGGTAGTAAAAGCGGGCGAAACACCAGCCGGGTTTTCAATGACATTTGTCAGTACATTCTGGGACGCGGAGAGAGATGGTGGTTCCGCTGATCACGAATTTCACTTCTCGATCTCCCGATTTCCCGCGCATTTTACGTCCACGTGGTTAGCTTGATATGACTTAATTTATAAATAAAGTCTATAATAGGGAATCAGTAATTTATGTGTCATAAAATGCGTACGTGGATGTTTTTAAGAACAATTATAGACTTATGATTGTGTTGTGTCGTTTTAATGGTTGTCTTCGTTCGCTTGAGGAAGTAAGTTCCCAATTATTAGTACTTTACTGTGAGACATGTTTTGTAAATTAACGAGATTTTCAGGTGTACGGGAAGCAATGAGGATTCGTCGTCACTAGCGTCTGTAACTTTAAACAGGAAAACTTTTGCAATTAAACGTAATCACATAAACTGAAAAGTTTGTTCGCTGTCTTACGATATCGATGCTTAAACGCGAATTTCTATTTTCTCGTTGTTGAGTTAGAATCTTGTTGACGTACTTGCGGTTTAATTATTTGCGATTTACTTAGGTACTTATTTGGAAAATATTGTATTTTAAAATATTAAGGTGCTCTTTCTTGTTAAATAGGTACCAACTACACGCTAATGGTACCTACGCTGTTGTGTAGAAATATTTACTTAATAGACTCAAATCATGAAATAAAAAAACTACATTCGTTTATTATTATTATTATTATTGTTACTTGTGTTTGTTTCACTGGTAAGAGGTATCGGTATTGGTATTTCTATTCTATTCTATTTTTTTTAATTTAGCGACAGCAAAAAGTGTACATTCAAAGATATACGTGAAGTTAACAAAATTTAACATTGGTTAATATGTATATTATTTATACAGTTAACAACACTATCCACAACTTACTATGGAAAATTAGGGCGATACAGCTAAACTAAACTCATAATATAATATTGTTACACTTAGTTATAAGTAAATATATATTATATCGACAACAAGAGTAACTCAAGTAACCAGAATGTTCGAGAACTTGAGCACAACAAAGCCTCAATATATACTTGAAATATTTTACTTGGAACTAACAAGCGCAGGGATTACTTTCAAAGAGAAACACGCTAGCTCCCCCGTCTACATCGTTGCGGTATGATTCTCAAAGGGTAGGTGTAGTCCTAAGATATCCTATTTCAATGATACTCTGTCAAGGTTCGATACTAGACGAAAAAGGCCTTTTAAGTCTGGATAATGCGAAAAAGAGCCAGGCTTTTAACCGTGCACAAAAGTACTAGTATTGTTAGCTTACATTTGGTTTATCGGGTAAATCTTTTTGAAAAGTTTTAGCAAAATTTTTACGTCACTATTTTGTTACTATCACATATCTACAGTTGTAATTTTGCGTTTGTGTATAATTAAGACTCGACAGTAACAAAATACGTACTGTACTGCTATTTCTGAAGAAATCTTCAGACCGGAATTTCAAAAAGTTCATACGGCTTCACACCCTATAGCTTTCTAAGGGCCAGTCGCATGTTAGGTATGTATACATCGATGATGTCTAGGCTACTCGAGTAAAAATTACCGCAAAAGTTAAACTCACTTCTTCAATAAAGATGCAAAGTAGGTTGCACAAGTAAGTATTCGTACCTTAAAGCTTATAAGTTTAAGAGCCAAAATTTGGTAAAAACATAGAATCCTAACTCGTACGAGTCAGGATTGTCATCTCAGTCTCAAAGTGGCTTTTTTGATGGTTTTAACTTTGATGGTAAACTTACTAAAGCCACCTTTATTATATACAACTGACCAACTTTTAGTTACCTAAACGGTAAACCTTCAGTTACATAAACGGAATCTTTCAACAAAACTTAACGCCGAAATAATAATTACCACTAGGCTCAACTTTTAGTTACCTAAACGGTAAACTTTCAAAGTTTCAGTTACATAAACGGAATCTTTCATCAAAACTTAACGCCCAAGTAATAATAATTACCACTAGGCTCAACTTTTAGTTACCTAAACGGTAAACTTTCAGTTACATAAACGGAATCTTTCAACAAAACTTAACGCCCAAGTAATAATTACCACTAGGCTCAACTTTTAGTTACCTAAACGGTAAAATTTCAACAAAACTTAACGCCGAAGTAATAATTACCACTAGGCTCAACTTTTAGTTACCTAAACGGTAAACTTTCAGTTACATAAACGGAATCTTTCAACAAAACTTAACGCCGAAGTAATAATTACCACTAGGCACAACTTTTAGTTACCTAAACGGTAAACTTTCAGTTACATAAACGGAATCTTTCAACAAAACTTAACGCCCAAGTAATAATTACCACTAGGCTCAACTTTTAGTTACCTAAACGGTAAACTTTCAACAAAACTTAACGCCGAAGTAATAATTACCACTAGGCTCAACTTTTAGTTACCTAAACGGTAAACTTTCAATTACATAAACGGAATCTTTCAACAAAACTTAACGCCCAAGTAATAATTACCACTAGGCTCAACTTTTAGTTACCTAAACGGTAAACTTTCAGTTATATAAACGGAATCTTTCAATAAAACTTAACGCCCAAGTAATAATTACCACTAGGCTATAACCGCAAGATTAGCACCGGTATTACATTGTCTTTGATATTATGATCCAGGTACTTTAATAGTCCCAAGGAGCAAATAATAAATTATTAAATTATCATAGGAATAATATAGAAACGAGTATAAAAGCCTTAATAATAAGAAGGAAGGAAATTCTGCAGGAGGTAATGAAATAAAGATTTATGACATCCGCTGCACAGCGCTCCGCGTAGCACGGCGGGCTACATTTACCCGCTTTATAAGAAAAGTAAGCGTATTTAACTGAGAGTATTTTTAAATTGACAATTCCATATTTTAAATGGTTTTCCCGAGATAAATCTTAGATGTCCTAATGGACATCTAAGTAGGTTTTACTGTCATCGGGAAAAATCTTAGATGCCCTAATGGACATCTAAGTAGGTTTTACTGTCAGTTTTACCCTTTACCGCAGTTACTGCTGCGATAACATGAGTATAGATCGACCAGAATTTCATGAAAAATAGGGAAATTAAATTTTGTAGTAAGCAACACTAGGTTAACTCGGCTGCCCTAGTGATAAACAAAGTAATTACATTTAGAACACCTTACCTGGGATCGTTTCACGAAACGAAAAATCAAGCAACTGCATTTTAAATACAAAAACAAAGTAATCAACATCCAATTACTTTGTTTTTGTGTTGTGCTTGTTGTTTAATTGGTTTTGCATTTATATTCCGGGTTAGTGTGTGCAGTTACTTTGATTGGGCAATTCAAATTTCAGTAAACGGTTCAAGTTATTTGAAATATTAAACTGTGGTAAAAAACTATTCGACATAAAACTTTTGTTAATGCAAAAAAGTCAATTTCACAAAAAAATGACAGTTACTTTGTTTATCGCTAGGGCAGCCGTAGTGTTGCTAGCTTTGGAATTTCATTTCCGTATTTTTCATGAGATTCTGGTTTCCGATTCGCACATATTAGCGAAGCATCAGCGCCGGCACAGTGCCAGTGCGAATCAGTGGGAATCGGCTTTTATGCGACGATTCATTTTTTTTATTCATCTACAAGTTAGCTCTTGACTGCAATCTCTCCAAATGGTAAGTGACTATGCAGTGTAAGATGGAAGCGGGTTAACCTGGAAGGGTGTGGCATTTTTTTTTTCTTTCTATCATTTTGTATAGGGCATATCGCACTATCGATATGCCCCATATTTTGACACTTATTTTGACGCTTTGTGCCCCAATATTTTGACGCTTTGTGCCGCGCAGTGCAGCGACGCGCAGCGCCGCGTAAGTGCGGTCCGGCCATAAATTGCTTGGCGGCACGGCTTTGCCGGTAGGGTGGTAAGTGGTAACTAGATACGGCTAAAGCGTCCCACCAGAACAAAAAAATATCCCATAATTGCCCCTGCCGGGAATCGCACCCAGGGCCTCTCACCGGGAGCGCTCACCACTGCATCAGGGAGGTTTTCATGTTTGTATGACCAATAGCTGGATCATTTTCAGCTCTCATCACTCATGATTGACGGTATTTACATATCCTGTAATCTACCTGTAATGAACCCCTTAGAATATAAAAACAGTCTTTTGTTACCCTAATTTGTTTGTACATTATGGCAAACAAATTATAAAGTCGTAATTAACTGAAGATTAATTTGGAAAATTTACTGTTGTAGATATAATATTTTTTGCTGACGCGATCAAGATTTTTTAAAGAGAAATAATAACCACATTTACCTTAGATGTTTTCAAATTTACTACTCTTTAAATTTTAATACTTACCTGGTTAAAATTTAATTCACAAAATATTTTATTTTTAGAATGGAATTAAAAATTTTTCATCCGAAAAGTTATGGGAGGGAATGTACTGTCGCTGAGTTTCTGAGTAGGTACGTTAAGTACCTACTCAAATATTGTTAAATATATTAATACCTCCTAATTTAAAATCATGAACCTTAACGATACAATAATTAGTAAATTTTTCCTAAGAAATATAAAAAAAAATTAAAAAATATTATAGCTATAGTAATATTGTAAATGCGAAAGTAACTTTGTCTGTCTGTCTGTATGTTATTCTTTCACACCCAAACCACTTTACCAATTTTGACAAAGGTACAAAGATATAATAGACCTATGGAGAAGAACATATGCTACGATTCATCCTTGGAAATTATAGAGTTTTCAAGGGACTTTTAAATAATCCTAAATCCACGCGGACTCAGTGGCATCAATTTCACACAATATAGAAACTTAATTGTACTTAATTAGTTCTTAACTTGACAGGACTAAAATAGGAAAAGGTTTGTATTGAATAGAGTTGTCAAAAATTTAGGTTAGAGGTTGTCAAGAACGGAATTACCTCCAATCAAACTCCAATATGTACATAACATTTAACGCAGATGAAGATGCGCGCAAACGCTAGTTTGTAAAAATTTGCGTATAGCTTAATTAATTTGAGGATAATAGGGTATTTGACAACATTGAAAATATACTATTGATTGTGGTCATCTTATCAGATAATAGCCTAAAAAAGACATATTTCACTCAATCAAACTAAACTATGTAATTTTACGCGATATTTTGCACGAAATAAAACATAATAATTTTTGAAATTTTATCAGGAACGTGAACGCTCTGGGATTGTTTGTGATGTCACTCGATAGCACGTAACTTGGTTGATATAATTGAAGTTTATCAAGTCAACCGAAACTAAACTTTATACTTGAAAGAATAAGATTGATATTAAAATGAGTAGGTATAACAATTTAGAACATTACGATACAGCAGTCGCCTTGCGTAGCGTCTCTGTCGCACGCACCGAGTTCCGAAAAGGAGCGAGCGAGAGAAGTGACTTGCATAGCGATTTGTGACGTCACGCGTATCATGTGATCAGAAATGTTGTTTTTGGCGTGGTTTTCAAAACTTAAACTTTATCATTGATTTAATTCTTAATACTGTAGATATTGCGAAAAATATCAATGTAGTGTGTTTTAATAAGTAATAAAGAATAATTTAAAACAATTTCCAAAAATTAGTCAAATACCCTATTTGCAATTTGCATCACAATATTTGTAGCGGTTTCGGGCGAACTGCGATTGTACGCTAACGTTTCAGCATCGTTTTGTTTGTCATAACCACAATATTAACAACTCCGGTTGAAATGCGGTCGCTCACTAAACTGGTCTCCATGATTGAATGTTCCGTGTTTAATGTTTGTAGTTAGGAAAATCTAACCATAAACGGATTACAGTTCAATTAAACATAACGGGTTTAATAAAAGCTTAAACTTCTATTAGAATTTGCGTATGTAATCACAAATGAAAGTTTTAATATCTGATTAATATTAGATAGCTTCTTAGGCCCAGCATACACCGAGCGCAGCGAAGAACAGAGCATTTTCTGAGAACACTGAATAATTTTACGACTGTTGACATACGGTCAATAATTGCATTCCAAGAATAAATGCGCGCGCGGAGCATCGCTCCGATGCTCCGCGCGAACGCGTATTTATTAAAGGGTCTTGAAAGCACGACACGCCGCAAGTGTTGCAAGCGCCGAAAGCAACATATTTTTGCAGTAGGTACTGCTAATATGAATTAGGTCGTCAGTTATAGATTTCTATTCCATCGTGAGCCGCTTGCAGCTACAGTGCTGTTGACTCAACGCGGATTTCTTCGGTGTGTCCGATGCCGCTTATTCGTGCTAATGACGTGTTCGTCTTTCGTTAATTCTATATGGTACAACGTACAGCATGCGCTATACTTCGCCCGACCACCCGCTTCTAAACGTGCAGGAAAAACAAGCAACCAAGCAAACAATACGCACTACCACCACGCAACACCACACAATTCCACCAAAACACACTCGGTGTGTTTTAGCATACCGATTTATTTGTTTTAGCGGATTACAGCGAAATAATTTTGTTTGTAATCATTATATATCAGCAAAGAAACGTTTGCGTCTATTCAGGATCCAAATATGTAATTCTTAATTCTTATGTCCTAATTAGTGTCAACAAGTGATTGCAGATTACAACTGCAGCGCACAGTCACCGCCTAGTCCACAAAAAGTCAGTAGGTATGCGTTGTGCCTAAGAAAAAGTGATAGAGTCCCTGCTGAAACATCAAGAGCTTTTGCGTAGCGTGCCTACTGTAGCTTATAGAATAGAGATTCCCATTTATAATTTTGTTGTATAGAGAATCGATAAAACTTAACGTAGTATATTTAATAACTCTAAAATGTTATGATGTACATGAGCAATAAAAACAGCTATTCGAAAGCTATTCGGCTCTCTTCAAAGCGAAAACACTGCTGGTAGTAAAAATGTCATTCGCACGTGCATTTGAGCTATACTACACATGACCACACGCCGCCTACCTGCCCATAGTTCTTATTCCCATCTAAACAAAAGCCATAATCCCGTGAAACCGTTTCCCGATTTCTCCGCTGTACAAAACAAGAATGCCTTTGTTTTGAATGAACAAAGAGTATATGCATTTAACGTGAGCGCTTAGTTATGTACGTGCTAAATTTTCTGTGACAACAATGTGTTATCAAAGTTGTGCAGTATTGGTTGTCATATAAATCAGATTAGTTTACCATTAAATGCTTTTATTGCGGGGACCAATATGCAGTGCAGTAGCAAACTTCAATATGATAATATGCAGTGCACGATTAAAAGCATTGTCTTTTATTTTACATAAGCGAAAATAGATGAGAGATAGCAGCGTGTAATGAAATAACTAACTTATGGGAAGAATTTTTCGTTGTCAAGTAAAGTCATTATATATTTATGAATTTGGTACACAAGTTAAATTAAAAAATACCAACACCCTTCTGCAGACATGTTCTACGGATCATACTAAATAAATATTTTAATTCCGCGACTTTTCAAAATTCTTATTTTTTTTTTCATACAAAAATATTTAAATTGGCTGCTCTATAATGCAAGAAAGAAAGAAAGATGTCAGATACTACGGCAATAACTTGAATTTTATTTATTTATTTAGAATAATTTATTGCACATACAGAAGACAAGTATAAATTAAAAATTTAAAAAACCCCTGACATTCGCCATTTTGTGGCGGCGGCCATCTTGGATTTGCAGTAATGCTATTCTTAGTGCTATTCTACTAGTCAAGCCCTTTCATTTGATATAAGGGAGTTGTGGCAAAATATGTAATCCGCCATTTTGTAGCAGCGGCCATCTTGGACCGATTTTCATCAAACATAGCTAAGAACACTCTCGACTAATTCACCTTTCAAAAAAAAAACCGCATTCAAATTGGTCCACCCGTTTGAGCGCTACAGGGGAACAGACAGACAGACAGACAGACAGACACACACACACACACACACACGTCAAAATTATAACACCCCATCGTTTTTGCGTCGGGGGTTAAAAAAAAACAGATTAAGAAAGCTTTAAATATACTACAGATTAGTACCTATGTAAAAGTTCGAAGTTTAGATTCATATAAAAAAAATGTTTGATTTTAGTTTAGCTATGACTATGACTGATATTAATAGCTGACATCTGCAACACGTACTAAACTACTTAGTATCAAATATGCCCAGGCAGAGTAAGTAGTTCTCGGTACATTGTAAAACGTTTTGGAAAGTTGGAAAAATGACAAATGGAAAGTTTTCCTAGAACATAAAACTCATTAAAAATTGTTGTTGAATTACTGCAATCAATAACTCAGCTGGTCCGCAGTGCAATTTCATAAACTTATGAGGAGTTATATATTTCTCGCGAGGAAATAAGTTTGTGCAGCCGATATAACAGGAGAACTAATGGAAAATCTAGAGATACTTTAGAAAAATTGCAATCCACGTTGCCGGTAATGAAACTAAAATTGTAGAGCAGAGTGCTTAGTCTCAGTTTGGAGCGCTCCAAAACTTTTTATTAGTATACTATAAGTATACTATTGATCGAATCACCATGACTTCAGAGTAAAATGGACCTAAACTAAGAGTCTTTGGGTTCATTTTGCTCTGAAGTCATTTGTGATTCGATCAATAGTATACTTCTAGTAATACTTTTAGTTTTGGAGCGCTTCAAACTTTGACTAAGCACACAGGGTCTGAGAATGATCTGAGAAGATGTAGGTAACTGCCTCGTAGTTATGTAATTCTTTGCTGTAATAATTTGAATAATATTAGTATGATCAGTTCAAGGTTGTCATAGTTGCTTTTTGACTGGACACTGATATTTTCCCGGTGTTTCTTCTGTCTCCTCCTTTCACAAAAGGGAGAAATTTTCCTTTCCCGGTTATGCGAGGAATTACACGATTTTCTAATTCGGTAAAAATTTTACAGTTCTTCATTATTTTTGTTAAGACGTTTCAAAGGAACTTCTTGTACTAATAATGATCGGGTAACATTTTCGAGGAAATCCCTCTTTACGTTAAACCGATGTGGGTAGGCAACCCGATAAATAAACCTTTTATACAAAGCTTAGTATTAAATTTCCGGAGAAAATGTGTACATTCAATATACTCGTATTCACTTCATATATTTTCTTTGATGGTACACTTACGTGTACACTTACTTATCGTTTGAAACGAAAAATGTAGGTTTTATTCAAGATTTTTTGAAAGTAATAATTTAATCGAGAAAAATACCGAATAGATAAAGGACTACTTGGTTAGCATTTGACTTCCAAATTAATTAACGAATTTAACGAGAATCAGTTCTTAGGTTACCACAGCAGTAATCGTTTTGGATAAATTCTCTTTGCACTACAACCTTACTTGACTAGTCAGAATGCACACTAGGCCTGATTTAGTTCATTCACACGGGCCGTAGATACTGTGTTGTGGCTTGGTCGCGGCTACCAATTGTCGATACATTCGCGAATCGCGTGGTCTATCAATTCAAGTTGTTATGTCTTACTATAACTGGTTAAAAATTCGGCCTCTCTTTCGGGGGGGACTGGGTTCGATCCCGGCACGCACCTCAACTTTTCGAAGTTATGTGCGTTTTAAATAAATTAAAAATTAAAAAAACCCCGAAATTCGCCATTTTGTGGTGGCAGCCATCTTGGATTTGCATAGTGCTATTCTACTAGCCCTTTTATTTTTACTATATTATTATCTCTAAGCCCTTTCATTTGATACCCATATTGAGGGTGTTGTGCTAAAATATGTAATGCGCCATTTTGTAGCGGCGGCCATCTTGGACCGATTTTCATCAAACATAGCTAACAACACTCTCGACTAATTCCCCTTTCAAACGAAAAACGAGCGCGCGATAACGTTTGAGACATTAAAAAAAATCTGTGTTTGCAAAATAAAGTTGCAGCAACCCGCATTAGAGCAGTGTGGTGGGCATAATCTTTTCCTATGCTTGTTAAGGAGGTCTCTGACCAGCCATGGGACGTTATGAGGCTGTAGTGGAGGAAAATAAAGTTATTTTATCGTTTGAAAAAGTATACGATTTCTGGCTTGCGCAATCTTAAGCTAACCTTTCATCATAATAAACAATAAAAAAAAGAAATATTCCTAGCATAGTAATGACCCAAAAGGAACTTTTATGAGTAAGTAGTTACCTGGTATGAGTAAAAATACATCAAAAGGGAACATTACAAACACTGCAAAATCTAGCGAAAAGAATTATAAAATTTAATAATACTTTGTTTCCTGGTTGCTTATTCGAATACACTTTTATAAGCTCCTAGACGTGACAATGGGAGCATTACGTTCGAGTGGTTGCAATGTTATTTGCTTTCAGTTAACAATGCAGGCTGCTGCAACTAAATTTATTCCATGCAGACTGTTTCCTCTCCCACTAGACGTCAGTTTAGAGTCAAATATGATAACTCTAGTTAAACAAAACTAGAGTAGACGTAGACGTAAGATTTTTTAAATCCGTCACAAAATAAAAATAAAAATAAAAATAAAATAAAATGTTTTTATTTCAACCAACAAGGATCATATTGGTGTTAGTAATTACACGAAACTTAAACCTATTTGTTAGTTAAAAAAAAAATCTATAGGTATTTAGATTTTTTTTTAAATTAGGACAGGATCGATTTGCCAGCACGTGAATCATCAACAGTGATTCAAGTACTGGCAGTCGATCCTGCCAGAAAATACCTTCATGAGGCCGTTGGGGCTGGACAGGACTCTACGCAACAAGGATGTGCACCGCTTTCGCATAGTAGTATAAAAACAGTCTACATGCGCCTCGGCGAACATCCCTGACGCGCTGCAGAATCTGGGCGCATGAAGAAAAATAACAGAAAAAAAAAGAAAAATAACAGCGCTGGTAATAGGTACATGTGTAGGTAGGTAATGTAATAATTATAAGCTCAGTAGATTATCAGGAAAATAATAAAAAATTAAAAACACGATTTCAGTGCCCGTTTGTGGCTTGCAGCCGTAAAACATAGATATTATTTGAGAACCTGCTGAAAAGTTTTACAAACTTTTCAGCAGCAACAAACGTTATTACAAAAGAGCTCAATATAATCAGCGCAGTAGTTTTTCAGGAAAATTGTAACATATAAACGTACAAAAAATAATGTCATCAGTTTCATCGTGGATATAAAGAAAACAACGAGAGCAAAAAGGAACAAGTGCATGTTTGTCGATACTCAAAGGAATACTTATTCGAAACGCCTTTTTAATCGATGAAAACTAGCATAATGCTTCATATTATACTTCTTAAAGAATTTTAGGGCAGTTTCAATTTAAGACATTAATAAAAATATAGATATATGTCTACAACTTTAGTGTGTTTTACCCCCTTTGTGTGTTAATTAATTTTTCATAAAATTTTCATCTCGTTTCGCTTTCTCATTTAGGTATTCCCAAACTAGGAAAACCACTTTGCGGAAGGAATCCTTGTAAATAATCAGAATGCAAATTTAATCTGAATCGAAACAATCGACCTGCTCAAGATCATTAAAGTTTATACTGTGCTCTCGGTTAGCGCGGGTGGCGGCGGGGGGGACAGGTATTGCATTAAAAGGGCTAAATTCAACTCGTCTGATAGTCTACCACATGAGGTCACACACACTAGCGACATGTCACTCGACCTAAAGTTGCTATGGTTTTATGGTATACCACCTTGGAAAAAATAAGCACTTCATCATGGTGGCTGATGAAAAACTGGACAATTAATTGACTTCTCACATAATCTGGTATCAAAAATCTTTAATGTACAGACACGGCAATTCTACGATTTTATTATATGTATATAGATGTGTCTGTTTTTAGCTGTAGTGTATACAAAAGCGGTAAGTGGCCGATGCTTCCTCCATAGATATGTATGGCGTTATTTTTACACAAAGTTGTGCCCAAATCATCAAAAAACTACCGAGATTAATAATAAGTATAATATTATTATAGTACTAGAAGAAAACCCGGCTTCGCTCGGGGGACTCATAATGCACATCTAGGTAAAAAATGTAGGTAGATATTTCTGTAGTCATCGGTTCTCAAGGAATATTAAAGGAAAGCAAGGCATAGACTCGTACAGCTTGTGTTGTTGTGTCGTTGTTCATTGTGTTTAATAAATATAGTAGGTAAATAAAAACTGCAAAAGTTTTCACACAAATAATTTTTATTTTAAATTAACATTCATAATAAACTAACTCTGTAAAACAAATCGGCCAAATAAAAAATAATCTTAGAAAATAATACCTATTAGGAAATATGTACATTGTAATTTTACAATGAGTATTTCACCCGAGAATTTGGCAAAGTTACCTATAAAGGATACTTATCTCTATTATACATCACAGGTTGATTATCATAAAATTTCTCTATATTGAAATTGTTTATTTTTTACACAAATAGTTTTTATTTCAAATTAACATTCAAAATAAACTAAGTAACATAAATTAACAAAACATAAGTTTTAAGGCATAGCATAAGTTAAGGCTTATTCTCTGTAAAACAAATCTAGTTATTGAAATTCTCTAAAATGTATTATTTCCACTTTACTATATTTCTCTGGTTCCCACATGGCTACCACAAATAATTTCGGCATCAATGACACGTGAAGCTAACGCTCTAACAATAAGACGGGTTCCGTTGCACAACCCGACAGTCGGGTTTAAATTTCTCAAAAGCATTACTATACAACCAACTTTTAATTTTAAAATGTGTGGTGGTAGTCCTGCAGGCGTTATAGAATTTAGGAATTCTACAGGATAGTTTAAAACATCATTATGATCGTCCTCAACCACAGCGATTGATTTCTTCAGCTAAAATTGCAGCCACCTTTTTGTATACTTTGACAAAAGGATTGGATTCATTGAGTATTGTTTGTAAGGACCTCATTATATTGCTTCTATATATGTTATTTCTAGAATCAGATCATTTAATGAATAGAATCGTTCATTTAATACTGCTTCATCTTCAATTATGTACAGTTGGTTATATTGTGATTTATTACCTTGCAACCGAAACAAAGATCCAGTTTTATATAAATTTTTCCTTGTACCCTATAAGTGAAAAATCCTGGAGGGAGTGTATTCAAGTTTGAATTTATGGATGCTATTGCAAATACTGAATCATATTGTCGTATATTAGCTTTAAAATGATTAGCATCAGACGTATAAATTGCCTTTGTATAAATCTAATAATATATCTGGAATTGGCTTTAATACTCTATCTGGGTCCGTTTATACCTTCCCATTATGACAACAATTTTTAAAATGATTTTTAATTTTTTCACCTAAAAATGAAGTGCCTTGACATTGAACATGTCGGCGACCAAGCCAGATCTTTCACGTTAAAGGTCTAATCACGGTGAAATTACACACCAATTATCACTTATTTTATTTCAGTGCAATATCTAACAAAGGAATGCATGCCATTTTCACGATTCGATTGCTTTTATATTTGTATCTCAAGGTTATAACGGAAATATAGCAATACAACTTCTTTTGTATAAAGAACAAATAAAATTACTGTAAAATAATTCTTGAACCATAGCTTAATAATCAAAATAAATATTTAAATGAATTTTACGTAACTCTAAATGGTTTATTTTAAACAAACTATGTTTATTTAAATAATACCAACCAACAGTCATAATTCCTGCAGATGGCGCTACAAGGAGGTTCTACCATAGATTACACAAAACGTTATTATAAATTTTGCAATGATTAAATTTGATTAAAGTTAATGTTAATAACTCTAATAGATTTTATTATAAATATTTAAACAGCAAACTATTATTTCAATAGTAAATGGTGATATTGAACAATAAATTAGACATCAAACATTCAAAGAGTCAAAACGGTGTCTATTTAATATTAGACCTTGATAAATAACGGTTTAATATTTACCCATAATTATTTGAATATCAATCTCATCTATTTCACACATTTTTATAATTATTTAAACGATAAACTAAAATATAGTTTATCAATATTTTCCACTTATTGCCGATAGGTGGCGCTTGCGCCCATACGGCCATGCTGATTCCAGCGCGTCCCTTGCGCTGTTTCCCTTAAAATTCTGTGCCCCTTACAGTTTTTTTTTCACAGTCAAATTCAAAGTCATTAAGTCAAAGTCAAAGTCAAAGTCAAAGTCACAAATTGTAAATTATATTTTCAGTTTTTTTTTTGTTTGTTATGACGTAATTTCTGACAAGGCATCACCCAAACTGGGATCTAGCCCTCCCACAAGGCATCACCCAAACTGGGATCTAGCCAACCCACAAGGCATCACCAATAGGATCTAGCCAACACAAAAGGCATCACCCATCCTGGGATCTAGCCAACACAAAAGGCATCACCTATCCTGGGATCTAGCCAGCACAAAAGGCATCACCCATCCTGGGATCTAGCCACCAAGACCAGGTTTAAGGATACGCATGGTGGCCAGCCAGCGTTTAAGGAGGGATGTTTTGGATAGGGAAAAATAGATTTGCACATCATGAAATAAAATAAATCATAAATCATATCAACACAATGCAAACACAACATAGAGTCAGCATTGCCACAGAGGAAACGGAAGCACTCGCATGTTAATCGATGTCCACTGATTCCTCTGCCCATACGGTCAATTGGTCAATTTGTCTGAGTTGTTAGAATTAGGTAAGAATGCAAAAGCGTCTGACTGAACTAGGTGGATTCTGGCTTTACGTTTATCAAAATGCGTTTGTCATTAAGGAGCCGCTCGTTCATCCATTTCTACCAATCCATCTAACTTCTTCTACAACATCCGTCAGTATGTCATCATCTGTATAGTAGGTAGGTAACATCTTTTTTTTTTTTTTTAATTACAATTCCGTGGAACTTTTACCTGTACTATTTATTACCAATAATAACATAAATAGTGCTACATTTTAACAGATGAACAATTATTATTACTAGTTGATAGTTTTATTTCAAACATTACGTTCGTTGCTTTGACGGTAGTCATATTTTTTTTTCTCAGAATGACCCTTACGATTAACCTTAGCGTTGTTAAAACTGCCACGGGAACTGGAATTGCTGTTTGCCTAAAAAGGGGTAGGCTTTGAATCACTCTGACTAATTATCCGGCTGATTACATTCAAAACATACGACTTGACATTTTGAAGGTTATGTAACACGTGATTTTTTAGCAACGCTATATTTACTTCCTCTATTTTCAATTTTACGTTTCCGTAATGTTTTAGAACAGATATTAATTTGGGAAATAAATTGGCGGTTATGCAAAAAATAAAAAAAATTCAATTCTTAACAACTCAGATCAAATAAATTCAGGATAAATACCTGTGACCAGTGCATCCATCACCCCCGCTGACAACACATCTTTCGCAACACTTGAGACCCATCACTTATTTCACAATGAAAAACGCCTCATCCGGAGGTCTTAAAAACTTTTGGGGCTGTGATCCCACCGCTGCTGTCGGCGACCAAGCCAGATCTTTCACGTTAAAGGTCTAATCACGGTGAAATTACACACCAATTATCACTTATTTTATTTCAGTGCAATATCTAACAAAGGAATGCATGCCATTTTCACGATTCGATTGCTTTTATATTTGTATCTCAAGGTTATAACGGAAATATAGCAATACAACTTCTTTTGTATAAAGAACAAATAAAATTACTGTAAAATAATTCTTGAACCATAGCTTAATAATCAAAATAAATATTTAAATGAATTTTACGTAACTCTAAATGGTTTATTTTAAACAAACTATGTTTATTTAAATAATACCAACCAACAGTCATAATTCCTGCAGATGGCGCTACAAGGAGGTTCTACCATAGATTACACAAAACGTTATTATAAATTTTGCAATGATTAAATTTGATTAAAGTTAATGTTAATAACTCTAATAGATTTTATTATAAATATTTAAACAGCAAACTATTATTTCAATAGTAAATGGTGATATTGAACAATAAATTAGACATCAAACATTCAAAGAGTCAAAACGGTGTCTATTTAATATTAGACCTTGATAAATAACGGTTTAATATTTACCCATAATTATTTGAATATCAATCTCATCTATTTCACACATTTTTATAATTATTTAAACGATAAACTAAAATATAGTTTATCAATATTTTCCACTTATTGCCGATAGGTGGCGCTTGCGCCCATAAACACATTCATAAATCATAGAACCAACTGAATGTACTGATACTTGAATGGTGTTATTTGAAAGTGCTAAATATAAATAGTTATTTCTGTGGGGCTGATGTTCTGTACTAAACCTGCTTGATGTTTTCTTTCTCCTCTTCTTCTAAAGAAATAGAATCATTGCTGACTGACAGCATTGATTCTTGTTTTTTCTCGTTGTCCGAAGAAACATCATCAGTCACCAGTGACTCTTCGATTAGCGTCAACTCTTCGTTATCGACCTTAAAGGAGAAAATATATTAGACAAATATTCAAATAATAATAAGTATTGTGTATGTATGTAGGTATATCCTTACACCTCAATCTGGTAATAAGTATTATTTTTCATTTTACTGTACTTGGTGACCTGCACCATTAACTTACCTGAAAGTCATCAAATAAATCTTGTGATTTGTCAGGTTGTATTGTAGAGGCAGCTAGTGATTTAACAGATGCAACAGGAGCAGTTTAATTTTTTGGAAAAATGTTTGACAGTGCCCGAGCCTTGGTTATTCGTAACTCCCTAATTGTTTCTAGGCCACAACACTCGCAATAATTGAGATTATCTGCAAAAATATATTATACAATTAATAATGTCCAATGGTATAATAAGAAACAGCCAAGTTCAAGTTGAACTTGCGCATGAAGGGGTCCATTCCATTATCAAGAAATAGTGTCTGTTTCTGTATGTGTTCATGACATCTCAACACAGGCGACATTTGACGACCTCCCTGGCGCAGTGGTGAGTGCTGTGGTCTTATAAGTGGGAGGTCCTGGGTTCGATTCCCGGCAGGGGCGATTTGAAATTTTATAATTTCTAAATTGTCTCTGGTCTGGTCTGGTGGGAGGCTTAAGCCGTGGCTGGTTACCACCCTACCGGCAAAGCCGTGCCGCCAAGCGATTAAGCGTTCCGGTACGATGCCGTGTAGAAACCGATCAGGGGTATGCATACCTCTTCCAAGTTAGCCCGCTTCCATCTTAGACTGCATTATCACTTACCATCAGGTGAGATTGCAGTCAAGGGCTAAATTGTAGTTGAATAAAAAAAAAAAAAAAAAAGGCTATGCTGTGGTCATTTATTATTATTTGTTGGGTTATAGAGAAAAAATATTGAGCCACTTACCGAGTATAATGTTGTCGCATTCCACACATCGACTGCATATTTGCATTTGCTTGCAGTTTCTTGCAAATATTTTGCCATTACAAAAATTGCATGCCGCTGGAAGTAAATAAGTACTTATGCAGTAAATAAGTACATATTATTTATTTGAATGCAGAAAGTCTTACAATCCACACTTTAAGAAGAAAATATAGAACAAAATTCACTTAAAATTGTAAAATTTACATACTTCCTAATATTATTTTCTAAGATTATTTTTGATTTAGCCGATTTGTTTAAAGAACATCAATTTCATTTTTTATTTTTAAAATTAGTAAGTACTTATCTACCTGCCAAAGTAGAGAAAAAGGCTGAGTGCTTTAAAACAAAGAGGTTTACACAGAATAAACCTTAAAACTTATATTTTGTTAATTTTAATTTGATTTGTTTTGACAATGAACGAAGCTATATGAATCTATGCCTTGCTTTCCTTTAACAATGAGAACCGATGACTACAGAAATATCTACCTACATTTTGTACCTAGATGTGTATTATGAGTCATTGTCTCAAAAGGGCTAGAACTCAGAGTCGTAAAACCTGTTAAATCTCCATGGTTAAATCAAATAAAAATAAAAAAAGATGTGTCAAATTGGCGAGTCGTATCCATGGCGACTGCGGTTTGTTTGGATGACAAACGTGATTTGTTGTTTGTCAGTGCCGTTAGAATTTAACGAAATTCTCCATAATACGAATTTTGCGGATATATGTTGTCGACTCGAAATCAATATTTTTTCATGCCCTGTTATTCTTATAAGGTTTCGATCGAGTCTACCGTACCCCTGCACGAAATTATTAATATAGATTATAGTATAATATAATATGTGTTCGTATTAGTTACGACTTCTATATAATATGGTGTCATTCAAAAACTAAACGCACGTCGCACAGCTGGCCTCTGAATACTGTAATGTAAAAATGTTAACAAATAAGTAGTCGCTAGTGTTACTTTATTCCAACGTCGCGCGTCCTTTGGGAGGGGAGTTTGGGGCGTCGGGTAAAGTTAGCAATTCCAGAGTTTTGGATTGTTGGTTCGGCCAATGCGATTCGGAGGGAAGTTGCATTGGGATTGAATCGGACATGGCGTGCTGCTATCGCGGCATTGAATCATCGATATTTCCCTACGTAGAGCGTTGTTTTAACTTTGAATTTGTTTTGAGCTGTTTCTTGAATTTTAAGTTAAAAGTATCCGTATTTCTCAGTAGTTATTATCGAAAACAGCCTGAAACTTCTTATGAAAAAATATACGTATACAATATACATTAATACGTGATTATTAAGTTAAAATAGACCTATGTTAGTATACTGTATGACGCTCCCGAACTTGTGACATTTTTCTGTAAAATCTCTCTCACGTAAAAATTGTCTACCTTGAATTAATAAAACCTAATAGAAACCCTTATAGAAACCAAACCATTAGTCAGCCTTATGTGTATAAGAGGACACATTAATATTATGAAGTTTATTACAGAAGCGAATTTTCGTGTATAGTCTACCAAATGTCTACCAAATGGACACAGCCCGGTAGTGCAACTTAGATCGACATCGAAACAATCTCGAAAGCAATCAAGATGCCCAAGATCATGAAACTTCATTCTGTGCTCTCCGTAAACATGGGTGCTTGAGGGTGTTACATTAATTGGAGTCCTCCGAAATATTGCCGCATTCTGACGTCTTTCATGACAAGTATAAATTGAAAATTTAAAAAACCCCCGACTATCGCCATTTTGTGGCGGCGGCCATCTTGGTTTTGCATAATGCTATTCTACTAGTCAAGCCCTTTCATTTGATACCCATATTAAGGGAGTTGTGAAAAAATATGTAATCTGCCATTTTGTAGCAGCGGCCATCTTGGATCGATTTTCATCAAACATAGCTAACAACACTCTCGACTAATTCACCTTTCAAACAAAAAAAATCGCATTCAAATCGGTACACCCGTTTCAGCGCTACAGGGGAACAGACAGACACACACACACAGACACATAGACACGACAAACTTATAACACCCCGTCGTTTTTGCGTCGGGGGTTAAAAAGGGAAGGTTGCGGAGAAGGATTTTGGCAGTGTCAGATTTAGTATTATTGATTCGAACATTAGGTATGAGATGACTTGCAGCAAATCCGCGTTTGATAGAATTGGACGACGCGACGTCACCGCGATCGACGAACTGAATTATCAGCAACAGATTTTTTTTTTTTTACGAGTATTTTCATCATACTGTATTGGACCAGCCGAACTTGGCCCGATGATATTATTCTTGCTAGATTCGTCTACGGTCTACGTCGATGTGGCCATTCAAAATCTATTGTAGTTCTCATTAAAATACGCCGCCGCACCTTGCCGCCACTCCTAAAGAAAGAAAAACTAATAATGTTTTTATCGAAATGGAAATAGAAATCAAATGAAAGAGATCATCATGAAATCAATCGACTTAATATTATCATGAGCATTGAGCACCTAACAAAATCTACCGGTTAATATTAATCTCTTAAAAATATGAAACAAAAATGCAATCCGCGTTTACCTGTGTATTCGCTCAAAGCGGTTTTCATACTAATTTAGGACATTTCACAGGGAAATAATATCCAAATGAATAGAATAGAATAGAATAGAATAGAAAAGTTTTTTATTCAAATAAACTTTTACAAGTACTTTTGAATCGTCAATTGTATCTACCACAGGTTCGGAATGCAGTTCCAGCCGAGAAGAACCTGCAAGAAACTCGGCTGTTGCTCTTTTTTTAAAAATAACAATAATAACAATTATTATTATTAATGTATGTACGACATATTCTAGTCTATAGACGGTGAGTTTGAAAGTAAGAAAACATAAAATGAAAGTGAATTAAGAGAAAACGAAGTACGCGAAGTAAGATAACGGATGTTAGATAAATAGGGCTCAATTGGTCTCCCCTGAAATTTAGCATCCTACTGACGCTGTCCTTTGGGAGGGAAGCCGGCGCCGCGCGACAAAGTTAGTAATTACTCCCGGGTTTGCATTGTTGGCTCGGCCACTGTAACTCGGAGCGAATACGCTTCGGGATTGAATTGGACATTACGCCACCGCCACCATTCTCGAATAATTGTATCATTGGCATTTGCGTTTGTGAGAGAGTATTCTAAAATTGGTTCAGAATTTTCCCGTTTTAAGTATACCGTTTCTTCCGTTCAGAAGTTTTTGAAATTTTAATGTTTTGCCTAAGAAAAAATCCCTGTCAAAGCTTATAATAACAAGCAATAATTTAAAAATTAAGAAAACCCGACTGCCATGCTAAGAAATCTAAATATAATAAACTACCACCGTTTACTCACAGTGTAGTTATTATTTTTTTGGTTTTCTATGATTTGTCACTCCAAACATATAGATTGTGTATATTTTCGTACTCGCCTTTTAAAGTCCTTTATTTTGATACCCCACTCGGGGATCTCGAAGAAAAAAATTTTTTCAGCCCGCACATTAAAGCGCATAAATTCCGCCATTTTTTTTTTTTTTTTCAAAATTTAGGTACCCACTACCCAATGACACTCGCGTCATCAAGACAAATCTAATGACGTATCATTTATCAAAATCCGTTGAGCCGTTGAATCGTTACAAGCGGATATATGAATGGACATACATACACACAGGTCAAACACATATCCCAGTCGGGTAATAAAAAGAGACTTTTTAATCTACAAATTCCACTTTGTATTAACAGCTGAGTACACTGATACACTTGTTTTATCTCACTAAACACCTTTTAATATTAATAGTAATCGAAAAGAAGTACGTAGGTATGTAGTTAGTTTCATATTTTATTACAACTTAATAGAATTCAAAATCATTCCACTCGACTTTAGTGGAAGTGCAATTTAGATTGAAATTGAAATAATCACAAAATCAATCAAGATGCTTAGAAACAGTAAACACAGTAGGTTCAGTAAACGCGGGAAACTGAAGGTGTTACATAAGTAGGGCCAAATTGGTTTCCCTCGAAAATCAGCCACATTCTCTCGCCGTCCTTTGGGAGGGGAGGTCGGGGATGCGGGATAAAGTTGGCAATTCCAGAGTTTGCATTGTTGGCTCGACCACTGTGACTCGGTGGGAATTCGAATGGGTATTGAATTGAACCTAACGCTTTCCCTGTCGCTCTATTGAATCATCGGAATTTGCTTATATAGAACGCTGTTACTTTTGTTTATATGTAAATAGTTAAAGCCGGTGTTTTGGATGTCACTTTTACTATTCACGTTTACTATGATCTAAACTATGAATCTAAATTACATAAGCCAAATTCTGAGCATAGTTACTCAATTTACTTTAAAGCTGGCGACTGACCAGTATAATTTGAACGTAATGTAACGTGTTACAATGTGAGTATTTAGTTGGTGTAGTGAGCCGAGGCGTTCGCCACTCGATTGCTTCTTCAGAGTGTCGGTTTTTTAACCCCCGACGCAAAAACGTCGGGGTGTTATAAGTTTGACCTGTCTGTGTGTGTGTGTGTCTGTTCCCTTGTAGCGCTCAAACGGGTGGACTGATTTGAATGCGGTTTTTTTTTGTTTGAAATGTGAATTAGTCGAGAGTGTTGTTAGCTATGTTTCAAGATGGCCGTCGCTAAAAAATTTTTTCACAACTCCCTTAATATGAGTATCAAATGAAAGGGCTTGACTAGTAGAATAGCACTATGCAAATCCAAGATGGCTGCCGCCACAAAATGGCGAATATCGGGGGTTTTTTAAATTTTTAATTTATACTCGTCGACGTATCTTTTCAAGTGTTATGTTACAAGTCAGTACATTATTCAATTCACAAGGCTAAGTACTATGCTTGCAACGAGCACGTTAAGCACATTTCTAGCAGATGCTACAAAGTCAACATCTTAAAGCTCAGTCACATAATATCTCCCAGACTTTAAAAAACAAATGACTAGTTATTCCAAGCTCCAACATAATAGCTCCAATATAGCTTCAAAATTGCTCATCAATTTAAAAAGTTATCACTTCCTTAAAACTTGCCAGTCCACCAAATAACATGTTTTGGTATAACAAAGAAAAATTTATAAAATTTAAGAAATCAAATTATCTCCTTTCAGACTACGATCCTATTAACATTATCCTAAATCTATGAAAGCCATTTTCGTACCGAAGTGGAAAATGGAAATCGATTCATAGAATAATCCATAATATATTTATACAGACTGAAGCAGAGCTATTTAAGACGGGCTCAAGCCTTCAGCCTGGGTTTATTCAGCCTCGCTTCTACACAGTTCACGTAAAAAGCATAATGGAATATGTAACTGGCTTCAGAGATTAGCGGTAGTGTTTAATTTTAAAATTATTTTTATTGTTACTCCCTAAAATTCAACAATTACAATCAAATTTCAAGAATTTTACCTACTTAGCTTTACTGACTGACACTTTACTACCAAGCGACCAGTCGTGTTTATAAGACGAGGTAATGCAACGCAAAATGCGTGATGCAAAATGGACTCAAAGCCTCATATTTTAAAGTCGTACATTCAGAACTTCCAATTCTTATTCCCCTTGGGGCGCTAGCTGTCGATGTTTGGACGAATTCAAACCTAAAAACAAGCCGGTTTAGGTTCATTTCACTCTAAAGTCATTGTGTTTCGATACTCGAAATCGATCAACGTTGCTGCAATGTGCAAACTTGGCATAACCCCACATTATGTATTTTAATCTGTATTGTAAACAAAATGTTTATATATATACAACTGGAATTTACTTTCTCTTCGTTCTTTTTGCTCAGAAATTCTTTCAAATCCTTGTCTAGTCGAATATTGTACATGCTACCATGTATATACATAAAGCCAGCTCGTTATATTTTAATTAAAAATTCACAGTCTATAACGATGGACTTTGTCTTTGTTCGTTGCATTAAACAACTAGTTTGTCAAATTTTGTTTTTTAAGTACTAAATAAGGGCGATTATCCACCGCCACCGTCACCGGGACGTCACCGACAAAAAGATGACGGCGCCGATTTAGTGATACATACATTTACTACGGCCGTTTGTCCACCGCACGCCCGTCACGTCAACTTGTTCTCGACCAAAAAAAATCTCGTTTTCGGTGACGTCCCGGTGACGGTGGCGGTGGACAAGCGCTCTAAGGGTCATTTTTCCCTCGCGGGGTTTTATTAAGAAATCAAATTATCTCCTTTCAGACTACGATCCTATTATATAACATTATCCTAAAATGAAAGCTTGGGGGTTAAAGTTGGACAATCATGATTTACAACAAGTCATCAGTCATGATATACAATAAGTCATGATATTAATAGTACTGTTACTGAAATAAAAAGTTGACCTACCGATGAAGTCGCTTTGTGTGTTCCTTTTTATCATTTCGACGGGACACGCTAAAAATGACCCTAAACTCAAAATTTAACCCACACTTGTGGAGCGGCGTACATCGCACGGGCGGCACATACATTGTAGCTTCACAAGCATTGTTCCTGCACCTGCGAGCGCTCATTCCTCTTGTTCGGAACTAGAGCATACGAACCGTGCGTCTTTTCACTGCAATTGTATTGCATTGCATTGTCTCGTTTCATTTATTCCGCGCTATAGTTTGGTGACAGGTCCTCCTTTCTTTGCTTATTTGTTGGAAGACATTTTGGTTCTCCTATTTTCACCTGTGATTCGCAGCTGGAGCTTTGTTCGCTGTTCCGAGTAGAGTTTGCTACGCCGCGCTTGGAGAAATATGAGTATACACCTACCTACATCTCAAAAATAAATGTATTTTTACGTGTGATATTTTGCTTTTAAATATTATAAAACAAAGTTGTTTGTTATTTGCTAGGAAAAAGTTCTAAAATAAAAAATAATTTTCTCCCATTTACATCTAATACTTCTCGGGGAAATTAAGAAGAATTTGATTCTTGATTGGATTAATGATATAAAATTAATAAACACATTTTAATACCTCAAACTCGAATTTAACCCAGAACCAAACCTTCACTCAAGACAGTCGAACGTAGCTAAAGAAAAGTCGAGTAGGTGATGCTGAATGAAAATAATAAATATTTATGTAGTGTATTGACTAAGATGATTGGTGTTTCATGCGCACCAATCAGACGACTCGTTACGTCACATCCCTACGTCACGTGCGTAGGGGGAAGTCGAGGTGGAGTCGGCAGTCGTGGCCCGACAGCGGGACTGAGTGGTAGTGAGTGCGACAGTGTGAGCCCTTAACACCCGACGTGAGACAACACATGTGGCGACGAGGAAAAAAACAAAATAAGAAAAAAAAAATGTTTGAAGGGAAGGGAAGATGGAATAAAGATGGCTAAAATAATACTGGATTTCGGTGAGTTTTTATTTTCAAAACAATATTATGATCGACAAAAATACGTACAAATTATTTGTGCTATTATATTTAGCATTTTTCTGAGTAATTACCACACGTGATTACACTTCATGTTTAATCAAAGACAGTTGTAGTATGGGCATAACAGCTCTTAACAGATCAACCGTCTGATGTAGAATGTGTTGATATTAATAAGTCATGTTAATAGACATATCAGGTTGTTGACGTCGGAGGAACGTCGGAGTGTCACTAGTTTGGGGTTTTGTTTGCACTCAGATAACAACACTAAGAGTTGCGGGTACCTGCAACCTGCATGTAAAAAAAAAATAAAAAAATAAAGCGGTACTGCTCTTTATTTACGATTATTAAGATGTCGTAAACAATGACCGGAATCATGGCGGCCGAACAATTGTGAATACATTACCGATACGTTCACGCTGTTCCGGTGACCTAAACTACCGGTTTCACCTGAGTCTACTTGTGAATTAATTTTTATATATTGAAATGATAATTATAAATCTAATAATAATATTATTTATTTGCTTGAAACATGGGTACATTAGATGGTAGGTGGATTAAGCACTTACATCTCAAACATGTTTTGCCACACGGGCGTGAAAATTTTACATAAATACTTAGATAAATATGAATATATATATTTAAATATGTGTAGGCTGCCTACAAATGTAAGTTCTCATTTGAATTAAGCAGTTACAATTAAACTGATCATTAAATTGATATAAATTGGACGGAAATAGTGCCTTATAAGGTCATCAAGTACATATACACACGGAGCAGATTAAGAGTCTGATCATTAAATTGATGTCATGCAACAAGTAGTAGTGTTGGCAAGCTTTGAGTGAATATAATTTCACATTACGAGTATATGAAACATTGAGTTGATACGTTTTGACTGATACAAACGACTGAATATTTTAATATTTGGGCGGATAACATCCGATCATTAAATTGATATGTTTGTAAAAAAAAAAAAAAACGCAACAGCAGATAATGGTTATCTGAATCATTAAATTGATTATCGCACAGCAACAGATAATATTTATTTGGGCGGATAAAATCCGATCATTAAATTGATAATATGTTTGTATAAAAAACGCAACAGCAGATAATGGTTATCTGAATCATTAAATTGATTATCGCACAGCAACAGATAATATTTATTTGGGCGGAAAAAATCCGATCATTAAATTGATATGTTTGTATAAAAAACGCAACAGCAGATTATGGTTATCTGAATCATTAAATTGATTATCGCACAGCAACAGATAATATTTATTTGGGCGGATAAAATCCGATCATTAAATTGATATGTTTGTATAAAAAAAACGCAACAGCAGATAATGGTTATCTGAATCATTAAATTGATTATCACACAACAACAGATAGTATTTATCTGAATCATTAAATTGACTATCGCACAATGGCAGGTATTTACCTGAATCATTAAATTGATTGCCACAAAACAACAGATAGTATTTATCTGAATCATTAAATTGATTATCGCACAACGGCAGGTATTTACCTGAATCATTAAATTGATTATCACAGAACAGCAGGTATTTACCTGAATCATTAAATTGATTACCACAAAATAGCAGATAACATTTATCTGAATCATTAAATTGATTATTCCAGGCCGCCCCAAAGATGTCATTCCTTTCATTGGAAAAGTTCGACTGTAACGGTGAATCAAAATCGATGTTGTATTTATTATCCTATTATTAAATATGACTTTAGATAGCAAATAGATAAATAAAATAAAATAAATAAATAATCATTTATTCGGGATAATAACGTATTTGAATATTCCTATATTTAAATACGGTACGGCCAAACTTCTTGTTGAAAATCGATGTAGATGTTACAAATGGTTTAAAGATTATTAAATTTCACAATTGGTATAGCTAAGATTGAACTGACACATAAATCGGGTGAATATTGCCATTTTGGGCCGCTGAGTATAATTATCTAATTAAGAGAAAAATCTGAAATGACATTTTGGTCAAA
This sequence comes from Melanargia galathea, assembly GCA_920104075.1. Classification (NCBI taxonomy): domain Eukaryota; kingdom Metazoa; phylum Arthropoda; class Insecta; order Lepidoptera; family Nymphalidae; genus Melanargia; species Melanargia galathea. The sequence goes on from OV049869.1 coordinate 9,922,257, forward strand.
CTAATTTCCGTTTCGATTCAACTGAGTTTTGTGGGTGATAAACGTAGATGTTTGAATAATAGTTTGATTTCGTTAGAATATTATCTACATGATATCCTGGCACCTTCATTGATGTTGGAATGTGATCAAATTAGAATCCGCTGGCTGTGAAAAGCCATGAAGCCGTTTTAGATCGGAAAAAGGTTTATCAAGATGATAAGTGCTTACACGATTAGAGCTAAAGAAATGTAGTTTGATTGCATTTAGTAGGAAAATTTGATTGACAAATATTTTGAATAATCATAGACACGACATTCAAAACCAGGAGTAGACTCCTTTTAGTTTGACAATGTAACTGTAAAAATAATTTGAACCATAAATATTTTAAGAAGAGATTTGATATGATTTGATGTGATACCGAGAGAACTGATAGTTTATCATTAAGATTTTAAAGTATAGATTAATCGAATCAGATTTTAAAAGTTTTGATTTATTGAGTAAGAAAAAAAAAACTGATAGTTCAAACATAAATTGTTTGAATCAACAGTTTCAAAAGACTAATCATAATTATAGTAAAGGTTCACTTAAAGGTCACACAATGAGTAAACAGTAAAAATCCGTATCTAAAAAAAAAAAAAAAAAGTAATAGTAATAGTAATATGAGTCAAATGACTCATGCATCACAAAAATATATTTACTGTTTATTGTTACTGATTTTCAGTAAAGAGCCACGGAAAAATAAGTACTGCCTCTTTGGTCTAGTGGTTAGCATGTTCGAACGCAGATCGCGGGGTTCCGGGTTCGATTCCCGGGTCGGGCAAATGATTGATGGGTATTGGGTTTTCTGTCTCAATGCCCGCCCGGAGTTGGAGGCTGGTGGTGTTGTGCCCCTGTGCCTCGGAGAGCGCATTAAGCAGTCGGTCCCGGTTATTATCACTATCATGTGACAATACTTGTTGAAAAGCGCACCAACCCACATTGGAGCGGCTTGTTGTATAAGTTGTTATTTTATGTATTGTTTATTATATTTCATAACTTTATTTGTGACAAAAAGTCATGAATGGTTGTGAGATCTGCTCAGTTCATGCTCCAACATAGAGATTCTTCCCAATACGTCTCCATAAGTTTCAATGCTACCAGGCGCTGACACCACAGTGTTAACACCTGGTGCTAACAAAAACGCTAACACCTAGTGCTGCCTAGGTTGGCCAGTTCAGCCTTTAACTGTGGGTTCTTGGCAACAATATGGCCCTGAGTTCATCCCCACTCGGGTTAAAAAGACTCGCCAATTGACTGACATTGAAACTGCGAGGTTAGTTTATTTTAGTTATCTTCACAGTATTACGTTATATGGCATCCTACTATGGGGCAATGCTGCTGACATTAATCCATTTTCGTGCTGTAGAAGAGGGCTGTTCGTGCCATGTGTAGTGTGGGTCCCAGAGAGTCACTGAGAGATGGATTCGGGGAGGTTAAAATTATGACGGTTTGTAACCAATATATTTTTGAAAGTTTGATATATGTGTACAGAAAGATCAACAAATTTAAGGGAAAGGTGACTGTCATAGTATTGATCTTAGAAATAAAGATGAGCTTGTGTTGCCCACTACTTGATTGCGAAGGGTTGGAAAATCATTTGTTGGTAGTTCTGTACTTTTTATAGTATGTTGCCGGAGAACATTTTGGATGTGTCTCTCAATAAGTTCAAGGGTTTCATTAAACACAAATTGATTGGAAAATCTTACTATGGCTTAAAGGATTTTTAATGACAAGAACCCATGGACACAGATTGTTCAAAAAATATATATAATCCCGGCTGAGTTTGTTGTGGGCTCTTCTCGGACCGGGGCGCGTTTGGAGCCCTCGTAGTTTAATTTTAAGTTTCCGTAAGTGATTATCACCATGGCCTGTTCCTAAGTGACGTTCAGAGGCGTACGGTGTATCAATTTTGAATGGGGTTTATTTGATTTGATTTGATTTGAATCACAATAATACTGACTATAATTCTTACAGTAAATACTATTCAACTAAACTTAAAATCTAAAATTATTAAAGGAACTGTTGATTTTAACAGTTAGGACTTTTGACATGATATAATTGCGAAGGAAGTTTATTCCATAAACTAATGGCTTTGAATGTAAAGGAAGTAGAAGTAGATAAAGAAGTTATCGGCTGAACGTAGAACTATGTCCGGTCTGTCAAAAGTATAAACTGTACCGTATAAGTCATCGGAGATGGCAGACAATTTATTAGGCAAAGCATTTATTATGCGATTCAATTAAGCGTGCTTAAAATTGGACCTCAAATCAGGAGTCCAATTCCAACCAGTCAATGAATATTTGAATTACAATATTTGTTAAAAGTAATGGTAATCACTTATAAATATATATAATAAATTTTTATTTTTTTATAAGAATAATGGTCAACATTTATATTATGACTTTTTATTTGTTCAACTTAGTAATGGGTATTTTTCTATTTACGATATTTGAATGAAATTATATAATGTATTACATAAAACTCTTATAATCTAAAACTTTATAGTTACTTTGATTGTTTTAATTACTAATTATAGTCTGTATAGCATGAGATTGAAATTGGGAAAAATTGAAATGTTTAAGGCGCAGTCTCCGGGGGTATATAGAATATATACTTCTTGACGCTATAAATCTGAATGACAGTATACTTATAACCTTCTTGACAAAATGAATAATGACACTAACTAATTAGCATTAACATGACATTTTCCTTACTACCCGCATTGTTATTTGACATAGGTGTTCAATTTTAATTGAGTAATTTTATTCTTGTTTTATTTTTCGTTTAGTGACTGTGCTGTGTAAGTTAAAATTGTATTTATGACGTAAAGGTGTCATTTTGGATTCGCTATAAACACGTATGTATTATTAACTTAAATGCTAATTTATATGTAACTAATTCTATGATTCATTTGTACACGCTGTGGTAGAATACAAGGTACTTACATTGTAATAACACCCTATTTAACACTGTATTCACAATCAAATAAAATAAAGAAAATTAAGTAAAACCAGTCATCCAACCGTACAGAAGGAACGTTAAAGGAACTGAAGGATGCAGACATTATTGAGGAAGTGAATGGACCCTCACCATGGGTATCACCAATGGTTCTTGTTTTTAAGAAGAAGAAGAGGCAGGATCCCAGCAGCATCAGACATGGAATTCAAAACAATAGACGAGTAATAGAGATGAGTGAGAGACAGATATCTGTAAATGAAGGAAAAAGGAAAGCGACAGATAGCAACCTGGAAATAGGAAAGAATATTGGTGGAAATGTACCTAATCAAGAATAATAAGCTGACCTCCAATTATAATTGGTCTTGTGTAGTTCGCGAACGAACTAGTTCCTAAGAGCGCCCCTTTATATGAACTACGCGACCTAGTTCCCGTATTGGCAGATCCGCAGTTCCTTAGTTCGTTAGAAAACCTAGCAAAGGGTTCGTTAGAAAACCTAAAATTAAAAGCGAGGGAGAGCGAGAACGCGGCACCCTCCGAGCTACTGCATGATGACTTACTGCTTATTAATAAATAGATTAATAAATAAAAATAAATAAAACAAAAAAGGGATGTAGTGTATTGACTAAGATGATTGGTGTTTCATGCGCACCAATCAGACGACTCGTTACGTCACATCCCTACGTCACGTGCGTAGGGGGAAGTCGAGGTGGAGTCGGCAGTCGTGGCCCGACAGCGGGACTGAGTGGTAGTGAGTGCGACAGTGTGAGCCCTTAACACCCGACGTGAGACAACACAATTTACTTATCTCTTTTACTCTTGTCAACATTACCATCATCATGATCAACCCATTACCGGCTCACTACAGAGCACGGTTCTCCTCTCAGAGTGAGAAGGGTTTTGGCCATAGTCTACCACGCTGGCCAAGCGGATTGGCAGACTTCACACACCTTTGAGAACGTTATGGAGAACTCTCAGGCATGCAGGTTTCCTCACGATGTTTTTCCTTCACCGTTAAAGCAAGTGATATTTAAACACTTAAAACGCACATAACTCCGAAAAGTTATAGGTGCGTGCCCCGGGATCGAACCCACGACCTCCGATTAGAAGTCGGCTGTCCTAGCCACTAGGCTATCACCGCTTAACATTACCATATCAATGACAAATAAAAGATGGTTTCTATTAAAGTTTTGCAGTTACGCGTACTGGTCTACAATCTACATTTAATCAAAAGTTTGCCAAAATTTTGTTAGTACGGAACCCCGATCAATCGAAATGTCGATGTCAAAAATGTATTCCGATCACTGAATTATTATGTAGGTACTAGAAAAGACAACGCTAACAAAATCTGTGTACCGCGAGCAGCAGCCCTCCTCCCGCGCGCCCCGCTCCTTGAGACATAGATGGGACTACTACAATACAGAGGCGACACATTGAGTATATTCTACCTATTGAGAAATCGCATCTGAGAGTTTGATTTACAATGTTTATTTTATAGCACTATGTGCCCCAAACTCGCACTTAAGCAACGTTTATCCGGGACTTGGGTATATTCTATTACCTATTAAACCTCGAAAAAATAATAAAACTGCCTCGTTGGTCTACCATTGATATGCTTGACTGCGAATTTTTAGGTCATGGGTTTAATACCTAAGTCAGGTCAAGCCTGGCATTGGAAGTTAGCGGTGCTTTACCGCAGCACGTTTAAAGCTGTCGGTCCCTGTACTTATCACTAATTTGTGATAATAGTTGTTAAAAACATAGCTAATTCATTCCCAACTAATTCACCTTTCAAACAAAAAAACCCGCATTCAAATCGGTTCACCCATTTGAGCGCTAAGGTGGAACAGACAGACACACACACACACACACACAAACACGTCATACTTATAACACCCCATCGTTTTTGTATCGGAGGTTAAAAATAAAGTGTCTCATCTGCGTAGTTTCTTAGTCTATGAATTTCAGCGAAACATGGCAGCAAGTGCGGTGACGTACCGTAAAACGGGGTGAATAGGGACAAATTCCAACTTCACATAATTAAATTACATGTTTTACCAATAATTCAGTGAACTTACGAGTGAAAAGTAACTCCTTGGCCTTTACTTGTATTTCTTGAGTGGTTGGCACAGTATTGCAGTACACACCCAGGCATATTTAATTGATTTTAAATAGATCTCAAACACGTCACGCTCCGACAGACGCTTCGCGCAGACTAAGTGAGCTAAGGTACGTTTACCATAACTCTTGTTACAAAAAACCAAGTCTCGGCGTCGACTCTATATAATAATTCCTCAAAGATTCCGATTGACATTAAGCGCGACGATTGCACAAAATATAGGACGCGCACTAATCACATCGTTTATTCGCGAAATGTTCGCATGATTTGCGTTCAAATGATAATGATACTATTGACAGACAAGTGAGAGCAGGTTACAGTGCTAATTTACTGAATTCTATAAACAAGACTGGTCTTCTAGTTCCCTAGTTAGGAAGCTGTTTTGCGGGACATTTCGTCACCTGGTGGTGTCTGGCGTAACACATTAAACTGTGACTTCATACAGTAGGTATAATATAATTAATTTGAATCACAAGTAAACCTATTACAGAGTAATATCAAGGTTATTAGAAACTAGCTGATGCCTTCAACTTCATGCGGATGCCGTGCGGATTTTATAAGTGCGGGGTGTTATAAGTTTGACGTGTCTGTGTGTGTGTGTGTGTGTGTGTGTGTGTGTGTGCGTCAAGATCGGTTCGGTGTTAATTTGTGATATAGGCTACTTTTTATCCGGAATAACAGAGAGCTTATACGGGATTTCAAAAAGAAACCTACAAACCACGCCGTTGAAATCGCGGGGAAAAAAGCTTTTAAAAATAATAAAGACATTTTTTTGTACGCTACGGACTCTTTTATGCGTAAAAAAACATCAGTAGTATTTTCCTTTCATACGATGTCCAGCAAAACGGGGTGTACAGAACATCAAGCGGCACAAAGATGCGGTCACACGGGATTTATGGCTATCCTCTCATCAATCATTCTGATATTGTGTGACGCATCAACTTGTGACCTAAAGCATTTATATACTGTTGACAAGCTCGTGTGGATTAAACTGACCCGTTGAAGGACGGACTTCATGCGGGGATTAGACTAATTTCCGTATTAGTAAACGGTACGAGTATTATTTTCCGGTCTGTATTATCATATTTTGACATCCATGGAACATGGGAACATACAGGATCACTCAGTGCGCGATAGAGACTATCCCAGCGTGATGAAATCTGAAATGAGGAGATCCGTAGAAGAGTCAAAGTTACCGACATGACTAATCGGATCCCGAAGCTAATGGTTGCCACATTAGCTTCGTAAAATAGTTACGTAATAGCACACGTAGAATAGTTGCTCCTAAGTTGTTCAAGTGTATGACTTCGTATCGAGAAGCGCAGCATTAGACGTAAATGCATGCGTCCCCTAGAGTGGCAGCGAAATAAAAATCTGTAGTACTGAATTTTTTACTTCAAAATAAAGGGGCTTTACGCTGACGTTATAACGTCAGAATTAACCCTTCCGCAGTTAGATAATCTGGTAAAGGTTAAATTCGAAAATCATCCATCTGTCGGGCGACCTTCTGGAGGTTGATCGCTTAGGTAGGCTTTTAAAGCGACAAATTCAATAGTATCGATTTCGATACTCGAAGTGTATCAACGTTGTCGAGATGGTGCTAAGTCGTACTAAGTATACAGTACACAATTTCAAATTCTCTGTTTCTTGGATGGAATAAACACGCGGCAATACGTAGCCTCGGGCGGAGTAGCGGCCAGTTAAACCCACATAAGCTTGTTAACTATACGAATGCTGCAGCTCACAGTTTGATGCGTCACGCTATATCGGCATGATTGATGAGAGGATGGCCGTAAATCCCGCGTGACCACCGCTCTGTACCGCTCGCTATACGTTCTGGTTAGTTTGTGAAGTCGACCGGACATTAATATACACGGGATATATGGGACACTAGCTCATGCACACGACTTCTGTTGTAAAAATATGTTTCTTGATACCAACTTTGCCACCCCTATTTGGCCTCTTTAGGGTAGAATTTCAAAAAATTACTCTTTAGTGCACCTCTAAAGTATCTACCTAGGGAATCGTTATCATCATCACTATCAACACATTACCAGCCCACTACAGGGCACGGGTCTCCTCTCAGAATGATTAGGGTTTAAGCCGTAGTCCACCACGCTGGTCAAGTGCGGATTAGTAGACTTCACACGCCTTTGAAAACATTATAGAGAACACTCAGGCATGCAGGTTTCCTCACGCAAGGAATATTTCCGTAGGTACGTAGCTCAGTATAAATTACCATCGTATTCTAGAAAATATAAATATACAGGGAATTTAGGGACTCAAGCTATAAAACTTGTAACTTTATAAAGCTCGCAGTGGACTTGGTATTTCGGGCAGTAGATAACCTTTCGTTCGCTCTCCTTATAAACTGAACCTCAAAGCAAATTCTTGTGAAACACGCAAATTCTTTTCGAAACAACGGGTATTTTGCGAAGTCTGCTTTCGACGTAACATTATGTTGTGCAGCTTTTGGATTATCAGATGACCTATTTAGGGTGAGAGGCACCCAACTTCACGCGAGTAGCGATAGGGAAGGACCAGACAGTAAATAAAACAAGAAATGCCGATAATATTTAATAAGTAATAAGAAATAGCAAACAGATTGCTCACGCGCCAGCCACTTAGGTCGAGCGTACTGCGCCCTCTTGATACTAAAGACGCTCTTTGGTATTAGGACACGTTTCTGCGGTTAAAATGTTTTATCGTATATTTTCTATGTAGTTTTGTTAGTATTTATTTATATTATGAAAGTTCTGCAGATGAATTAAAATTATTATTACTTACTTACCAAAAAGAAAAATCCATTTACCAATATTCTAGTCGGAATGCAATTTCTTGTCCTCCAATTAATATTCTTTAAAACTACCGAACCAATTTAAAATTTCAGAGAGTACGTATAGACATAGTCCACCTATTCTTTTAATAAATCTAAATCTTTTAAAAATCCTGCAATATTTTACGTATTTCATAGATTTATACGAGAACAAACATATTATAGAATAAGAAATAAATAGACTGCGAATGGGACAACCTAAATTACGTGTGCACACTGGCAAAAACTACATCGAAATATTTCGCTGTCTTCGTCTTAAAATATCGAAACAAACTAAACCGTCGTAAGTGATGGGATCACTGTTTGCATCTCATCAGAGAGCGGCGGGCAAACACTCGTCGTAATAGTGGAATTCAAATAACTCGTTACTAGGTACGAGTAGGTATAAGAAGCTTCACCATAGTTGAGCGTTTTTATAAGTGTAGACCGAGTATAAAATATATCGCAGTTTTGCTCTCGGTCTGTGTTGGCTCTAAACATAGTTATGACTTTGATAAGCCGAACATTATTTTCTTGTCTAATTTTGTAACGTTCACCCTAGACTTTCATAATTAGCGTTGTGTGGTTGTCATTAGTATTAACACATTTACTAACACTGACTGACTATATAGTGGTAGGGGAGCCCATGATGCTAAAAGTGGATTTACTCGAGCGTCGTCGGAATCTATTAGATTTTGTATATAATGTTTCCCGTTTCAGTGGTGGAGAAAGCGTCTAGCTGCACGCTCTCATCTTCATAGACGATTTTTATTATTTCGGCTTGTGGAAATCGGCAGATTATATATTTTTGTTATTTTTGCATCATTTCCATCCATTTTTGCAACATTTCACATTTAACATTATCCATTGCAATTATTGATCACAAATCACATTAGATCTATCTTCATTGTCATATAATATGTTAGTAATCAGCGCCAAAATTGCGATCATCAAGTTTCTTCATTTCAGCATACTACTAGAAATACAAGTGTAAATTGAAAATTTAAAAAACCCCCGACATTCGCCATTTTGTGGCAGCGGCCATCTTGGATTTGCAATAATGCTATTCTACTAGTCAAGCCCTTTCATTTGATACCCATATTAAGGGAGTTGTGAAAAAATATGTAATCCGCCATTTTGTAGCGGCGGCCATCTTGGACCGATTTTCATCAAACATAGCTAACAACACTCTCGACTAAATCACCTTTCAAACAAAAAAAACCGCTTTCAAGTCGGTTCACCCGTTTGAGCGCCACAGGGGGACAGACACACACACACACACACACACACACACAGACACGTCAAACTTATAACACCCCGTCGTTTTGCGTCGGGGGTTAAAAACAAGATAAAATAACAAGAGAAATGATATCTCAAAACTTATGTTTGCTTCTAATATCATAAACCGATAGAAGTTGAACACAATATACGCAACGAGACTGACGTGCTTTCAGATCCGTTAAAGGCTGAAATAGAAATAGAGAAATTCAAATAAACGCTACCTACCACAACGGGGGAATGGGAGCGAAATGGATTTAGATTTGTTTTACGGAATGTGAACAAAAATTGTTTAATATCCATTGTATGTAAAAGAAAGTAATATCTCGATCTTCGGTGTTTGATTGAATCGCCATTTTTTATTGAGTGGTTCATAAAATTCATGGTAATGGTTTTGTAGTGGTTCATGTAATTTAAATATTATTGCTTCAACTTAACGAGCAGTTTAACGTGTATTATTATAAACTAGCTGAACCCCGCAACTTCGTTCGCGTAGATATAGGTTTTTATATAGGATCGGATCGGATCCCATAATTCTTTTATGTACCTAAACTAAATGTACATAGCCTAAGTTACTCCTTATAACATTGAAAGTTCCATTAAAATCGATCCAGCCGTTTCGGAGATTAGCTGGAATAAATAGACAGACCGACAAACATAAATTTAAACGCACACCAGTTTAAAATAAGCCGTACGTTCAAAGATCCGGGTCCCAAGTTATTTGAACCCAATACTGAGGATTGTAATGTCTGTCATTTCTAAACTAAAACACCTATGACCTTGAAATACTTACGGGACAATATATAAAATACTACCTTTCCAACAAAAAAAGAATGAGTGAAATCAAACAACGCGTTAATGAATTACAGCTAAATACACGTTTTAACTTTCATCCCCTCTCCCAAGGGAACCGTGCTGAATTTCGGGATAAAAAGTATTCTATGTCCTACCTCGGAGTATAAACTCAAATCGTACCAAGTTTCATTCGAATCCATTCAGTAGTTTCGGCGTGATGCGCGGCCAAGATACAGACAGACAGACAGACAGACAGATAGACAGACAGACAGACAGACAGACAGACAGACAGACAAAAATAAAAAAAATTGCAGTTTTGGCTTCAGAATCGATTATAGAGTGCCCTCCAATAAAAAATTTCAAAATATCTTCAATGTACAGAATTGGATCTGTTACAGTTTTATTATATTATAGATAGACCTTATCAGTTATAGCTGTGGCCACTAGGATTTTTATATATACGTATTTGTTTACTATAACTCTACGCAGGGCTCAACATAATATTAAATTTTTACTTAATCTATACTAATAAATAAAATTGAAGTGTCTGTCTGTAATTTCGAAATAACTACCACATATTAAGCTCATATGGTTATTTGAACGATACCATAACTGAATCACACGACGGCGGACACCACGGCGAAGCCGCGGGCAAAAGCTAGTTATATTAATATTGTGTAGGTTTTATTTTTATCTACTTACTAGCCGACCCCCGCGACTTCGTTCGCATGGATATAGGTTTTTATATAGGAATCGGATCGGACCCCATAATTCTTTTTTATACCTAAACTAAATGTATCTTAAGTTACTCCTTAACATCACCTATCTGCCATTGAAAGTTCCATCAAAATCGATCCAGCCGTTTCGGAGATTAGCTGGAACAAATAGACAGGCTGACAAACATAAATTTAAACGCACGCCAGTTTAAAATAAGCCGTACGTACAAAGATCCGAGTCCCAAGTTATTTGAACCCAATAAATGTCTGTCATTTCTGTTATAAGAATAATATTTGGGGATATTTTTTACATATTCACCACTACTGCAGCCCTTTAACATCCCATTGCTAGGCATAGGCCTCCTCTCTGATAAAAGAGAGGGATTATAAGAGCTTAGAACCGCCATGGTGGTCCAATGCGAGTTGGTGGGCTTTGACGACTATTGTCACATGCTGACAGTGATAATAACCAGGACAGTTACAGCTTAACGTGATATCCGAGGCAATTAACAACTCCTGCTTAGCACAACGGCCCGCCGTAGCCCCGCCGTAGCCCGTCGTAGCCCGGGAAATGTAGAAAAACTCTTGGTCACGGGCAAGGTTGAAGGGAAGAGGCCTGAGGATTCCATGCGTTGGTCCGACCAGATGGGCTATTCTGTAACTTAGTTACCAACTGAAAATGGTTGCCAACGAATTAGTTCGATATACATTGCTGCTTTACTGTGTGAAATATAAAAAGTGATTTCATTTCACACATTAAAACAGCAATGTATATCAAACTATTTCGTTGGCAACCATTTTCATTTGGTAACTAAGTTACAGAATAGCCCCACAGGTCAGCGAACCTGCGACCTCGTGATCCGCAATAGAAAATACTAACCGTTAAACCAACGAGGTAATCATTTCTTTCATAACGGGCATTTCTTAGATATTCGTCTATTTCTAATATAATAAGCGTATCAACATGAGAATATAACGTTTATTGATACAAGGGATCTTTGGGGGAATATTTATTGCCAATAAATATTTGGTTATCCATGATAGGCGTAGGCAAGCGCTTTAAGCCAATTTGCGATACCATTGTCACATATATCTTCCATAATCCTGTTTATAAAATGCATTAGGCTGTATCTGACGGTTTATGTTAGCAATAGGCGTCCTATCATATAGCTAACGATCTATAAATTAGAGTTCTACTTCCACATTTACCAAGGTCCAAGACAAAATTTGTTTATGTTAAATAGGGGCTTGTTTGGCAGTAAGAGTCAAATCCTTTTGCATCCGGCGAACCTATAAGAATGCGAAAAGCAGAACTCTAGATTGCTGCCATTGGAATAAATTCTCAAAGAAATTGTGAAAATGTGATCTATTTCCGAGAGTGTAAATAGAGCGCTGTTGATAAATAATTATTTATTCAATTATTAATTATAATTATCAATAATCATTAATTATAATTAATGACTACCGAACTTATAGTAGGTTTCTTTCTTTTTGCAAAAAATATTACTTAGTTTGAATTTCTTTAATGATTCTTGTCCTAACCTACAAAGAAGCCTCTTATTAATTTAAAACAATCTGCAGGCGTAACACATATTTCAGTGGTTATGTAATTTCGGGAACTAACCGGGACTACAGGAAGTGTCCAAAAAATTATTGCATACCATGTCATCCCTAACGATGCCTATCACCGAGATTCAGTGCTTATGACGTCATTTCGGTTGGTCACCGAAGTTACCCAATAAATAATAGGCGTTTGACCGTTATCTGTAGGACAATTTCCGTAGTGTACGAGTAAATTACATTGAGATTAGGACTGAACCTACTGTGCTCTTTGTGTTAAGTACCTATTCAAATAAATCAACGTGACATTTAAGCCACTAAAAGTCTCATAAAACAACAGAATTATTAGAATAAGACAGATTTTTTAGAAGAAGGTAAAAACTTTGGAATAAAAAAAAAATTGAGATCGAGGTCTCCTAGCTGCGTGGTGGGTTTAAGCCCTGAATCCCTCTCTCCTAGCATGAGAGAGGAGGCCTGTGCCCAACAGTGGGACGTTAAAAGGCTCTAGTGCTGGTAATGGACAATATAAAGGATAGATTTTGACAGCCTAACAGCTGAACTGATCTTTTTGCCATAAGGATAGATTACATCCCGGAGATGGACATAAGCTTCTTTCTATCCCGGGATGACAAAGACTATCATGGGGTTATAAAAACCTGAATCTACGCGGCAGAATACGCGGATAATGCTCCTTATTAAATAAATCTACAGTTATTTTGAAATTAACAAATCAACAAGGATAACATTACGGTATATCGTCGGGAAAAACTTAATTATCCGGCTAACAAATAAGATAAATGAGTTGTCAGCTGCCACGCATGAGGTGAATGTCCAACACAAATGCTCGCAGGGGTGTGATTTTGAATGTATCTTTTTGAATTGAATAAAAATGCCTATGATAATATTATATTTTCCGTAATGGTTAAGCATTGGGTTTTTTGTCAAGAAATTCTGAGTGCCAGCCCGGAGTGTGACAATAACCCGCATTGGAGCAACGTTGGGAATCTAAGCTCCAAATCACTCTCTACTATAAGACAATGCCCTGTGCCCAGAAGGGACGACAAAAGACTATAGTCGTAGTGTCACGCGATTTGTGCATAAACTAACATATTATCACGAGCGCACCCAATACCTATACCAACTCAACCCAATACCAACTTTAAATACCTACTTCCAAAAATTAATTTTTCTAATTTGCTAATATTGTAAGGTATATAATTATAATTATTTACTGAGTAAATACCTACCTATTCAATTGTTACTTAGACGTTAATACGATTTACATACGATGTTTTTATTTGGTAATATTAATTTTCACAACAAAAACGTTAATTACTTAACTACGGTTGTATAACTATTGGTCATACACGTATACTATTATTATTATAGTTTAATTGATTAAAAATGGTTTTCCATTTGATTGTAATCTCGTTTAAATTTGATAAAAAAATATGTTTCCATATTGTATCTACACACAGCATGGCTCGCTGATTAAAATTGAAAAATAATGGCAAAATATTCAGCTGTACTGGAACTTTATGTATATCCGAGCTGTGAGATTAAATTTTTATGTTTTCACCTACATTACCTACTGCAAGCTATGTTTTTTATGTAGGGTATTCTTTTATAATACAACTAGCGGTCCGCCCCGGCTTCGCCCGTGGTACATAATATATAGCCTATAGCACTCAAGGATCACTTACATATCCAACGGTGAAAGAATTTTTGAAATCGGTCCAGTAGTTCCTGAGATTAGCGCGTTCAAACAAACAAACTCTTTCGCTTTATTATATTAGTACTAGCTGACCCCCGCGACTTCGTTCGCGTGTTTTTCTTTACTATAAACCTCACGGAGCCCGAGACCTTTCCAACGAATGCAAAACCGTGGAAATCGGTTCGTGTGTTCTGGAGTTATAGCGTCAGGAAGGAAAACCCGACTTATTTTTATATAGTAGATAGATAACTAGGTATAAACTAACCTAAAGGTAGTGAACTTTGGTAATTACCTAATAGGTACGAGTACATTGGTAATGGATGGATGGATGGGGCTCGATAAGATTTATACTGGTTTCCCTATATCCGCAATTTTTTTTTTGTTTTGGTCAATAGAGTAAAAAATTTCCTATCTTTAATTTAAAAAAGAAAACGGATCTGATTTCGAGTACACAGAGTATTCGCCCAGAGTCCAAGGTACCTACTCGACAGCGATGAAAAGTCCTTGGTCAGTGAAGACATAGGGCCTTGAACTTATTGAGGGCAACCTCAAGCCCCAGCTGGTTCCACAAGTGGCGTGCCACCACTACAGCCTTTTTAATGTCCTACTGCTAGGCACAGGCCTCCTCTCTCATAGGAGAGAGGGATTTAGAGCTTAGACCCGCCACGCTGCTCCAATGCGGATTGGCGGGCTTTAACGACTACTGTCACATGATCGTAATAATAACCGGGACCGACTTTTTAACGTGCTCTCCGAGGCACGGGAGTGAAACACCGCCAACTACCAACTCCGGGCTGGCACTGAGAAAATCTTGACAGAAAAACCCAATACCCGACAATTATTTGCCCGACCCGGGAATCGAACCCGGGACCTCATGATCTGAAGTCGATTATGCTAACCACTAGACCAACGAGGCAGTTAGACCAAGTGGCGTGCACAAGGCTCGAAGCCAGGCTATGCAAAAGCAGTGGCCTGCGCTGAGTTCCACACCAGATGATGCCAACCACATTGGAGCATTGTGGCTGGTTTAAACTCTTAATCCCTCTCTCCTGTAAGAGAGAAGGCCTGTGTCCAGCCGTGGGAAGGTAAAGTGCTGTAGTGGTAGTTGTGGTAATGTCTAGAATAGCTAGTTTCGTAGGGTATGCAGTGGTTATTTGCATATATGGACTGCACGCACTGGGTTTCACGCCACGACGGGTTACTTCTATTGTCGCCAAGACGCGTCTATCTGAACAAGTCATGTCGACCCAATAGAATAGAATACAATAGAAAAGTGTTTTATTCAAATAAACTTTACTCTTGAATCGTATATCTCTTGAATAAGTGCTCTTGAATCCTCAATTGAATTTACCACTGCTTTGGAACGCCAGTACCTAGTACTAGATGTTCCATAGAAGCGGCCCGAGAACCGATTCCAGTGGAATAGTGCATGTCACACCATTAATAACCTGACGCAAAGTTTCGTACCTTCTACAAGTCACGGCAAATAAGTCTAGCGTTGACCTTCAATGCGCAGAAGTCGATAATGAGGTATCTCGGGGTGGTGAGAGGGGTCGCGGGGATCGTTCGTAAGCACTGATTAGCTCTCCAATCATACTGTGTCCCGCTCACTCATACGACGCTGCGCGCACTTCTCTCGCTCAGCGCTAGACTTACGTGCCGGGAGTATCAACGCTGGCAAAGATTTATTTATTACACTATGATTTTAATCATGTATCAAAATTAATACAAACCAACAAAATTAAACGCCGAACACCGTTTAATAAAGCACCGCACGGCAAACACAATGCGACTTAATCCAACTTAATGGCATATAAATTATCCTTGTTTCACATATAATCAAATATGCAATTACCGAATGTAATTAAGTAGTATTTAATGTGAGGTTTAGACTGCGGTTGGGATTCCCATAATTAATTAACATTTGGGTTGCAAATCTGTGGACGTTTAGCTGACTGGGGTTCTTAAGATAAGATTTCAAACACTGAAAAAATTTCTAGTCTTTTAACCAGCGACATTGTTAGTGGTAAAAAAAACTTTGGACATTATTATATTTAATGACTAGTGGACCCGGCAGACTTCGTCCTGCCCGGCGCGTACAGAAGAATAATAATATATTTAGGTATACGGGTGAGAGAGTTTATCGTATCCACGCGACGGGATGTTTGACAGTTACGAAACTCGTGAACATTTTGTATGGGAAAATGTTTTTTCTTTTATTTTAATTTTCCAATGTTTTTAATAGTTATTCTGCTATTCGCGACGGAGACAAATACAACAAATCAATAATCATGAAAATCGCTCCAGCCGTTCTCGAGTTATAAGTGTTCGAACTAACACGACTTTGTTTTATATATATAGATGTGTGAAAATTCTGTGTAGGTAAAGACAATTATTCTATCTTTTATAAAATTTCAGAACTATTGAAAGCATTGTGCTGTCTTTTTATTTAACTTTACATCATATTATGTTTCATCTCATATAATATGTTCCATTGTATTGATCCGAATTACATACTTAGGTATATTTTATAAAGCACTTGTAAAAGTTTATTTGAATAAAAAACTTTTCTATTCTATTCTATTCTATTTATGGCAGTTCCAATTTAAATTTGAAAATTGTGAACACTTGGGTTAGCTGGCAGGTCTAGTTTGCTTTAGCTGAGAGAGAGGAGGCCTCTCATAGGAGAGAGGGATTTAGAGCTTAGACCCGCAGCGCTGCTCCCAAAGGCTGCTCCAATGCGGGTTGGCGAGTTATAACGACTATATTTTCACATGATAGTGATAATAACCGGGACCGACTGCTTAACGTGCTTTCCAAGGTACGGGGATGAAACACCACCAGCTTCCAACTCTGGACAGGCACTGAGAATTTCTTGACAGAAAATCCCAATATCTAACAATTGATTTGCCCGACCCGGGAATCTAACTCAGGGCCTCGTGATCAAGGTCGAATATGCTAACCATTAATCCAACGAGGCAGTTTGGTTGAACATCTTAGAATTTCCCAGAGGCTCTCAGGCCACATGTAACTTTCAAGTTACTGCGTGGGTATTTACAAGTTCCGAGTATCAATTCTGTCTAGTTTTATGCTCTTACTCGTAGGACCAATTTTGTTACGTAATTTCATTTCTAAAGTTTATGATAAAATGCCTCGACTTACTTACGGAAGAATTATTCGGTATAAAAATGTTCGGTGGTAGCTTAAAAGTTTCAATAAGGAGACACTCGTGTTCGTTAAGCCTTGTTATTCGGAAATATTGACAGTTTTTATGTTGTTTTTAAAAATATATCTATACTTAATATGAGATTGAGGGAATAGAGAATAAATCTACATTTGTTTACACGCGTGTGGCCCTATAATATATCCTACATAATTGAATAAGATTGGCTGCCTCAGCCGAAATTCGGAAAATATTATATTTTATTACTCATTATTCTTGTTACTTCATAATCCATTCATACAAATTCAAAAAGAAATTAAAATTCTAACCTAACCTAACCTACATCAGAAGATTAGCAAGCTGGAATGGCTGGAATGGAAAGCTGGTTGGAGTGGCTGGCACAGAACCGATGGCTGTTCAAGCAGAAGTTAAAAAAAAACAGTGGTGTCCACGGTAAGCACGACGTGGGAGGGCTTTCAAATCCTTCAATCCATGAGCATGAAACGTGTGGTGGCGCCTCCTAGCCTTCTATGTGCATGGCTGGTAGATTCATAACTTCATAATTGCCTATAGTTATCGCTATTATAGGTATAGGTGTTGTAAATCATCGGTATCATCATCATCATCATGATCAACCCACTACCGGCTCACTACAGAGCACGGGTATCCTCTCAGAGTGAGAAGGGTTTTTGACCATAGTCTACCACGCTGGCCAAGCGGATTGGCAGACTTCACACACCTTTGAGAACGTTATGGAGAACTCTCAGGCATGCAGGTTTCCTCACGATGTTTTCCTTTACCGTTATTTAAAGCAAGTGATATTTAAATACTTAAAACGCACATAACTCCGAAAAGTTAGAGGTGCGTGCCCGGGATCGAACCCACGACCTCCGATTAGAAGTCGGTCGTCCTAACCACTAGGCTATCACAGCTTTTTTTTCATCGGTATACCTGATAATAATTGCACTGGCTGTGGTCATGTTAAAAGCTGCGGGCATTTATCATTCATTGACATGATTACCTATTTTTAATGGGCGTTTTAGGCTTTAGTACTAATGATGAACGCATTTAAAAGGCTTTCAAATCCGTTATCACATAAAGTGTGTGACAGGAAAGTCGGTTAGTTTGGGCAATTTATCATCCACGGTTGGTCGATGGTGACACATGAAAAACTGTTGTCGAGAGTTATGACGACGGAGTTTGTTAACTGGCACAACCCTGTTTTATGACCAGTGGACTGTATTTTTAACAGTAGCTTTTATTCGCGACTCGTTTCTAGGGTTCCGTAATCAAACGAAGATTTTAGATTCGTCATAATATAACAAAACTAAAATGGTTAAGTACTTGTTTATATTCTTGTCTCTCTGTCCTTCTGTCTGAATGACACAGATATTTCTGTATCAAGACACACGGCCGTGTGTCAAGCCAAGTTCCAATAAGAATAATTCTTATAAGAACGGCGACAGACGGGCATTGTGTACATATATTACACGATTTATACTACGAATATTCGGGTCGTGGCGGTATATTTGGCCGTTTCAAATGGAGAGTATACTAACTAGTGTCGTGTAAAACGCCCTGAGTATGAATGTGATGCATACAAAGCCTGCCACCCATCGGCGAAACAAATAATGAAATGGAACAGGATATTTTAATACAAAATGACAGATAATTAATAGGTTCACATTACAAATGTAAATAATCTTTCAATAGCTGGGTCCACACCAGACGATCCGTCGCGCTCCGATCGCACGCGGCAGGAGCGCGATCCAAATGTGCAGGCGGTGTGGACGTGCCGCGCGCGATCTATGCGCTTGTATTGTATTGTACACCGCCTGCACATTTGGATCGCGCTCCTGCCGCGTGCGATCCAAGCGCGACGGATTGTCTGGTGTGGACCCAGCTAATGAAAATCATAAACAAACAACAAAGCGATTGCGCCAGTCGAATAATGTCATCCTTAGGGTCATCAGTGAGGATATGTCCAGTGATATAATTAATCACTGGCGTTCTGTACACCGAGACGCAAATAAGAAATAGGAATAGAAGTGGTTTTATTAAATAGCTTAAGCTATTTTTCTACTTGCTATTTTTGTTTTTGGTAACGAATTATTTTAATAATTTTATTTGTATTTTATTGTTTACCTTACTTTTTATGTAACCAAAGTGGATTTTTTATCTGAAATAAAGACTATTATTATTATTATTTCGGTTCCTAATAGGACTATAAGTACCAAAAGCTTTACTTCAGTTTCGCTACAAAATTAATTTATACTTCATCACACAAAGTTCACATTCAGCGTGAAAGCTTCCTAAGGATGTGAAGCCAGAATTTTCCCATCGCTTAATTAGCAATTGCTTGGAAGGAACTACTTGATTGTTAGATAGTAGTTAATTGATAAGAACGCTGATAGAATTTTCAGTTAGGTATGTCTTACTATCGTCAGTACTAAAATAAAGCTAGCCAAGATATTTATTAATTTGTTTAACTACTAAAAGTTACTTAAATAAGTTACACGTTCTAAAATTTAAG
This sequence comes from Melanargia galathea, assembly GCA_920104075.1. Lineage (NCBI taxonomy): Eukaryota > Metazoa > Arthropoda > Insecta > Lepidoptera > Nymphalidae > Melanargia > Melanargia galathea. Next base: position 9,941,923 of record OV049869.1, read on the forward strand.
TAACTCATACAACTTGTGACTAAAGAGAAAAATTGAAAATTCATAAAATTAACTGAAATATTTTTTGAGTGTAAAATTTATAAATCATCAGGAGAATCGAGGTCACTTGTATATTTTAACTTTTAAACTATCGTTAGATAAATATCCATTATAACTTACATATCTCCTACCTTAACATAGCATAGCATTAACTGTGCATAAATCTGTAATTTTAGCTTAGACCCACCACGCTGCTCCAATGCGGGTTGGCGGGCTTTAACGACAATTGTCACATTAAAGTGATAATAACCGGGACCGACTGCTACTCCGGGCTGGCATTGAAAATTTCTTGACAGAAAAACCCGATACTTAACAATTATTTGCCCGACCCGGAAATCAAACCCACGACCTCGTGATCTGTATCAATATGCTAACCACTAGACCAATGAAGTACATTTAATCATGAGTTACCCTCCAACCACTCATCTCTCACATTTATGGATGCAAGTTGAATTCAGTATGAAAAATACACCGCATGATGCTCTACTTAAATAAAAAATATAATAACGATCTATCAAAATTTAATATTGCATTATTGCAGATAAATTAAAATTCGATTAACTGCTCTAAAATTGGAATTTTAGAGCAGTTAATCGAAAAAGACGCATGTTTTTTGACACGGCGAACCAATCAATACTCATACCATTGGCTCATACAAATTATGAGTTGATGCGGAGGCAAACGACAATAGCCGGGCCGTTGTTGCTCGATTTATTTGACAATTTATGGCCACGGAACCTGACTCGAACTGGATTTATTAAGGTATGCCCGGCAATTTATTAGTCTTTGTAAGGCAGAAAAAGAAACTGTTCTTGTAACAAATTTAATTGGCCGGCTAGAAGTTCTGACTGTTTAAAAGTTTATTTTGAGCAAAGCTCCTAATTTAAATGACAATAATCAATAAAATTATTTTGATTTATGCCTTTTCAGTTTACGTTATGGTTCAATAAATTAGAGTAACGTCGTATTTTAAGTTTACTAAAATAAAACATTTTTCTCTCTATATTTCATTGCTATCATTTTATTTTTCTACCACAAAATACGAGTGTTATGGTTTTCGATTCAATTAGGTGTGATAAATCTCTTTATACCTAGTATCTAAATTCATATATGATAGGAACAATCAATATAACAATAGATTAGATTTGCGCGGTATACAGTTAGATAACTACATTAATAAATTAAATCTTAATCCAGGATAATACCATCTATATTGAGTTATAACATTAATATGAATAGCGAGTCATGACAGACTAATTTTCACTTGCAAACAAAAATGTAATTATGTTATAATTAGTTAAAGTCCTACTTCCTTTTGAAAGTTTAAAATGAAATAAACAACAGAGTTAATTATAATTAAACAATAAAAAACTTTTCTTTTGTTTTTATAGTACAAATTAAACTATAGCAAACTGTCATAAACCTCGAAGTAATTTTATTATACGAGACAAAAGCTCATTGTTAATTTAACCAAAGTTGTTAAAAAATCGGGCGCCTAAAAATGTCGGTCGTAATAATATGTACGAGCACTTCGCTCATAAAATTAAAAAGGAGTCAAACGTTTCCTCGGAGTTTTTAATCATAGTTTACGAAACAAAGTTTTAATTAGAGTTCCGCCTAGAATTATCGCTTGCACAGTTTAATCCTTAAATTGGGAAAAGACTTACCTACTGCGCTGGTGGATAATTTAAAAATAGCTCATTCAAAATATATTCTGCACTATGTAAATGCAAGGGCTAGGGAGTATTATACATATACCTACAGGCTACGTAATATGAGGCTCTGTTATATTATAACTAGTAGTTGCCCGCGACTTCGTCCGCGATATTAGGTTTCCAAAAGTCCCAAGGGAACTCTTTGGTTTCGCGGGATAAAATAGTAGCCTGTCACTCTCCAGCTCCTCAACTAAATAACCGGCCAAGTGCGTGGCGGGCCACGCGCAGTGTAGTTTTCCTTTAAAATTGATTATATATACTACTGCTGTGAATTTTTTCAAGTTCCTATATACTGCCATTTGGCTGATAGAGGGGGGGGACACTTGACTCTAATAAAAATTTACACTTTAAAACATCATATTTTACAAACCGGTCTAGAAATCGAAAAATGATGTTCCCATACCCACAGTATATTTAAAAGACCTATTCAACGATACCCCACACTATGGGGTAGACGAGAAAAAAATTATCATCCCCACTTTACATGTACGGGAGCTACCCTAAAAAAAATATTTATCAAAATTTTATTTCACCACTTTGTCGGCGTGATTAATATTTATACCCATGCCAAATTACAGATTTCTAGCACTAATAGTCTCTGAGATTAACCGAGGACGGACGGACAGACAGACGGACGGACATGGCGAAACTATAAGGGTTCCTTGTTTACTACGGAACCCTAAAAATGCAAATCACGTCAACTTCCCATAAAACCTTTTATCCCCTATTTTACCACCCTTAAGGGGAGATTTTCCAGAATAACTTATACAGGTATTTATTATTTAAAAGTAATAATCTAAATGCCGTTTTTCAGGTCTGTAACTATAAAAACATAGGACTTTCATACAAACTTTCTACCCCCATTTTACTCCCTTAGGGGAGGATTTCAGGGATATTAAATAGCCTATAATGACCCCAAAAATTGGACTACCAAATGCAAAAAGAAATTTTCAAATCCGTCAGGTACTTACAGAAATTAGCGCGTTCAAACATACAAACAAACAAATAAACTCTTCCGCTTTATTATATTAGTACCTATAGGTTTTAGGATGAACGTACAATCACTACATACTACATTGTATAAAACAAAGTCGGTTTCTCTGTCCCTATATCCCTATGTCCCTATGTCCCTATGTCCCTATGTATGCTTAAATCTTTAAAACTACGCAACGGATTTTGATGCGGTTTTTTTAATAGATAGGGTGATTCAAGAGGAAGGTTTATAAGTAGAAAAATTGGACCCGGTAGGTGGCGCTAATAGCGGGCAGGACGACGTCTGCCTGGTCCGCTAGTATGATATAATCAGCTAAATCAAAACCAAATTAAATATAATTGTGCAGTGTAAGTATAAAGAATTATGGATGAGCTATGAATGATCTTCTTGTCTTTTTGTGTTTTTTGTTTTGTTTTTCTACGATATTATCGTTATAGTTTTGTCGCCAGGACGGACCATAGATGGACCAGTAGATGACATCAGAAGGCTATTCTAGTATTATCATTATTCATTATCAGGGTAGATCGAATTACTTTGCTGTGGGCGTCACATGGGTACGGGCCTAATTGAGAAGCCTTCTCATTAACTGACACACTAACTGACTAACCCTACGCCTACCTAGTTCGGTCTCCTCCTCCCCTGCAACCGAACCGCTTCCGACCAATCTAATCTACACGACACACATCGCACGATACCACCTACTTTGTACAACACAACCTATAACACAGTACACCGCACGAGCGAAGCAGCGCTCTCGTCGAGCGCCCAGATCGGAATGTGTCACACGCGCCACCGCTCTCTCTCTCTTACAATAAAATGTTGGTAGTGGGAATGACGTAATGGCGCAACGCTAGGACCATTCACACTACAATATCAACGAGCCGACACGGCCATACTGACATTCGCACGTCCCCGTGCGACTGCCAGCGTCCAAGGATGTCTACAAAGAACAACACACAGGTGAAGTACACCTCTAAATACGCTCGCCCATCCCTGACACTTCACTGCTTCTAGGTCACCTCCGTCTGTCATGCATCAATTGTCAATCATCACACCAGCTGTCAATCGCATCAACCAACCACCACCTCATGTGATGACGTACAACAGACCCAACCCAACCATCTGTCAATTGCTAGTCATCACCTCAGCTGTCAATCACAATACACATCTGGAAGGAGTGTGTCCTTTCAACCACCTCCCTTGAGTCTGGCCCGGACGACACTTCCTTACCAGGATAGACTCAGGAACTTAATATAACACCCAACCAGTCAGTACTTCAATCTGTCAATTGTCAGTCATCACTTCAGCTGTCAATCGCAATACACATCTGGAAGGAGTGTGTCCTTTCAACCAACTCCCTTGAGCCTGGCCCGGACGACACTCTTACCAGGATCGACTCAGGAACTTACTATAACACAACATCTGGAAGGAGTGTGTCCCTTCAACCAACTCCCACGAGTCTGGCCCGGACGACACTCTTACCAGGATAGACTCAGTAACTTACTATAACACATCTGGAAGGAGTGTGTCCCTTCAACCAACTCCTACGAGTCTGGCCCGGACGACACTCTTACCAGGATAGACTCCGGAACTCATCTGGGAGGCACTAGTGAATCCTTTCAATCAACACAAATAGTGTGTATGACCCGGATGTCACCACCAAAGCCCAGGATAGACAACATGAAACACACACAACTAGTCAGCGCCCTTCCCAATTGTAACACACGTTTACACGCTGCCACGAATGAAGTGATCCGGAACCTCGACCCGCATGAGTCAGTTCCTTAGACCATTCACTCATCACCTAGCTCACACCAACAACGAACGTCACACGTTCACACACTGCCGTAAATGAAGTGATCCGGAACCTCAACCCGCATGAGCCAGTTCCTTAGACCATTCACTCACCATCTAGCTCACACCAACAACGAACGTCACACGTTCACACACTGCCGTAAATGAAGTGATCTGGAACCTCAACCCGCATGAGCCAGCTCCTTAGACTATTCACTCGCCCTCCAATAACAAAGGCCAAAGTCATTGTCATAGTCAAAATAATAATCACAGTCTCTGCTCAAGATCTGCTCAAGAACGTCGACCCATATATAGGCCAGTCCATTTAATTAACTACATCACACACGCACTCGTCATTTTCCCTGCCAAGTCCCGAAAATGGCAACACTTATCTGATTAGGGTGCAATTGCTATCGCAAACCCTCAATCAAATATCACGGTTAAAGTTACTTTTACAATTACAGTTTCAAACTAAAATGAATCTACCACTGGTTCGGAATGCCGCAACCTAGCGAGAAGAACCAGTAAGAAACTCGGCGGCGTCTAACTTTTTAACATAACTGATCAAAAACTACTTCCCGTAAACGCAATCCTATTTCTTTAGTTCCAATCGTGCAAACCATTTATCATTTATCATATCATCATCTTGATGAACCATTTTAAGAACTACAACCTCTTTACGGCTTTATCACAACCACGTTTCGAACTTGCTTACTTTTGAACATCGATGAAGGTACCTGGACAACAGAATTTGGTTAGCAACCAAAAACATTTGTCAAACTAATCACTCATCTCAATAGCGGGTATTTAATTATTCTGCGAGTATTTGTAGAACTTTACTTTCAATTAATCACGATTTTTTTTTTTTTTGGTTTTTGTTTGTTGGTTTTTGTTACTATTTTAGCGCTGTCAGTTGTTATCGACATAAAACTGTCCGCCGACCGGCACGGCCAACCCTGACATTCGATCGTCCCCGAGCGACTATTAATTATCCTCAGCAATCGGTATACCCGAGATCGCCAGCCCTACTTCAAAAAGCCCTCAAAAACTTAGGCAGCCCGCCAGGCCCCTGAAACTATCTCGGTTTCTAATCTAAACACTAGTTATAGTTAACACCACATAAACGCGCAATTTGATCCGATACAATCGGTAACAGTGTGGCCGATCAATTCTCGGAAACCCACACACAATCGCTCAGTACCGTCACGCTTTTATTAACTAAAAATTCCTAGAAAAGTGAACAATTGAGTTCACATTTCCATTTGGGTCGGTTACCCGCATATAACATCTCGCTAATTTTATCACGAACCACCTGCCGTAAATCAAAGGCGGTGCATATGACGCTAAACCGTTTTACGAGGATTCAACTAAACTAATCTTAAGTTTTCCGGTTGTGACCCTTAAACGCGGTAATCCGTTAATCGAGAAATCCGAGTTTTCGTTAAGCAATGACAATAGTCGCGGTTTATCCTCATCTGGTATATCCGTATCAATATCCGAAAACTATTTTACACATTGAAATAGAAAAGTATCCGCAGTCATTGCACAACCTGCCTTTAAAATATCACGACTTAACGCAAAAACTCATCTAATATAACGTCAAACAAAAATTTGTAAAGTGGGTGTGTCCATCAATTAAAAATTTCACATAAAATTTGCAAGGTACTATTAACACTTGAATTCTCAATACCGGTAATTCAATTTCATTATAACGCACACCCGATAGCCTATTCGCAATACTTTCGTTAACGAGAAGAATCGCGGCACCGAAATCTTAACAAAATGAAAACGACCCGCGTCGCGCACACAACACCGGTTCTACAAGGCTTTTGTGCCACGAAGGAGACCGACAAACGCAAATGCAGTTAAAGGCTCCGGCTCATCAATTTGCCCTTCAGATCCCACTTCTGATGTCGCCAGGACGGACCATAGATGGACCAGTAGATGACATCAGAAGGCTATTCTAGTATTATCATTATTCATTATCAGGGTAGATCGAATTACTTTGCTGTGGGCGTCACATGGGTACGGGCCTAATTGAGAAGCCTTCTCATTAACTGACACACTAACTGACTAACCCTACGCCTACCTAGTTCGGTCTCCTCCTCCCCTGCAACCGAACCGCTTCCGACCAATCTAATCTACACGACACACATCGCACGATACCACCTACTTTGTACAACACAACCTATAACACAGTACACCGCACGAGCGAAGCAGCGCTCTCGTCGAGCGCCCAGATCGGAATGTGTCACACGCGCCACCGCTCTCTCTCTCTTACAATAAAATGTTGGTAGTGGGAATGACGTAATGGCGCAACGCTAGGACCATTCACACTACAATATCAACGAGCCGACAGTTTTATACTCTCCAACAAACTACATGTAAGTATAGAAATGTAAGGTTCAGTTGCAACTTAGCGATTAAAGTAAGTTTACAGCTGGTTATAGTTAAAGTTGCACCAACAAAAACAAAAAAAAGTAAAATGGGTTCCCATAGCCAAGTTTCATCAATTTGTGCAACCCATTTTGCTTTTTTTAGTGGTCGAACTTAAACGATAACCGTAACGTTATTTTAACCGGAACTACGCCGTGGTAGGTTTTTGTAGCAACACTTTGGTGGTAATTTATATTTATATTTTTACATTTTTACATAATCTATAATATAATAATCTATCTATCTGTCTATCTATCTTCTATCTATCTATACATATAATAAAATCGTAGAATTGCCGTATCTGTACATTGAAGATTTTTGCAAAATAATAACTGGGGGATGTTAGGGATAAGTAATAAAACGTAAAAAAGCTATTTTTGAAATTTTTGTCTGTTTGTCTGTATGTTTGTGCGCGCATCACGCCAAAACTACTGAATGGATTGAAACGAAACTTGGTACAATTTAAGTTCATACTACGGAGTAACATATAGGATACTTTTTATCCCGAAATTCAGCACGGTTCCCTAGGGAGAGGGGATGAAAGTTAAATGTGTATTTAGCTGTAATTCAATAACGCGTGGTCCGATTTCATTCATTCTTTTTTTGTTAGAAAGTAGATACTTTAAAGATTTCCGACTAATCTAAAAGGCTGGATCGATTTTGATAGGACTTTCACTGGCGGATGTTTACATTTGGATCTACCTAAACATCCGCCAGTGAACTTTTAACAGTTTTTAGCTGAAGGAGCTTAGGAAAAACAAAATGATTTCTACGGGATTTTTCAAAACCAGTACATAAATTATATCCAGTATTATATCCACGCGAACAAAGTCGCGGGTGTCCGCTTGTAAAGAAATAATAAAGAAAAATAATAAATAAATGATGAAACGAGTTGAGTTGTAGTAGGTAAATCAGTTTTAGGATAATAAACAGCAATCAAATACATAAGACAACATTCCTATTTAAAATTAAAAGCTCGATTGTTTAAACGTTAGGGATAAAATAATTTTATGTACTTACCTAGTTAGTAAGTAAGTAGTTACTTACCTTTTATAGACCAACTTGCTTGTGTAAAATGGAGCCTTCTGTTCAATTAAAAAAAAAAAAATGGTTGTTTGTAAAGTCGGTTTATAGACGATACTTTTATCTAAATGATATAACGTCATAAGAAAACATTGCCTCTCTATCGCTTGTTCCGCGCTCTCGCTTCCGTGTTCGGCTAGGCGGAACGTGACAATTAGTCATGCTTTTTCGTGCGTGCGGCCGGCGTTCATCGATTTATAAGACGTTATAACGTCAAAAACATTGTCTTAGACGTCCCGCCATATTTTGTACTCTGAATTCATAGATTAATCTGTCAGGATCAACATTACACATACCTACTTATATTTTTTTTAAAGAAAATCAATCATGCTGAACTCTCCTTTCTTCTCCAAGTAGGTACGACATTAGTGGAACAGGTAGGATTTGAACCGTGGACCTTTTGGTTCTCAGTCTACGCCCGACGACCATTGGGCTATTGAGGATTACACTATATATGCATTTATATCGTACACTATGTATATTTATATAACAATAAAAAGGACCACTGCTAATTTCTAATACCTATTACATAATGCATTTATGTAAACCATTTTACAATTACAACGTTGCCGTGATATATGATAATAGAGTTTTGTGGATCAACTCTGGATAATTTACATTGATCCCACTTCGTTTGTGTACCATCAATAGCGATACGGGAGCAATTAGTTCCCCACGGGGGCACACGAGAGGTCCGGGGCACTTCTCCTGCCCCCCGGGACACCTTTCCTGCCCCCCGGGGTAACGTGGAGGTGCTCGCACGGGGATATTTATTTCTTGGTCGGTGTTTACTGATTCTATACGGATCAAATGAGACTGCGGCCTTCTACGGTCCGCATCGATTTGCGGTCTCGCATTGATTGATTTCTGTATAGCCTTTAATTACGGCCGTGATCGAGTTATGTGGGGATTTGCGGGCAATTAATCAGGGATAATATCATTTGTGCAACATCATTCGGACGTGGACTGGATCACGAGTTATTTTCAAAGCTCCGTCCCCATTGGTCGATCGTCGTGAAACATGCGTTGATTGGCCTGCCACCTAGTCTTTAGAAAATGTTTTCGTCTCGTCAAATTATAATATTCTAACCCAAAATTCATACTAATATTATAAATGTGAAAGTAACACTGTCTGTATGTTACGCTTGCACGCCGAAACCCCTTATTCGATTTTGACGGGTACAAAGATAGACTAATCCTTAGACAAGGACATAGGCTACTTTTATCCGTAAAAATTATAGAGGTCCTAAGTCCAAAGACCTAAGTCCACATTATTTAATATTTAATACTAAGTTGTCTAGGCATTATAAATTCCTAAATATCTCTTGCTGGGAATCCAAATCGAGACTTCCCACTTCTAAGTTGTTGAATAGATATTATTTGTTGTGAACAGCTGTACGCCATCCCTAGTTAATTAATAAAATAGAATTATGCTATCTATATCATCCAACTTCTAACTAATCATAAGAGCCAGTTAATCGTTATCACGAATAGATGCTTCAATTTTATTTATTTGTGTAGATATGTTCGATTCTACTCGTATTACCTAACCTAAGCTACCAAAAGTTTTGCATTTCATTCCATTAGTCCTCTTAGAATCCAATTAACTCGATGACTTTCCCAAATTAAACCTAGAATAATACTTAAAAGAGCGGGAAATTATTTTTTCAGAGTAATGTTTACTTAACCTTTTCGTGTTCAAATAAAAACTGGCGTGAATGAGTGCCGCCGTGCGAAACAAAAACGTTATGCCAAATTAACCGGGCGTTTTTAGATGAACAAAATTTTAGTTTATGCCTACATACCACATACATAGAATCGTATCATAATTAATAGGGGTATGGATTTAATAAGAAATGCCCTACCTCTTCTAGGTAGGTACCTAAGCCCGCTTCCATCTTAAACTGCATCGTCTCTTAACACAGGGTGAGATCGCAGTCAAGGGCTAATTTGTAGATAAATAAAACAAAATGTATACTTACTTAAACAAATTTCTTTGTTCCAGAAACATCATCAACGAACACATGCTTTCACCGTCGACAAAGGCGGCCTGCTGGCTGACGACGTTTTTAAGCGTTTTTGTCACAGGTAACTTATGAACTCATAATCTTATTGTTTCAAAAATACAGGTAACTTTTAAACTCATAGTCTCATAATCTTAATTATTTCAAAAATACACATAGTATAAAACAAAGTCGCTTTCTCTGTCCCTATGTCCCTATGTATGCTTAAATCTTTAAAACTACGCAACGGATTTTGATGCGTTTTTTTAATAGATAGAGTGATTCAAGAGGAAGGTTTGTAAGTAGAAAAATTGGACCCGGTAGGTGGCGCTAATAGCGGGCAGGACGACGTCTGCCGAGTCCGCTAGTATTAGATAAATAATCTATACCAAGAGTAAAGCATGGTACTACATTTACGTTTTGTGTAATAATCAATTTTCTTGCAGGTGAAATGCCAATTCAAGCAGAAGTGGAGCCAGAATTCTTGCAGGCCTTGGAGAACCATACGGTCACGCAGGGTCGGGACGTCCATTTTACATGTGTTGTCAATCATCTTTCTAATTATAGGGTAAGTAAGACACATAAAACTTTAACTAATACACGAAAATCAAACAAAATATAAAAGGTCTTTATAATAGAATAGAATAGAAAAGTTTTTTATTCAAATAAACTTTTACAAGTACTTTTGAATAGTCAACTGAATCTACCACTGGTTCGGAATGCCATTCCAACCGAGAAGAACCAGCAAGAAACTCGGCGGTTGTTCTTTTCCAAATTTACAATATCAATATAACAATTTTATGTTAAGTACATGATTGAATTGCCGTCTCGCGCATTGCTGGAACGAGTCAAATCCACGCCTTTTTATCCTACTAATATTATAAATGTGAAAGTGTGGATGTTTGTTACTCAATCACGCCGCAACCACTAAACCGATTTGGCTGAAATTTTGAATGAAGATAGATTATACCCTGACTTAAAACATAGGCTACTTTTTATCCCGGAAAAATCCACAGTTCCCACGGGATTTTGAAAAAACCGAAATCTCTAGCTACAGCTATAGGTAGATTACTATAGCAAACTTCCTTAAAAGTACCTAGGCATAAAGATTAGCAAAGGGAGCGGGAACCGGAAATCCACGATTCCCTCGGGATTTGTGAAAAACCGAAATTCACGCGGGCGATGCCGCGGGCATTCTCTAGTCATTTATATAATCTTCAATTTTATTCAGATAAACTTTCACAAGCGCTTACGAGTCGACAAATGAATCTACCCTAATCTAATCTAATCTAATAAGGTTCAAAATATAATCTTTTATATATTTTTGTTTGCTTTTCATGTAAATATACTTTAATAAAAGAGATATATCAATACAAGAGCTTAACAATTAATTTATTAAAATATTCACAATAGTCTCGCTAAATTAAGTAAATATTGGTCCTACTACATAATTCTTTTTTACGCAATCTCTAAAATAATACTTTTACAATTCTAGAAATACTAATATCCTTGTGTGTGTGCGTTTGTGATAAATATTTTATAGTCAGTTCATAATTGCTACTCATACGGTTTGATAAATAAGGTATCGTTAACTTAGTCTAAGTGGTACAAGTAGTCATAATGTCATAACTCAGGAGCAATATGACGTCATGAGTCATGACAAATTCAATACGGCGGATATTACAAACAAAATAACTTCTAAATAGGTTCAGCAGTGGACATCTATTGGTTGAGACGACGACGATAGAACTTTGTGTTACAGGAGTCAACAAAATTAATTGCAAAGGCATTTTCTACGGCTTCTCGAGAACAATATTTTTCCCAAAAAATTGTAACATTATTTCAAAGTTTAAAAATAAAAACAGATTGAGGAAAAAGGTAAAATACGGCAGCTAGCACCTTTATACAAGACAAGCTGATCCCCGCGACTTTTTTCGCGTTTTTATATAGGATCGGATCGGATCTCATAATTCTTTTTGTACCTAAACTAAATGTAGCTTAAGTTACTCCTTTTAACATTATAACATCACCTATCTGCCATTGAAAGTCAAAGTCCGTCAAAATCGATCCAGCTGTTTCGGAGATTAGCTGAAACAAATAGATAGACCGACAAACATAAATTTAAACGCACGCCAGTTTAAAATACCCAGTTTAAAATAACCAGTACGTACAAAGATCCGGGTCCCCAAGTTATTTGAACCCAATAAATGTCTGTCATTTCTGAACTAAAAACCCTATGACCTTGAAATATTTACGGGATAATACTTAAAGTACTACCTTTCTAACAAAAAAAAAATGAGTAAAATCGAACGACGCGTTAATGAATTACAGCTAAATACACGTTTTAACTTTCTTCGCCTCTCCCAAGGGAACCGTGCTGAATTTCGGGATCAAAAGTATCCTATATGTTACTCCATAGTATAAATGTCCTACCTCGGAGTATAAACTCAAATCGTACCAAGTTTCATTCGAATCCATTCAGCAGTTTCAGCGTGATGCGCGGCCAAGGTACAGAGAGACAGACAGACAAAAATGAAAAAATTACAGTTTTGGCTTCAGTATCGATTATAGAGTGCCTTCCAAAAGAAATTTTCAATTGCGGTTTATCAAACCGATATTATTACCAGTTTCATTTGAATTTGATATTCCTACAAATTGTTCTTCTATTTCCAATGGAGATTTATCTTTTGTTTCAGGCAAATATAAATACAAAAGAATCGTTATAATAGACGATAAAATCGCAAAACATAGAAAAGTACCAGCCAGAGTTAGAGTTTTGAATAAAAAGAGACTTGATTTAATTGTGATTATCATCACGGTAGCAGCGACCGCGCCGACTATGATAGCGGCTGATCGTTGATACCTTATAGGAATTAGTTCACCACATACCGTCGTTAAAAGGACCATTGGACCACTGCTTACACCTACGGAATAGACCCCTAACAATGATATAGTTATAAAATTGTGCTCAGGAATTAATTTTTGGCGGATCAGATACAAATAAAGACTAATTATATACATGAAAATTATCGCAAATAAAGAAGTACTTAGTAAATATGTTCTTCTTTTAAAAAACTGTGAAAAAATGCAACCACAATATATACTGAATACGGTTATGCCGTCTAAAATTAACATTCCTCTGTAAGCAGCTGACTCGTCTTCTGTTATTTTCTTAAGTAATTCTATGGCATACATACTACAAACTAGCTTACCTGACAAGTGGTACTGTAACACTATTAAAGTTGCTATTGAAACGGGTTTATAGAATGCTTTACATGAAAATGTTTTGTATAAATTTAAGAAATACTCTTTTGAGAATATAGACTTAATGTCAGACTGTTCTTCCCGTTTAAAGGAGCGTACAATACTATCGAGATCTTTTTCTGCCTCCACTGACGTACCTTTTAACCATCTATGCGATTTCATACATTCTACAACTTTTCCATTCTGTGCTAACCAATACGGCGATTCTGGCCAAATGAAAACTGTTAAGGTATAAATGTTACACATGAATGCTAAAATTGCAATATTTTTCCAATCCAGATATGTTCCTATTACATTCGAAATCCACATACCCCAATACGAAGAAGCAGATTTAATAGTCATGAATATTCCTCGATATTTCGATGATACATATTCGTTTATTGTTAAAGGCCCAATTGCATGTAAACATCCCAGTACTATGCCTAAAACTAATTCTCCAATCAAAAGTTGTGTTAAATTTTCGCACAAATAAAGAACTAAAAATCCAATAAAGCCACTAAGGTAAATAAATATGAAAGTTTTTTTTCTACCCGCAAATTGTGAAATCATCGGTAAAAGAAATACCCATGGTAGTGCACCAAACGTAACTATGGACGCTGAAATGGAAACAAAAATTATGATGAACATAAAAAATATTTATGATATTGAATAGAAATGTTGAAACTCATAATGCATATAATATGTGTCTTAATTTTGTCAAAGTATTAGTTACTTAGCATGAAAGCAGTCCCTGGCGTTAACTGCAGGAATACAGTTTACAAAGAAGAAGAATAAAGCCTTCCAATAATTTATTAGATTTGAAAAACTAATATTAAAAAAAAAGTAGATTTATTAATTGAACAAGCGGATGCCGCGTGGATTTAGGTTTTTTACAAATCTCGCGGGAAATTTTTGTTTTCCTAAGCTCCTTTGACCTCATTACTAAACACTCCTTATAACATCAGCTATCTTCCAGTAAAATTCCCATCACAATCGATCCAGCCTTTTTGTAGATTAGCCGGAACAACACACAAACAAAAAAAAATTTTAACGCATGCCAGCTTAGGATGCGCCATACATTCAAAGGTTTCTGTATAATCCCGTTCCCAAGTAATTTGTACACAATACTGGGGGTTGTAATGACTGTAATTTACTACTCAAGTTCAAAACTGATAGCTTTGAAATATTTACGGGAATCTTTTAAATCTTTGAATTCTTTCTAAGCACACATTTTAACTTTCATCCCCTCTCCCAAGGGAACCGTGCTGAATTTCAGGATAAAAAGTATCCTATTTATGTTACTCCGTAGTGTGAACTTAAATCATGCGAAGTTTTATTTCAATCCATTCAGTAGTTTTTGCGTGATGCGCGCACAAACATACAAACAGATAAACATACATAAATTTCAAAAAATCCTTTTTTACTTTCTATTACTTATCCTTTACTTCTCCTAGTTATTTATTTGCAAAAATATTTAATGTACAGACACGGCAAGTCTATGATTTTATTATATGTATAGATAGATATTACTTACTAATCCACGATGCCATTTCGTCATCGATATCTGATGGTGATTTAGTTTGTCTCCGTAATTGTGCAATAAGCACGGTTGGTGCTCCGATATGTAAGCCATATAAAAAATATAACGTCCAAATTGTACTGCTAAACAGCAACTGGAAAATGATTTAAACTTTTTTTTATATTCAATAATGAGTAATTAAATTATTAAGGCTAGGTATAAACTTAAAACCATAATAATAATAATCTATACTAATAAATCTGTGTAAAAGTGTCTGTCTGTAATTTCGAAATAACTACCTCATATTAAGCTCATATAGTTATTTGAACTGTACCATAACCGAATCACACGTTTTTAAAATTTTTGTCTGTCTGTCTGTCTCTCTGTTTGAACGGGCTAATCTTCGGAACGATTCCAGGATAGGATAAAATATAATATTATTTATATTTAACAAATAGACGCAGATTCCTTATTGGGTAGATATGTATAGTCATCCGCTAAAAAGGATCCTGTCTGTCTGTCTGTCTGTTTGAACGGGCTAATCTTCGGAATGAATCCAAGATAGGATAAAATATAATATTATTTGTATTTAACAAACAGACGCAGATTCCTTATTGGGTAGATATTTATAGTCATCCGCTTAAAAGGATCGTAAGAAAATCTAAGTAAGGGGGTGAAATAGGGATGAAAATTATTTTTTACAGCAGGAAACTAATTTTTGTAACTAGTCCGGTATCCCTTCGTTATTTAGAAACAAGCGGATACCCGCGACTTCGTTCGCGTGGATATTGTATTTTAAAAATCCCGTGGGAATCATTTTGTTTTTCCTAAGTTCTTTTGAGTTCACACCTTGCTAAACGGTTAAAAGTTCACTGACGGATGTTTAGGTAAATCAAAATGTAAACATCCGCCAGTGAAAGTCCCATCAAAATCGATCCAGCCTTTAAAAGATTAGACGGTAATCTTTAAAGTATCTCCTTTCTAACAAAAAAAGAATTAATTAAATTGAATCATGAATTAGTAGTTAGTGTTGCTTTTTTCTTGACTTTTATTGCGCGGTTTATTACTCACGGAAAAATTTACAAAATCACGGGTAGCATTTTTTAAATAACATTGTAATATTTTCTAATTTTTAATAAAAATTCGGTGTGAACACAGACAGCAAATTGAGGCCTATCCTACTTGCCTTCAATTACAATATTGTGACCAATTCTGCCAAACACAATCTCTAAACCTAAACTAAAATGATGTATATTCCTAACTCTTATACAATGCTTTTGCAATTTATAATATGTATGTATGTATACCTTTATTAAAATATATATGTATTTATATGTAAATATGTCTATCAGTCGGCTGTTACCTATAACACAGGCATTAAGTTGCCTACTTTAGGAACAGACGACCGTGTGTGTATGTGTGAGTAGGTATTTATTATTTATTATTTATTATTTAATGCTCTCTGCAAAAATGGATAGCACTATTTAGGCACGTCAATTTATTTTATGTTTACAGATGGTGTACAACAGAATTAGTCATTATGTTAAATTAAATTAAATTATTAATTAAGTTTAGGCAGTACCTGTCTTAAGAAAGGTGTCCACGATGATTTCAAATCATTATCACCACTTGCAGCTTCATCTGTATTCACTACCTCATAACTTCGCTTGTTTTCATTTGATTTCATTGTTACAATGAGAATTTAATAATCTGTTAATACGTATCAATTTAATTGTGTATTTTTCTAAACAACTTTCATTTTCAGTTCAAACAATAAATAAAATAATAAGTAATAAATACCGAAAGGGACCTATTTGCACGAGGTAACACTCTTTATAATACTAATACAAATTCCTTTTAGCCGAATACCTGTTGCCTCGTACCGGTTTTATGCGTCGATCTGCTCAGAATTTTAACATAAATTATTCCATATATTATGCAACAAGCGGACACCCGCGACTTCGTTCGCGTGGGTATTGGTTTTTAAAAATCCCGTGGGAATAATTTTGTTTTTCCTAAGCTCCTTTGAGCTCATACGTTGCTAAAAACTGTTGAAAGTTCACTGGCGGATGTTTAGGTAGCTCAAAATGTAAACATCCGCCAGTGAAAGTCCCATCAAAATCAGTTCAGCCTTTCAGAGATTAGCCAGAAATTTTTAAAATATTTCCTTTCTAACAAAAAAAGAATGAATGAAATCGAACCACCCGTTAACGAATTACAGCTAAGTACACATTTTGACTTTCATCCCCTCTCCCAAGGGAACCGTCCTGAATTTCGGGATAAAAAGTATTCTGTTACTTCATAGTATGAACTTAAATCATGCCGAGTTTCATTTTAATCTATTCAGTAGTTTTTACGTGATGCGTGCACAAACATACAGACAAACAGATAAACAGACAAACCGACAGACAGTCAAACAGACGAACAGACAAAAAATTCAAAAATAGCTTTTTACCCGACTGGTTTACGTTCTATTACTTATCCATAACATCCCCCAGTTATTATTTTGCAAAAATCTTCAATGTACAGATACGGCAATTCTACGATTTTATTATATGTATAGAATATAGAATAGATATAGATAGAAGATAAATGATTGTTACTGGCCAAGAGCCCTCAGAGAATTTTAAGGAGGTATTTAATAAATAAAGATGAAAGTTAGTTAGCTGAAGTAGTTAATGACGAAAGTCTCCGAATAGTGCGTGTTGCCATATGGGTGTGATGACATACGGCTCCAAGACAATATGGTCGCTAACTATGGGCCTCATATGAAAGCTCAGAGTCACTCAGAGAACGATCGAGAGAGCAATGCTCAGAGTTTCTGTACGCGATCAAACCAGAAATGAGGAGATCCGTAGAAGAATAAGAGTCATCGACATAGCTCAATGGGTTGCGAAACTGAAGTGGCTATGGGTGGGGTACATAGTTGGGGTCCCAAGGTGCTGGAATGACGACCTCGCAGTGTTGGCAGACCCCCCACTAGGTGGACCGACGACATCAAAAGAGTCGCAAGGAATCGCTGGAGACTGCGGCGTGTGGAAGTTCCTACAAGAGACGTATGTCCAGCAGTCTGTCGGTTGAAGACGACGACGATGAGATATTCTTTAAAAAAGATACATACAGACAAGAGCTTAACAGTTAATTTATTAAAACAATCACAATAGTCTCGCTAAATTAAGTAAATATTGGTACTAATTATTACAACGTATCCTTGTGCTATCCTTTTCATAATGTTCCTTGCGGAAAAGAAGAGCATTTAATCGAGAGCTGTCAATTTAGTTTAGCTTAAAGATTGCGTAAAACAGAATTGACACCAAATTATTAACAAGAACCAATTGTCCTTAATCTAAGTAAGTATAGAAAGGTATAGACCTAAGTATCGCGAAAAGTGCCATCAACATAATCGAGGAGAAAGTTGCTCACCATCAACAGCAACCAACAGTCCCATTGTTAATATATTTTAGTAGTGGTATCTACTAAATATTAACAATAGAAATAACATCTTATTACTTGAATGTTAACTAGCAATCAATTAATCAAATTAACAATCTACAACTTAAAATTAAAACTATACAAACAAAATGCCTTTTGAAATAGTAGTTAAAAATTAGGGTAGCGTAAAAATTAGTGGAACCTTTTCCACAGTGCTATTACTATACTACGGGAATGTGTTGTATTTGGCAGTTGTTTGTGTGTGTGTTCGTGCGTTTGTGTGTTAATTTTTTGTCAGTTCATCGGTTCCCTCATAATGGCTACTCATAAGTTTTTGATATGTATTTAAATAATGTATCGTTGGCTTAGTCTAAATTTAGATACTAATCATTAATCGGTGTAAAGTAAATACTTCAAAAAATTGAGATAAGTAAATCTATTTTTAGTTTGTTATTAAATGAAAGACCTTAATATGTGTACATTTCGATTGTAATATATTCGAAGGATCAAAAAGAGTGTTTCATAATATATAGATAAGCATCTGCCAAAATAAACTTGTATGTATAATAAATAGAATTGCAGTAGTGTTTTTTGCTAGTTTTTGTTAACAATTTAACCCCTCCGCTAGATAGATGGACATGGTCTCAAGTGAGTCGCTGGCAGCCGCTCTATAGCAGCACAAGATAGTGTTCTGTGACGATCACTGCAAAATACTTAGGTCCAGCAGTGGACATCTATTGGCTAAGATGACGACGATAGCACTTTGGCATATGGCTTCTCGAGAACAATTTTTTCCAAAAAAAAAATTTAAGTTCAAAAATAAAAACAGATTGTGAGATTGTAATACTAATTATAACTTATTTAATTGTCTACTTCATAAACAATTTCTAGTAATATTTATTATTTTCTGGTTTATTTGTTGCGGTTTATCAAACCGATATTATTACCAGTTTCATTTGAATTTGATATTCCTACAAATTGTTCTTCTATTTCCAATGGAGATTTATCTTTTGTTTCAGGCAAATATAAATACAAAAGAATCGTTATAATAGACGATAAAATCGCAAAACATAGAAAAGTACCAGCCAATGATAAAGTTTTGAATAAAAAGAGACTTGATTTAATTGTGATTATCAGCACGGTAGCAGCGACCGCACCGACTATGATAGCGGCTGATCGTTGATACCTTATAGGAATTAGTTCACCACATACCGTCGTTAAAAGGACCATTGGCCCACTGCTTACACCTACAGAATAGACACCTAACAATGATATAGTTATAAAATTGTGCTCAATAATAAATTTTTGACGGATCAGATACAAATAAAGACTAATTATATACATGAAAATTATCGCAAATGAAGAAGTACTTAATAAATATGTTCTTCTTTTAAAAAACTGTGAAAAAATGCAACCACAATATATACTGAATACGGTTATGCCGTCTAAAATTAACATTCCTCTGTAAGCAGCTGACTCGTCTTCTGTTATCTTCTTAAGTAATTCTATGGCATACATACTACAAACTACCTTACCTGACAAGTGATACAGTAACACTAGTAAAGTTCCCATTGAAACGGGTTTATAGAATGCTTTACTTGAAAATGTTTTGTATAGATTTAAGAAATACTCCTTTGAGAATGTAGACTTAATGTCAGACTGTTCTTCCCGTTTAAAGGAGCGTACAATACTTTCGAGATCTTGTTCTGCCTCCACTGACGTACCTTTTAACCATCTATGCGATTTCATACATTCTACAACTTTTCCATTCTGTGCTAACCAATACGGCGATTCTGGCCAAATGAAAACTGTTAAGGTATAAATGTTACACATAAATGCTAATATTGCAATATTTTTCCAATCCAGATATGTTCCTATTACATTCGAAACCCACATGCCCCAATACGTAGAAGCAGATTTAATAGTCATGAATATTCCTCGATATTTCGATGATACATATTCGTTTATTGTTAAAGGGCCAATCGCGTGTAAACATCCCAGTACTATGCCTAAAACTGTTTCTCCAATCAAAAGTTGCGTTAAATTTTCGCATAAATAAAGAACTAAAAATCCAACGAAGCCACTTAGGTAAATAAATATGAATGTTTTTTTTCTGCCTGCAAATTGTGAAATCATCGGTAAAAGAAATACCCATGGTAGTGCTCCAAACGTAACTATGGACGCTGAAAAGGAAACAAAAATTTTGATGAACATAAATATGAAATGATATTGAATAGAGATATTGATACTCAAAATGCATAAGTGTGTTCATTTTTTCAAAGTATTATTATTATAAAGACGAATTTTTCTGTGTATTTATGTATGTATGTTTGTTATTCTTTAAGGCCGTAATTATTGAACCGATTTGAATGAAATTTAGAATGGAGATAGATTGACATAACACATTGGTAGAACCGTAGAACTTACTTTTCATCCTGCAAAAATTCACAGTTCCCGCGGGATTTCGAAATAACCGGCTATATCAATCTACAGCTACAGCTATAGGTAGATTACTGTAGCAAACTTCCTTGAGAGTAGGTATAAACGTTGGAAAAGGGATTGGGAACGGGAACCGGAAATCCACGATTCCCTCGGGATTTGTGAAAAACCGAAATTCAGGTGGGCGAAGCCACGGGCAAAAGCTAGTCTATAAAAACGGCAAAAATCATGTCTGTTATATGGGAGCCTACCTTAAATATTTGTTTTATTTTAATTTAATTACTTATTTTTATAGCTGTGATAGCCTAGTGGTTAGGACGACCGACTTCTAATCGGAGGTCGTGGGTTCGATCCCGGGCACGCACCTCTAACTTTTCGGAGTTATGTGCGTTTTAAGTATTTAAATATCACTTGCTTTAACGGTGAAGGAAAACATCGTGAGGAAACCTGCATGCCTGAGAGTTCTCCATAACGTTCTCAAAGGTGTGTGAAGTCTGCCAATCCGCTTGGCCAGCGTGGTAGACTATGGCCAAAACCCTTCTCACTCTGAGAGGAGACCCGTGCTCTGTAGTGAGCCGGTAATGGGTTGATCATGATGATCATGATGACTTATTTTTAAAGTGTATATAACTTAATATTCTGTGAATATTTCAAGCTGCCATTATCAATATCGAAACGAGCACAAAATCACGTTTGTTGTATATGAGCTCCATGAAATTTTGTTTTATTCTGTTTTTTAGTATTTGTTGTTATAGCGGCAACAGAAATACAACATCTGTGAAGATTTCAACTCTCTTACTATCACGGTTCATGACATTCGGTTCAGCCTGGTGATTAGACGGACTGACGGACAGACAGACAGATGGACAGCGGAGTCGTAGTAATAGGGTCCCGTTTTAATCTTTGGGTACGGAACCCTAAAAAAGTAGATTTATTAATTAAACAAGCGGATGCCCGCGACTTCGTCTACGTGGATTAAGGTTTTTAAAAATCCCGCGGAAACTCTTTGTTTTTTCTAAGCTCTTTTGAGCTCATGGCTAAAAACTCCTTCTAAAATCAGCTGTCTGCCAGTAAAAGTTTCATCAAAACCGATCCAGCAATTTCGGAGATAAGTCGGAATAACAGACAGACAAAAGTACTAAATTTTTAACGCATGCCAGTTTAAGATGATCTGTACGTTCAAAGGATTCTGAACAAATCCGGTTCCCAAGTTATTTGAACCCAATACCTACTGAGGGATGTAATGTCTGTAATTTCTGATCTACAAAACTTATAACCTAGAAATATAATAGTTACGGGACACTCCTTGAAGTACTCCTTTCTAACTAAAAAATAATTAATGAAATCGGACTACTAGACCGGTCAAATTAGACTAAAATAATATAGGGGTGAGGTTCATTGACGTAATAATACTTGGACCTCGGGTGTGATGCAAAATTCACGAAAAAGTGTCCCAAGAAAACCTATATAAACGAGTATAGAAGTATATTTTTATAAACAAACTAATACTTTGTAATTTATGTCTTAGTTCATTATTTTACAGCCTAATTTTGCTTGCAATAAGCTATCACCTTATGAAGCTTCAACTGACGGTCGCCTATTTTTCACCATAATATGCTTCGAGCGAAAATCGATTTGTTTTTACAAATAATGTTCTCTCTGATGACGAACACGAGACTGAAGTGCGATTGGAAACCTTTTTCGCGTTTTGGATCTCTTTCGGTTCGGACACTTTTTAGCGTTGTCCCGAAGTCCAAGTATTATTATGTCAATGGTGAGGTTACAATAATTCCCACCTGGCTGAAAATTGGTAGGATTGTTCAAAACACTATTATAAATGAAATGTAAAAAGTCCTCATCGATCAGACACCTGGAAAAAAATTTACTCCTGGACACGCATAGTTGACTCACACTTAGCTGAAAATTCGTAGGATTGTTTGAAACACTATTATAAATGAAATGTGAAAAGTCCTCATCGATCCGACACCTGGAAAAAAAATTACTCGGGGTCAAAGGTCACAAAAACGGGTTTTTCATGATTTTCAGCAAAACGGTAAGTTTTATCATAAAATAAGCTTAGACAAAATTGTAGATTAGATAATTATGTATAAAAAATGTCTTTATACTTTTTTTCTTAAGAGCCACCGTTTTTTGAGATATAACGATTCAAAAAGTTAAGTGTCGAAATAAAAATGAGGGACTGGATTTCTTTTTACCCGAAATTCTGATATTTCCAATATTTTATGTGTGTAAGTATGTAACTTATATGTGTAAGTTATGTGTAAGTTACACACTTACACATATAAAATATTATAAATATCAGAATTTCGGGTAAAAAGAAAACCAGTCCCTCATTTTTATTTCGAAATTTATCTTATTGAATCATTATATCTCAAAAACGGTGTCTCTTAGGAAAAAAAGTATTCAGACATTTTTTATAGATAATTACCTGATCTACAATTTTATCTAAAATAATTTTATGATAAGACTTACCGTTTTGCTGAAAACTTCCCGTGAAAACTTTGACCCCGAGTAATTTTTTTACAGGTGTTGGATCGATGAGGACTTTGTACATTTCATTTATAATAAGTAGTGTTTCGAACAATCCTACAAATTTTCAGCCAAGTGTGAATAAACTGTGCGTGTCCAGGAGTAAATTTTTTTCCAGGTGTCGGATCGATGAGTACTTTTCACATTTCATTTATAATAGTGTTTTGAACAATCCTACCAATTTTCAGCCAGGTGTGAATTATTGTAGTCTTGAAAGTCTAAATTGACTGGGCTATACGCTTTAAAGAATTACAACTAAATACAAATTTTGAATTTCATCCCGTCTCTCAAGGGAACAGTTCTGAATTTCGGAATAAAAAGTATCCTTTGTCCTACCTCGTAGTATGAACTATAATCATGCCAAGATACAGACAGACAGATAGACAAAAATTAAAAAAAAAATAGTTTTGGCTTCAGTACCGATTATAGAGTGCCCTCCAAAAAAATTTCAAAATATCTTCAATGTATAGAATTGGACCTGTTACAGTTTAATTATTATAGGTAAGTATTAATTAATTTATAAACATTTAAATAGTTTGAAGACTTTGCATAGGTACTTTACATGAAGCAACTAAGTTACTGATTTAATAGGTGCACGATTGCCGCTTTGAATTCCGTACTTCTTTGTCAAATTTTTATTTCGTTTACACGAACTCATATATATAATATTTACAGTGTAACTTACTTTACAATGTAAATATTATATGTATTTTACACGAACTCATAAAATTATGTCGTTATATTACTTACTGATCCACGATGCCATTTCGTCATCGATATCCGATGATGATTTTGTTTGTTTCCGTAACTGAGCAATAAGCACGGTTGGTGCTCCCATATTTAAGCCATGAAAAAAATATAGCGTCCAAATTGTACTACTAAACAGCAACTGGAAAATGAATTAAACTTTTTTTTATATTCACCACAGTACTGCCACAGCAGCCTTTTTAACGTCCCACTGCTGGGCACAGAGAGGGATTTAGAGCTTAGACCCGCCACGCTGCTCCAATGCGGGTTGGTGGGCTTTAACGACTATTGTCACATGATAGTGATAATAACCGGCACCGACTGCTTAATGTGCTCTCCGAGGCACGGGGGTGAAACACCGCCATCTTCCAATTCCGGGCTGGTACTGAGAATTTCTCGACAGAAAAACCCAATGCCTAACAATTATTTGCCCGACTCGGGAATCGAACCCGTGATCTAACTACAGCTCGAATATGCTAACTACTAGACCAACGAGGCAGTTTTTATATTAAATAATGAGTAATTAAATTATTGAGGCTAGGTATAAACTTAAAAGACAGACGTAGATTCCTTATTGGGTAGATAATAGTCATCCACTAAAAACCGGCCAAGTGCGTGGTGGGCCACGCGCAGTGTAGGGTTCCGTAGTCACAATCCTCGAAAAACAGATATAACTCCTTAACCTGTGAACCCTACTTAGCCATGATAGTTTTCCTTTAAAATTAATTATAAGTATATACTTACTACTGCTGTGAATTTTTTCAAGTTCCTATAATATACTGCCATTTGGCTGATAGAGGGGGGGGACACTTGACTCTAATAGAAATTAGCACTTTAAAACATCATATTTTACAAACGGATCTAGAAATCGAAAAATGATGTTCACACACCCACAGTCTTTTTAAAAGACCTATTCAACGATACCCCACACTATGGGGTAGATGAGAAAAAAAATATTCATCCCCACTTTAGATGTAGGGGAACTACCCTAAAAAAATATTTATCAAAATTTTATTTCATCGGCGTGATTAATATTTATACTCATGCCAAATTACAGATTTCTAGCACTAATAGTCTCTGAGATTAACCGAGGACGGACAGACGGACAGACGGACGGACATGGCGAAACTGTAAGGGTTCCTTGTTTACTACGGAACCCTAAAAAGCCCCGTAGCACTGAATATATTAAAACACTTCCAATCAGACATTGTTCCGCCAGTTACGAGTGCTTTCATTTGAAAGGAAAGAATTTTTAATTTCAACCATTTATTAAAGCATATTTTGATAATAGTTTTTATTTACCTATCAAAATTTTATTTCACCACTTTGTCGGCGTGATTAATATTTATACCCATGCCAAATTACAGATTTCTAGCACTAATAGTCTCTGAGATTAACCGAGGACGGACAGACGGACGGACAGAAGGACGGCATGGCGAAACTATAAGGGTTCCTTGTTTACTACGGAACCCTAAAAAGGATGTTACGAAAATTTATTTCTAATGATGAAATAGAGATGGAAACTAAGTTTTTCTTAAGTTTTACTTAAGACAAAATTGCAGGAAAATATTTCTCGCAATTTTGTCGATTAAGGGACCTTTCAGATAGACCGGCGCGGAGAGTAGAGCAAATTTTAATCGCATTTAAAATAGAATCTTAAGACATTGAAATAAGCTTTATTTTTACATTTTATCTCTTTTATGATAAGGGGATGCTCGAGGATGCTCCCAATACGCTCTGTGTGAAATATTAAGAGCAGCCGGTCGGCTGCTCTATGCTCGTGCTCTTCCGCGCTCGAGCATCCGACCGGCTCCGTTCGCGTGCTCTTTCATGCTCGCACAGCCGACCGTAGGCCGAATTGCTCTGCCGTCCGGCCCAAGAGCGTACGCTCGGCTCCGAACGCATCCGCGTGTCCATTCACACAGACCGGCGCGGAGAGCAGAGCAAACTTAAACGGCCGGTCTGTGTGAAAAAAGAAATGCTCTCCGATGCTCTCCGCGCCGGTCTATCTGAACGGTCCCTAATAATTTGAATGACATTATAATATTTTCTAATTTTTAATGAAATTTCGATTTGAAAACAGAAAACCACATTTATTTAAATTACCTATTATTATTAATTAAGTTATAGCAATACCTGTCTTAAGAAAGGTGTCCACGATGATTTCAAATCATTATCACCAGTTGCAGCTTCATCTGTATTCACTACTTCATAATTGGGCTCGTTTTCATTCGGTTTCATTGTTAAAATGAGATTTTAATAATCTGTTAATACGTATCAATTAAATTTTCTTTTTCTAAACAACTTTCATTTTTCAGTTCAAACAATAAATAAAATAATAATAAATAACGAAAGTGACTTATTTACACAAGTAAATACTGTAACACTCTCTATAATACTAATACAAATTCCTTTTAGCCGAATACCTGTTGCCTCGTATCGGTTTTATGCGTCGATCTGCTCGGAATTTCAACATAAATCTATACACATAGTAAAATCTTAGACTTGTCGTGTCTGTACAGTAAAGATTTTTGCAAAAAAATTACTGGGAGACGTTAGGGATAAGTAATAGAACGTAAAAAAGCAATTTTAGATATTTTTGTCTGTTTATCTATTTGTCTGTTTATTATCACATCATGAAAAACTACTGAATGGATTGAAATGAAACATGGCATAATTTAAGTTCCATACTACAGAGTAACATAATAGGATGTACTTTACATTCCGAAATTCAGCACGGTTTCCTTGGGACATGGGATGAAACTCAATATGTGTACTTAGCTGTAATTTATTAACGGGTAGTTCGATTTAATTCATTCTTTTTTTGTATAGAAAGAAAATACTTTAAAGATTTTTCCGTAAATATTTCAAGGTTTTGTAGTTCAGAAATTACAGCCAATGAGCACACCTGGCAGCAATATGAGCTCAATGGAGCTTAGGAAAAACAAAGATTTTCAAAAACCTATAAAATTCACGCGGACGAAGTCGCGGGCATCCTCTAATTATTATTCCATATACCTATGCAATGATTGTTACTGGCCAAGAGCCCTCAGATAATTCTAAGGAGGTTAAAAAAGTTACGTTCCTGAAAGTTAGTAATTAGTGAAGAAAGTCTTCGAACAGTCCGTGTTGCCAGTGATGACATAGTCAAGACAATGTGGTCGCTAACTATAGGCCTCTTATGAAAAGCTCAGAGTCACTCAAAGCGATGGAGAGAACTATGCTCGAAGTTTCCCTACGCGATTAAATCAGAAATTAGGAGATCCGTAGAAGAACCAGAGTCACCGACACAGCTCAATGGGTTGCGAAACTGAAGTGGCAATGGGCGGAGCACGTAGTACCTATAATTCGAAGAACCCATAGACGTTGGGGTCCCAAAGTGCTGGAATGGCGGCCTCGCACCATAAAGTGCAGATTTGGCTGACTCCCCTCTAGGTGGACCGATGACATCAGAAAAATCGCAGGGAGCCAATGGATACAAGCGGCACAAGGCAGCAGCGTTTGGAAGTCCCCACAAGAGACCTATGTGCAGCAGTGGACGTCTATTGGTTGATGATGATGACGATGAAAGTTAGTATGGTGGTTGGCAAACTTAACCTGCCAGCTGATCCATTGTGGGTTCGAAATATTTGAATTTTATTCGAAACTGTTTTCGGGTCACTTCAATCGTTTTATTGCGACATCTCCTCATCATTAGACAAGTTTCACAGTATTAATTATTATAATATTTAATTATTGATAATAATATTTAATTAAAAATAAAATATACATACATCGAAAGTAATAAATATTTTTGGAATTCGTCAAAAAATCCATTCATCCAAAAAAGTTAGCGTATTTTATTAGTGCAGATAGCTAAATCGTCCAAGGTATTAAGTAGTTACAATACAGATGATAAGTATGTGAAATAAAAGCATCACACAAAAAAGTAATTCTTTTAACCTTTCTTGATCCTGAGGTTGATATGAGAGACCAGTAAAAGACCTTAGCCTGGTCGAGTAAACATCATTTAGAATTGCCAAGGCAAATCTAAGAATGCTGGTGTTTCTTTAGGGTTCCGTACCTCAAAAGGTAAAAAAAGGAACCCTTATAAGATCACTTTCTTTTCCGTTTGTCCGTCTGTCTGTCTGTCTATCCGTGTGTCACCACCAATTTTTTTGAGTAACAACTTTATGCTTCAATTTAATCAGGATTTTTTTAAATATACTTATTCAAAAATGATAGAGTCGATTCTTTTCGGCTCGTTGACTGCTCTTGTCGTGCACTATTAAATGTGTAAATAATTGTCAATTAGTATCTATAGATTACCAGCTCGCTTGCAAATCGACTGGGAATCGCAGCATTTCAGTAATTTGCCTCACAATAAAAGATTTTTCGATTTTATCTCCACTGATTATTCTGCAAAAATGCGAGCCAATTGTCGAAAATATTCGAGGCCGAAATTTTTACTGAAAAGGAGTGAGTTATAAAATTCAACAGGCGTATAAAACTTTATTATATCTACCCAAAAATTGTGGAATTTTAATCTTTTTTACTAGACATCCATCGGATAATAATTGTGAACACCTCGCATCACGTTTTTATTAAAAGTTAGCTCGCACCCAGTAAGTAGCTATTAGGTCTAATACCTGGTACATATTTGTCTTAGGTATATTAAATTACTTCCTTATATTAATCATCAAGATTGCTGTTACATTAATACAGTTTCAATTAAGCTAAGGTAAAAATATACTGAACATTATATAAAAAGAACCTTTTTTTTTATAGGAATAGCGGGCAACTGAACAAGCGGGTCACCTGGTGTTAAGTGATTACCACCGCCCATGAACATTAGCAGCACCTGAGGAACCACTAATGCATTGCCGGCTTTTGAGGAAGGGGACTGGCTATTCAGCTCGCTGCCGGAACACACGGATGCTTTGCGGCAGATTACGGCTGAAGTGTGGTCGCTAGTCAGGCGGATTCGGGGTAGGATCCTACCACAAAGCGGTAATACCATCCAGATTACGTTGTGTGGTATCAGGCACACTGACACGTAAAGGGGACTGAGAGCGTCAGGGCCTCGTTAGCATATTGGCAGGGTGCACCGCGCGTAGGTGAGGTTGACTTTGGCCACATAGGTGGAACTTGATGCTGGTGAACTTAGCAGAGCATTTCCCAGCAGAGCATAAACAAAATAGAGTTCTCTTCGCATGCACAAGAGTTCTATAGTTCCTGATACATTTTATCGATAGTTCTATCGATTTCACCTCAAAAATGACGATTGAAAAAAAGTGAGAAATGCTCTGCTAACTTCACGTAGCAGATCACTTTTCGCAGATCTGAATAAAAATCGACACGTGTATGCAGTCTGATGAGTTCTATAGTTCCCTATACTTTTTATGAATAGTTCTGTCGATTTCGTCTATAAAAAGTCGATCATATAAAATTCGAAAAAAAAATCATATAAAAATTTAAAAAAAAGCTAACAACTAAAACTCTTCATTTTTTCTTAGAACAGTATCAGACCTATAATATAAAACCAAATTAGAAACCAGAACTCACGTAAAAGTGCCAGCAGAGCATAGTAGTATTGGACACTAATTGGATTTTGAGAAAAAAATTATTTTAAATTTTTTTGTCACAGCTAGCGGCTAGAACTCTTCTGTTTAACTTAGACTAGCATAAGACCTATAATCAAGAACAAAATTAAAAACCAGAACTCACGTAAAAGTGCCAGCAGAGCATACTAGTATTGGACACTAAATGTATTTTGAGAAAAAAATTCTTTTAAATTTTTCAATCGGAGCTAGCGGCTAGAACTCTTCTGTTTATCTTAGACTAGCATAAGACCTATAATCCAGAACAAAATTTAAAACTAGAACTCACGTAAAAGTGCCAGCAGAGCATACTAGTATTGGACACTAATTGTATTTTGAGAAAAAAATTCTTTTAAATTTTGTTATCGGAGCTAGCGGCTAGAACTCTTCTGTATATCTTAGACTAGCATAAGACCTATTATCTAGAACAAAATTTGAAACCAGAACTCACGTAAAAGTGCCAGCAGAGCATAGTAGTATTGGACACAAATTGTATTTTGAGAAAAAAATTCTTTTAAATTTTGTTATCGGAGCTAGCGGCTAGAACTCTTCTGTATATCTTAGACTAGCATAAGACCTATAATCCAGAACAAAACTTTAAACCAGAACTCACGTAAAAGTGCCAGCAGAGCATACTAGTATTGGACACTAATTGTATTTTGAGAAAAAAATTCTTTTAAATTTTTTTATCACAGCTAGCGGCTAGAACTCTTCTGTTTAACTTAGACTAGCATAAGACCTATAATCAAGAACAAAATTAAAAACTAGAACTCACGTAAAAGTGCCAGCAGAGCATACTAGTATTGGACACTAATTGTATTTTGAGAAAAAAATTCTTTTAAATTTTTCAATCGGAGCTAGCGGCTAGAACTCTTCTGTTTATCTTAGACTAGCATAAGACCTATAATCAAGAACAAAATTTAAAACTAGAACTCACGTAAAAGTGCCAGCAGAGCATACTAGTATTGGACACTAATTGTATTTTGAGAAAAAAATTCTTTTAAATTTTGTTATCGGAGCTAGTGGCTAGAACTCTTCTGTATATCTTAGACTAGCATAAGATCTATTATCTAGAACAAAATTTAAAACCAGAACTCACGTAAAAGTGCCAGCAGAGCATACTAAATTTGGACACTAATTGTATTTTGAGAAAAAAATTCTTTTAAATTTTTTTATCACAGCTAGCGACTAGAACTATTCTGTTTATCTTAGACTAGCATAAGACCTATAATCAAAAACAAAACTTAAAACCAGAACTCACGTAAAAGTGCCAGCAGAGCATAGTAGTATTGGACACTAATTGGATTTTGAGAAAAAAATTCTTTTAAATTTTTTTGTCACAGCTAGCGGCTAGAACTCTTCTGTTTATCTTAGACTAGCACAAGACCTATAATCCAGAACAAAACTTTAAACCAGAACTCACGTAAAAGTGCCAGCAGAGCATACAAGTATTGGACACTAATTGGATTTTGAGAAAAAAATTCTTTTAAATTTTTCAATCGGAGCTAGCGGCTAGAACTCTTCTGTTTAACTTAGACTAGCATAAGACCTATAATCTAGAACAAAATTTAAAACCAGAACTCACGTAAAAGTGCCAGCAGAGCATACTAGTATTGGACACTAATTGTATTTTGAGAAAAAATTCTTTTAATTTTTTTATTTGAGCTAGCGGCTAGAACTCTTCTGTTTATCTTAGACTAGTATACGACCTATAATCCAGAACAAAATTAGAAACCAGAACTCACGTAAAAGTGCCAGCAGAGCATAGTAGTATTGGACACTAATTGGATTTTGAGAAAAAAATTCTTTTAATTTTTTTTATTTGAGCTAGCGGCTAGAACTCTTCTGTTTATCTTACACTAGCATAAGATCTATAATCCAGAACAAAATTTGAAACCAGAACTCACTTAAAAGCGCCAGCAGAGCATACTAGTATTGGACACTAATTGGATTTTGAGAAAAAAATTCTTTTAAATTTTTATATCGGAGCTAGGGGCTAGAACTCTTCTGTCTATCTTAGACTAGCATAAGACCTATAATCCAGAACAAAATTTAAAACCAGAAATCACGTAAAAGTTCCAGCAGAGCATACTAGTATTGGACACTAATTGTATTTTGAGAAAAAAATTCTTTTAATTTTTTTATTTGAGCTAGCGGCTAAAAGTCTTCTGTTTATCTTACACTAACATAAGACCTATAATCCAGAATAAAACTTGAAACCAGAACTCACTTAAAAGCGCCAGCAGAGCATAGTAGTATTGGACACTAATTGTATTTTGAGAAAAAAAATCTTTTAAATTTTTTTGTCACAGCTAGCAGCTAGAACCCTTCTGTTTATCTTAGACTAGCATAAGACCTATAATCTAGAATAAAATTTAAAACCAGAACTCACGTAAAAGTGCCAGCAGAGCATACTAGTATTGGACACTAATTGTATTTTGAGAAAAAAATTCTTTTAATTTTTTTTATCACAGCTAGCGGCTATAACTCTTCTGTTTATCTTAGACTAGCATAAGACCTATAATCCAAAATAAAATTTGAAACCAGAACTCACGTAAAAGTGCCAGCAGAGCATAGTAGTATTGGACACTAATTGGATTTTGAGAAAAAAATTCTTTTAAATTTTTTTATCACAGCTAGTGGCTAGAACTCTTCTGTTTATCTTAGACTAGCATAAGGCCTAAAATCTAGAATAAAATTTGAAACCAGAACTCACTTAAAAGTGCCAGCAGAGCATACTAGTATTGGACACTAATTGGATTTTGAGAAAAAAATTCTTTTAAATTTTTCAATCGGAGCTAGCGGCTAGAACTCTTCTGTTTATCTTAGACTAGCATAAGACCTATAATCCAAAACAAAATTTAAAACCAGAACTCACGTAACAGTGCCAGCAGAGCATACTAGTATTGGACACTAATTGTATTTTGAGAAAAAAAAATCTTTTAAGTTTTCTGGTTTCAAATTTTGATCTGGATTATAGGTCTTATGCTAGTCTAAGATAAACAGAAGAGTTCTAGCCGCTAGCTCTGATAAAAAAATTAAAAGAATGTTTTTCTCAAAATACAATTAGTGTCCAATACTAGTATGCTCTGCTGGCACTTTTACGTGAGTTCTGGTTTTAAATTTTGTTCTAGATTATAGGTCTTATGCTAGTCTAAGATAAACAGAAGAGTTCTAGCCGCTAGCTGTGACAAAAAAAATTAAAAGAATTTTTTTCTCAAAATCCAATTAGTGTCCAATACTACTATGCTCTGCTGGCACTTTTACGTGAGTTCTGGTTTTAAATTTTGTTCTAGATTATAGGTCTTATGCTAGTCTAAGATAAACAGAAGAGTTCTAGCCGCTAGCTCCGATATAAAAATTTAAAAGAATTTTTTTCTCAAAATCCAATTAGTGTCCAATACTACTATGCTCTGCTGGCACTTTTACGTGAGTTCTGGTTTCTAATTTTGTTCTGGATTATAGGTCTTATACTATT
The DNA here is from genome assembly GCA_920104075.1 of Melanargia galathea. NCBI lineage: Eukaryota > Metazoa > Arthropoda > Insecta > Lepidoptera > Nymphalidae > Melanargia > Melanargia galathea. Next base: position 9,974,974 of record OV049869.1, read on the forward strand.
CTAAGATAAACAGAAGAGTTCTAGCCGCTAGCTCAAATAAAAAAATTAAAAGAATTTTTTCTCAAAATACAATTAGTGTCCAATACTAGTATGCTCTGCTGGCACTTTTACGTGAGTTCTGGTTTTAAATTTTGTTCTAGATTATAGGTCTTATGCTAGTCTAAGATAAACAGAAGAGTTCTAGCCGCTAGCTGCGACAAAAAAATTTAAAAGAATTTTTTTCTCAAAATACAATTAGTGTCCAATACTAGTATGCTCTGCTGGCACTTTTACGTGAGTTCTGGTTTTAAATTTTGTTCTAGATTATAGGTCTTATGCTAGTCTAAGATAAACAGAAGAGTTCTAGCCACTAGCTGTGATAAAAAAATTTAAAAGAATTTTTTTCTCAAAATACAATTAGTGTCCAATACTAGTATGCTCTGCTGGCACTTTTACGTGAGTTCTGGTTTTAAATTTTGTTCTAGATTATAGGTCTTATGCTAGTCTAAGATAAACAGAAGAGTTCTAGCCGCTAGCTCCGATAACAAAATTTAAAAGAATTTTTTTCTCAAAATACAATTAGTGTCCAATACTAGTATGCTCTGCTGGCACTTTTACGTGAGTTCTGGTTTTAAATTTTGTTCTAGATTATAGGTCTTATGTTAGTCTAAGATAAACAGAAGAGTTCTAGCCGCTAGCTCTGATAAAAAAATTTAAAAGAATGTTTTTCTCAAAATACAATTAGTGTCCAGCACTACTATGCTCTGCTGGCACTTTTACGTGAGTTCTGGTTTTAAATTTTGTTCTAGATTATAGGTCTTATGCTAGTCTGAGAAAAACAGAAGAGTTCTAGCCGCTAGCTGTGATAAAAAAAAATTGAAAGAATTTTTTTCTCAAAATCCAATTAGTGTCCAATACTACTATGCTCTGCTGGCACTTTTACGTGAGTTCTGGTTTCAAATTTGGTTTTATATTATAGGTCTGATACTGTTCTAAGAGAAAATGAAGAGTTTTAGTTGTTAGCTTTTTTTTTAAATTTTTATATGATTTTTTTTTCGAATTTTATATGATCGACTTTTTATAGACGAAATCGACAAAACTATTCATAAAAAGTATAGGGAACTATAGAACTCATCAGACTGCATACACGTGTCGATTTTTATTCAGATCTGCGAAAAGTGATCTGCTACGTGAAGTTAGCAGAGCATTTCTCACTTTTTTTCAATCGTCATTTTTGAGGTGAAATCGATAGAACTATCGATAAAATGTATCAGGAACTATAGAACTCTTGTGCATGCGAAGAGAACTCTATTTTATTTATGCTCTGCTGGGAAGTGCTCTGCTAAGTTCACTGACACTGGAACTTGGGCCACTTACACCCCAAAACAAAAACCTAAACAAAAATAAATGTTAATTTAAATAATTATTATGAACGTGACTAATATTCTCCTTTCTCCTCCAATTGAGCGAAAGCTTGTATGAGAAGTGATACGACAATAATAGTGTAACGAGTGGGATTTGAACCGTTGACCTATCATATGGCTGGATCATGCGTCATGCTCGTAAACGGGTGCCACCGTCGGAAATGGGGCTACTTTTGTCTGCCCTTCTTCACATGTGTAGAATTGTAAGCACCATTCCGAACCTGTGGTAGATTCATTTGTCGATTCGTAAGCGCTTGTGAAAGTTTATCTGAATAAAATTGAAGATTACTTATATAAATGATAAAAAGGCGTGGATTTGACTCGTTCCAGCAATGCGCGAGACGGCAATTCAATCATGTACTTAAAATTGTTATATTGATATTGTAAATTTGGAAAAGAGCAACCGCCGAGTTTCTTGCTGGTTCTTCTCGGTTGGAATGGCATTCCGAACCAGTGGTAGATTCGTTTGACTATTCAAAAGTACTTGTAAAAGTTTATTTGAATAAAAAACTTTTCTATTCTATTCTATTCTATCGGTTTTCGATCCATGCCCGACGACCGTTGTGCTATTGAGGCTATATGTAGGTACATACCTTTAGCGTGCGACTCTGAATCATGCCTTTATGTTGCACTCATTCGCATGAACCGGTTTTCACGTGACGAAGCGCACGCGGCACATATTTTAGTAACAAATACACGTGATAATGGCATCATTCACTATCTGACGACTTTGTATATATAATAAATATTGCAAGATATAAAAATATATCGCCCTGCTCCGCTCACATGTAATCTATACATATAATAAAGTCGTAGATACGCCGTGCCGTAGATACATTAAAGATTTTTGCAAAAAAAAAAAACTGGAAGATATAAGGGATAAGTAGGTAATAGAACGTAAAAAGGCAATTTTGAAATTTTTGTCTGCTTGTCTATTTGTCTGTATGTTTGTACGCTCATCACGCAAAAACTACTGAATGGACTGAAATGAAACTTGGCATATTTTAAGTTCATACTACAGAGGATACTTTTATCCCGAAATTCAGCACCTTATATTCCCTTGGGAGAGGGAATGAAAGTCAAGATGTGTACTTAGCTGCAATTCATTAATCCGATTTCATTCATTTTTTAACCCCCGACGCAAAAACGACGGGGTGTTATAAGTTTGACGTGTCTGTGTGTGTGTGTGTCTGTCTGTCTGTTCCTCTGTAGCGCTCAAACGGGTGGCCCGATTTGAGTGCGGTTTTTTTTTTGTTTGAAAAGTGAATTAGTCCAGAGTGTTGTTACCTATGTTTGATGAAAATCGATCCAAGATGGCCGCCGCTACAAAATGGCGGATTACATATTTTTTCACAACTCTCTTAATATGGGTATCAAATGAAAGGGCTTGACTAGTAGAATAGCACTATGCAAATCCAAGATGGTTGCCGTAACAAAATGGCAAATGTCGGGGGTTTTTAAATTTTTAATTTATACTTGTTTTATTGTTAGAAAGGTGGTACTTTAACAAATGTTCTGAAAATATTAATTTAAGGTCATAGGTTCTTTAGTTCAGAATTTACAGACATCACAACGCTCAGTATTGTGTTGAAATAACTTGGGGATCGGATTACAAAGGAACCTTTGAACGTACGGCTCATTTTAATGCACTCCAGATTCGTTAAAAAAATATTTTTCTATCTGTCTGTTGTTCCGGGTAATCTCCAAAATGGCTGCATCAATTTTGATGGGACTTTCACTGGCAGATAGCTGATGTTATAAGGACTTTTTAACAATGTATGAGCTCAAAGGAGCTTAGGAAAAACAAAATATAATTCCCGCGGGATTATTAAAAACCTAATTTGTTCCACCGTAGCGCTCAAACGGGTGACCCGTTTTAAATAAGTTTTTTTTTTGTTTGAAAGGTAAATTAGTCGGGAGTGTTCTTAGATTATTTGATGAAAATTGGTCCAAGATGGCCGCTGTCACGAAATGGCGGATTACAATTTTTTTCACAACTCCATCAATATGGGTATCAAATGAAAGGGCTTGATGAAAGGAATGTAAATGTAGCACTATGTAAATCCAAGATGGCCGCCACCACAAAATGGCGAATGTCGGGGGTTTTTTTAATTTTTAATTTATTCTTGTATTTTATTATTAATTTTTTGTTTGTCTTACTTGGTCTAGAAACGAAACGGCCATAACTAGAAACGAGTTTATTATTACATTAGTGGACCTGGCAGACTTCGTCCTGCCATACCGACATCGGCGCCACCTACTGAGACCCGGTAGGTTACCTGTACTTACCCGGTAATTGCGTTTTCAAACCGTCCAGGAACCCATTGAAATATAGGTATACACAAAATTTCATACAAATCGGTCCAGCCGTTTAGGAGTTAGGCGACAAACATACGTAGGCGAAGAATTATATAGGTACGGGTGAGAGAGTTATCGACGCGACGGGTTGTTTGACAGTTACGAATCCCTTGAACATTTTGTATGGGAAAATGTTTTTCTCTTATTTTATTTTTTCGTCAATTTCCTAATGTTTCTAATAGTTATTATGCTATTCTGGATGGAAACAAATACAACAAATCAAAAACCTTGAAAATCGCTCCAGCCGTTCTCGAGTTATAAGTGTTCGAACTAACACGACTTTGTTTTATATACTTACTAGCTGACCCCCGCGACTTCGTTCGCGTGTTTTTCTTTGCTATAAACCTCACGGAGCCCGAGACCTTTCCAACGAATGCAAAACCGTGGAAATCGGTTCGTGCGTTCTGGAGTTATAGCGTCAGGAAGGAAAACCCGACTTATTTTTATATAGTAGATATAGAATATAGATATAGATATTTGGCAGAAAAGCAAAGTTTTACCGTGAACCTTAGCTTTCATACAAGGTTCTGTAAGTAATCATCGAAGTTCAGAACATCAGCATAAGATTTTGCCTCCAGGTGGGTTATTCTGTAACTTAGTTAGCAACTGAAAATAGTTGCCAACGAATTATTTCGATATACATTGCTGCTTTACTGTGTGAAATTATGAAAACACTTTATAATTTCCACAGACTTAGATTAACACAGAATAACCCTCAGGTCTGCACAATTTTGCAGTTTCAAACTATTGAGAATATTAGTTGTGTATTGAGTCTACATAACATACGTATTATATAATATTAAGCTAGATTTGTTTACTTGGTTACTTTGTGACCTTTGATGATTTGCTTTGTGACTATCTCTGTTGTAAAAAATCTCTAACAAGTCTCTGTAAATAATCTGTAAATTAATTTATCACTACATAGTATAAAACAAAGTCGCTTTCTCTGTCCCTATATCCCTATGTCCCTATGTATGCTTAAATCTTTAAAACTACGCAACGGATTTTGATGCGGTTTATTTTACTAGATAGAGTGATTCAAGAGGAAGGTTTATAAGTAAAAAAATTGGACCCGGTACGTGGCGCTAATAGCGGGCAGGACGACGTCTGCCGGGTCCGCTAGTATTCATGATCAACCCATTACCGGCTCACTACAGAGCACGGGTCTCCTCTCAGAGTGAGAAGGGTTTTGGCCATAGTCTACCACGCTGGCCAAGCGGATTGGCAGACTTCACACACCTTTGTGAACGTTATGGAGAACTCTCAGGCATGCAGGTTTCCTCACGATGTTTTCCTTCACCGTTAAAGCAAGTGATATTTAAATACTTAAAACGCACATAACTCCGAAAAGTTAGAGGTGCGTGCCCCGGGATCGAACCCACGACCTCCGATTAGAAGTCGGTTGTCCTAACCACTAGGCTATCACAGCTTTTTTTCGCTAGTATTATTATAAAGTAAATAAATTGACAGGTTTAAAAATAATGCTAACCTTTTCCATAAAGAGATAGGAATTAAAGACCTGTCATTTTAGTTTACAGATTGTGTAAAACAGAATAAGCCCCATTGTTGCTCTAATTTGCAAAAATTAAAACCACTCGATAGAGTTTACCGCTTACTTAAATCGGGTATAGATAGCTATAATATAATTATTTGTCTCTTTACTTAATCCAATTATAAAACACGTTTTCAGAAGTCTTCTTAAATCTCGTAACTAAAGTAGATAGGTGATATGCCATGTTTATAATATGAAGACTTTTCGATAAGACGTATCAAAGTTAGTTACCTACTTTAATAATCTTATTTACCACGCAACAAATAAGTAGATATTGTGGCTAATTCTGTTGTACACAATCTCTAAACCTAAACTGACAGGTCTAAATTTATTCCTATCTCTTTCACAGTGCTCACTGCGGAAAGGGATAGCAATAGATTTAGACCTGTCATTTTAGTTTAGTTTAGAGAATTGTGTACAACAGAATTAGCCACATTATTACTTGTGTAGGTAGAACACATTTTCGTAACGCGTTCACAGAGATAATAATAATAATAATGTAATTAAAATTTTAATCTACTTTCGCAAATAGCAAAGTTTATTTCATGTCACGTAAATTACAAGCTTTTTCACCGCGACACAGTCATAAACTTATTAATGCGGTGTAATTAATACTTCTCATGGTACAATTAAACGACGTTCGTCTGCCTAATAACTTAGGTAAGTACGCGAAGTCTTCTTTCAGATTACTCAAATAAGACGCCATAAAATTTTACTTTTTATAAAATTAAACATATGATCATAATTATTATACATTTTTAAATTTCCAGTCAAGTTTGGCTCTGTGTCTATGGTAACATAGATTTCCGTTACTTAAGTAGTATCAAAGTTACACGGGCTAAAAGATTTGTATGTACAAAAGTAAATAAAAAATAGATGCTGTTGTTTAAAATATAAACTAAAATAATGCACCACCAAATGAACTCGTCTATATTGTATCGCAATATAGTATAGCGTGATACTTCGTTTGTATGCGGCGCGCTCGAGAGAAACTCCACACAAGCTTTTTACACAATCAGGATTATCTGAATTGTTTTGCATTTTTGAACTCTGGACTCAGTACACGAGTCAGATTTTTACGTATCGCTAAACATGAAACTCGGAACACACCTACCTTTCAGGTAAAAAATAAAAGTTTTTGCAAATACTTCTTTCAGGTGAAATTTAATTTAAAAAATAAACGCGTCGGAGGGTTAACGAGTGGCCACTCATAAAATGCTACGTAATTTTAATTTCTTTTACGCACATTTCTATAAAGAAACGTTACCTCAGAAAATTTCAAATAAAACTAAGTTACAATTTCCTTATTTTTATTTTTATGACACATGAAGAAAGATGGGTAAAGCAAGTGGCTAAATACTGCTCGAGTAGTTCGATAAAATAATTTCTTTGAAATAGTAAAATGACGTGGCTAATATTTCCCAACTAAACTTAAAAGCATTGTTAGAGCTAGTGCAAGAAGTAATGTACTTTTACTAACTTGATCTAGTTCTGTTGGAGCCCCGAGTAAAAGATTTAAAAGCGTTTAGTGGGAACTAACTCGGTGGTTTGTTCAGACTAATGAATATGGTAAAAGTTTTGTAATTTCCGCAAACTTCATTTGAATTTTCTATATTTTTAGGGTTCCGTACCCAAAGGGTAAAAATGGGACCCTATTAACAAGACTCCGATGTCCGTCTGTCTGTCTGTCAGTCCATCTATCACCAGACTGTATCTCATGAACCGTGATATTTCACAGATTATGTATTTCAAACGTGATTTTTTCCCTCGTTTTTTCTCGATATTGTTAACGGCAACAGGTAGATGCTTAAAATAATCACAGAATATTTAGTTATATATTCACTTTAAAATAAATAATTAAATTAAAATAAAACAAATATTTAAATGGGGCTCCCATACAACAAACGTGATTTTTTTGCCGTTTTTATAGATTTTACCCCCAATGTGTATTAGCGATAGTGTCATGCGGAAGGATATGAGAACCCACCGCATTATTATCCCAAGGAATTCCCTATCATTATGCGAATAATGGAAAGCGGTCACGACTTTCAGCAGTAAGGTATACAACCCGAGAAGACATCATCATCATCATCATCATCATCATCATCATCATCATCATCATCATCATCATCATCATGAACTCATTACCGGCCCACTACAGGGGCTAGGGCACGACTCCTCTCAGAATGAGAAGGGTTGGGCCATTATATGGGTTATCCACCATGCTGGCCAAGTGCACTTTTGAAGACTTCACACGCCTATGAGAACAATAAAGAAAGTGATACTTAATTGCTTAAAACGCACATAGCTCCGAAAAGTTGAGGTGCGTGCCGGAGAATTGAACTCGGTCCTCTCGAAAGGGAAGCTGTGAAGTCATAGCCACTAGGCTATCACCGAGAGAGTGTTATATGTACCTAATTACTACTTAGACAATGGGCCTCATAAGAAGGCTCAGGGTCACTCAGCGAGTGATATAGAGAGCTATGCTCAGAGTATCCCTGCGGGATCAAATCAGAAATGAGGAGATTCGCAGGAGAACCAGAGTTACCGACATACAACATTAAAAGCTCCACGGGCCAAAGAGGCACGAATTTCAGGCGAGTAATCGACGAAAGTGGCCCAAATTGGCACTTGAAGTTCAGATCAATTATAATAATAGCTAGGTAATTAGGAGAGTTCCTGGAGAGTGAACCTTCTGTCGCTATACGTAGTGCCATTAAATTTATTCTTTGTCTAAAGCATACAAACAACATAATAACTCCCGTCGCGGAGCGTCATATAAAGAGAACGCGTTCATAACAACGTATAGTAACGAAACCGTCTGCTACAAACGTTAGCTCCAGTGCTAGTTGCAAATAATTCTCGCAAACAATGAAATTGTTACTAATTTATTTCCCAGCCGCAACAAAGCGAGATGTCACGTGAAAAATACGTGGATGCGGCGGGATGGGACATTCCTCGGATGAAACACGTAACATTTTATGTATCTCACCCCCAGTTTTACGTTCACCATCGCTGCGTAGTTATGGCCTGGCCATTTAGAAATCACCAACTGTTTCGATTTCTTTTTTATCTCATGCAGCGATGCGTTAGCATTTTAAAGCAAAACTTATTTTGTCGGAAATTATTTTTTTCCAAATAGATTCGGGTCTTGCCTAATGTGGCTTTGCGCTTAGCGATAAAGTTAACCGATAAAAGGCGTTGATGCAAAGTAAGGACAAATATATAAAATTCAATTAGTTCGTAATTTCCAAGATGTCAATGTCTACGTTTAAGTCACATTAGGTTTCGCCTCTCACAGTGAACAATACAAACGATTTAAAACTTGGAGGAGCGCCGAGGAAATTGCGAGCAATTTATGACATTAATCTAGACATTAAATGAAATTTCCCGCTTGTATGCAACCCGGGAAAACAAAACGCTCCCGGAGAGCGTTTTGTTTTTCCTTCTATGGATCTTATTGTTTTATTGCTGATCATTTATAAACTTATTCTAGAAATATAATAGTATAAGTAATATACTAAATATACTATGTAAACAATAATATCATGGATTCTCTCTACAAATTGAATGCTCAAACGCGGCTGGAGGCACAGTCGAGTTTGGTGGAGTATATCTCAAGCGCGCCTCATACTAATGAAGTTTGATTCTTATTTTAATATTAACCAATGAAAGTCAATGAAGTTCTGCAGATACTCTGTAGAAATTAATATCGGTGTATGTATTTTGTCACATTTCCTTTTTATAATTCAGTAAAATAATTTACTATTATTGCCAACATTTAACAATGAAAATATGATATCCAATTACCCACTAAATAGAAAATAAAAAACATTTATTCAACCATTTGACTGTTCATACAATTAAAAAAATGTTTTGATTTTTGCATTAAATAAAAACTCGAGTTTATAAACTTTTCAGTATAATAATTACAACGACCTTTAAATTATAAAACTCCTGCAGTTTTATTTAAAATCAGAACTGGAAACACAAAGGGAAAAAGTATAATTGAAGGCACTCTGCGAGCTACTCGCAAATAATGTTATCTGCTCCCGGTTGAAAAGAAAGATGACCTAATTTGACTATTCTGCGGCGATATTTTATAATAGCAAGCTAAAGTGACTGTGACAAGTGCTAGGTTTAACGGATTTCGATTTAAATTAAAAAGAAGAAAATATCGAAATTTTTATTTAGATTATGTCACTCCATTTGTGCATTAGTTCTTACATAAAACTAAATAAAAAAAATCAGCCAAGTGCGAGTCGGGCCTCGCTCTTTCAGGGTTCCGTACATAATTATGAACAATATAATATTTTGGGTCTAAGAAATATTTAATTTCCGAGCTAGACATCGCAACAAACCGTGAAAGAAAAACCCAAAAAAATGTTCGTTTATTTTGGTCACAGCTTATAAACTATTTAATAAATCGTTGTTTTCAGTATTTGTTGTTTAAATAGAGCATATAGTACATAATATACTGAAATATCATATTCCCAACTAGTTTAGTTTTTGAGATAGCCCCCGTCACAAAAATGGTCTAAAACTGACAACTTTGATGGCCTCCCATTCCCTTATTTTTTGAGATAAAAATTAAAAAAATATATATTTGTACTCTACTTAATGAGCTCTAAACAATGATACCCCACAAGCTAGGGTAAAGAAAAAATTTTTTTTTCCGGCTCCTTTTTCATGTATGGGAGCCCCCCTGAAAAATAATTTAATTCAATGTCTAATTCAATATTTGATTTTGGGTTAACGTTTTACACTAAATACCAAAATTTCAGGTTTGTAACTCATTTCGTCTGCGAGCTAGAGACCTGTGACCGGCGGACAGACGGACAGACAGACAGCCGAGTGACATTAATAGGGCTCCGTTTTTTACCCTTCGGGGACGGAACCCTAAAAAACATGATATTGAAGGAATAATTTATTTATGTTGAAATTATTTGGTAGTAAAATCAAACAACATATTGACTTAACTTTTCCAATAAAATCTTTCTTTTTTCCTTATAGAGTTGTGAAATATCTATTTAATTATCATTTTTAACCCCCGACGCAAAAACGACGGGGTGTTATAAGTTTGACGTGTCTGTGTGTGTGTGTGTGTGTGTGTGTGTGTGTGTGTGTGTCTGTCTGTTCCCCTGTGGTGCTCAAACGGGTGGACCGATTTGAATGCGGTTTTTTTTGTTTGAAAGGTGATTTAGTCGAGAGTGTTGTTAGCTATGTTTGATGAAAATCGGTCCAAGATGGCCGCCGCTACAAAATGGCGGATTACATATTTTTTCACAACTCCCTTAATATGGGTATCAAATGAAAGGGCTTGACTAGTAGAATAGCACTATTGCAAATCCAAGATGGCCGCCGCCACAAAATGGCGAATGTCGGGGGTTTTTTAAATTTTCAATTTACACTTGTTAATTCGGTAATACGATCTGACGGGGCTTCGCTCAATTAGAATTTCTGAAAATCCTTTCTTAGCTCTTAGTTTCTTAGCTCTCTACGTTAGAGTACATACATACATATACATATACCTACATAGAGTACACATACATATATGTACATATACATACATATACATAATTACATATCCATAGAGTAATATAATACATAGATACAGCAGAATCTCAGTTAATGACCCAACTTGAACTGTACGTTGATGATATATCAGTCAGTCAGTTTCTCATTTTTGGAATTGCTAATTGTAGATTGTAATCTCCTTAAGGCTTAGATTGCCTTAGTAGATATTTTTAAAGAACGATTTTTCAATGACTAGGCTTGATATTCAAAACAGTGTTTTGGCTTTTTGTTCTTACGTAAAAATTCAGCAAAATAATTTCCTTTGACAAAACAATCGAATAGTTGTATCGCATACGAGTAGGTATGGGTACCTACTAGAAAAGCTTACTCGTAGCAACATACATCCTACCTACGAGTATTTTCATTTGCATAGTCGGCTGCTTTAAAGGTTTATTCAGGTTACACGTGCGAATCGAGTGCAGTCTGGTATCTATTCACAAACTCTGGCTTAGCAAAGCTTAAAGCTCACACAATACCCGTAAACATTTTTTCGCGAAATTCCTATCGATACTACATATACCAGCGCTCCTATAGACCATCATCATACATTTCCTCGACATGTTTGTCCTAAATCCTGAATGATTTTATACTAGCTTCGCCCGCGTGAATTCGGGTTTTTCACAAATCCCGAGGGAATCGTGGATTTCCGTTTCCCGTTCCCGCTCCCTTTTCCAACGTTTACACTAACTTTCAAGGAAGTTTGCCACAGTAATCTACTTATAGCTGTAACTATAGATTTCGGTTTTTTTCAAAATCCCGTAGGAACTGTGGATTTTTCCAAAGTAAAAAGTAAAAGCCCATGTGTTAAGCCAGGGCATAATCTATCTCCATTCAAAATTTCAGCCAAATCAATTCAATAGTTGTGGCGTTAAAGAGTAACAAACATACACACACACAAACTTTCGCTTTTATAGTAGTATCTCTTTAAACTGTGGTATTAGTATGAAGTATGATGAGAAAAACATCCCTAACAATATTATAATGGGTTTTTTGTTGCTTTGTTGCGCCAATCATGCCGTAACAAAGCTAGGTACGGATTGACGTTGATTTCTTGCATGGGTATAGTTGAGGATCTAGAGATTGACATAGGACTTTTCATCCCGGAAGAACAAAGGGTTCTCGCGGAATTTATCATACTTAACTCCTCCAAAAGCTAGTACTAAATAAGTTGCAATTTAAGCATAAATATTTCTTTACCGGCGTCAGGAACACAGCAAAATGTATGAATGACTAATTAGTAGGTACAAACATTCAAAGCATGGGGACGATCATGAAAATGGTATCTTTTTTTTTTATTTTATTCAAATACAAGTTAGCCCTTGACTGCAATCTCACCTGATGGTAAGTGATGATGCAGTCTAAGATGGAAGCGGGCTAACTTGGAAGAGGTATGTAGGTATACCCCTTGATCGGTTTCTACACGGCATCGTACCGGAACGCTAAATCGCTTGGCGGCACGGCTTTGCCAGTAGGGTGGTAACCAGCCACGGCTTAAGCCTCCCACCAGACCAGACCAGAGACAATTTAGAAATTATAAAATCCTTAATTGCCCCTGCCGGGAATCGAACCCGGGACCTCCCACTTATAAGACCACAGCGCTCACCACTGCGCCAGGGAGGTCGTCATAGATTAGGTACCTATCCGTACCACTTAGATTAGGTACCTACCCATCATAAAGTAATTGAGATGGAAGTGACACCATAAAGCTTTTATTCACAAAAGTGCTGTTTAGAATAACTTTCTCACGAAGACAGCGGCCAAATTTCTTCATTTTTTTTTCTTCATAAAATACATTAACGAGCATGTTTCGAATACAAACCAGAGAAAGTTTCACTCATTCTTCACGGGTACATGGCACAAATATTTTTGGCAATGTTACTCCATATCTCCGAACTACCGTTCTTAACTTATTATTTAAAAGTGTAGTCCAAATTTTTGGTGAAAATCTTCAAAGTTTCTACGAAGCTACCCAACGGATAATTAAAATAAAACAATCACGATCAGATTAGTGAATAGGACACTAACTAATATTAGAAATGCAAAAGTGAGTTTGTTTGTTTGTTACGCTGTCACGCCTAAACCGCTGAACCGATTTTAACGAAATTTGGTACTGAGATAGAGTAGACTTTGGAAAATCCATGCGGACGAAGTCGAAGGAATCGACTGGCGGTTAATAAAATTAAATCAAAGGGCCAAGCGTCGATTTATAAGTTAAAGTTAACTGTGCGTAAATATGACATTTTGTATGGGAAAGGGACGGATGTGTAACCGTTTACGATTTACGCACATTTGACGTTAACTTGAAAACTTCCACTAGGCCCTCTGATGTATTCCTTGATCCGGTAGGTACTAAATTACACTAGCGGCACGCTATGATGGCCGGTTTGACACATTACAATAGTGATGTGGAATGTCAATTTATTCTCGAACAAAAAACAATTAAGTTTTGTTTTTGTACCTGATTAAATAGGTTTAATAAAACAAAAATGTATATGTTTATTTAATTTATTTGAACGAACTGAATATTTGAACGAAAATGAATATACATACTTTATATGCACACAAGAAACATATGAATACAAAAGATACCAAAAAAGGTGCCACAAAAGGCCATAATTAATCAGATTCGTCCATACTACTATTTTAACTGTCGTCACTGCTATCATCACATACATTAATAATTATATGTTCGTTTTCTATAATATTATCTATTTTCACATCTCTTTCATAATCTTCCCTTATTAATTTAACAGTTCTATTCACAACCTTTTCCCAGTCTCCTTTAGTCACATGTTCACAAGCTTCTTCTAATAATTTTAGCATTTTTTTTTGTGGTAAATGGGGGTTCTGTATTGTGTCTTGCAGCATATCCCTTAATTTGAGCCCACACCAACTCAATCGCATTATACTCACAATGGTAAGGCGGTAACCGTATAACTCTGTGCCCATGTTCTAATGCTATTTCGTCAATGACGTATCGGATCTTGGTTGGTTTGTTTTCTTTTAAAAGACGTACTAATTCCGCTTTTAACATATTCATGTTTGCATCTACGCCATTTTTACGAAGCCATGCGACGATATCAGCTTTCTTTTGGGATTGGGCAGGTGGCTTGTCAATTTGCATCGAGTGGTATGGGGCGTTGTCCATAATTATAATAGATGGTTCAGGGAGGCTACACAACATTGAGGTAAACCATTCAGTAAACTTTTCTCCATTCATGTCTTCATGATAGTCTCCAGTGGTTTTTGACGCAAAAGCCATGAGAGAACCTTCGACAAACCCGTTGATGGTTCCGGCGTGACAAATTATAAGTCGCGATCCTTTTCCTACAGGAACTTTGGAAGTAGATGCTGCTGTGTCATCGTTCCAAGAACGGCCTACAGTATGGTTAGCATTAAGCCATGTTTCATCCAAGAACACAACATTTTGCCAATTTTTGATTTCTTTCACTTGCCGTAAAAAAGTATACCTTGCCATCGCTATATCAAATCTTTCCATCAATATTTTGCGTTTGTTACATTTTTTGTATCGAAATCCAATGGTCTTCAAAATCTTCGTTAAAGAACTTTCCCCACCGAAGAATAATCCAGCTTCCTTCAGTGAATGCACCAACTTTTTTCTTGTTGGATACTCCTTCTGTAAATAGTAGCCGTAAACATGTCTTCGGATAGCATCGGCATCAAAGCTATCGATGCCTACGACTGGTTTTGCTCGTTTTCTCTTTTTTGGTGTGTGAAGTTTATTTTCTTCTGTGCCAGTCTCGCCATATTTTTTTTTAGTTATCCGTCTAACAGTTCGTTGTCCAATATTAAGCGCATCAGCTACGCGTTCAACCACTGACGTTATAGGTAAAATTGGCCCTCCATTTTGAGCTTCACGATCGAAATAGTTACGAAGGCGTATTACGAACTCACGTGTCTGACTATTTAGAACAGTTCTCTGCGTACGTTCGGTCATATCGACGAAATCCACAACAAAGGGCTTGAACAGAGTCCAAATTAACGAGCAAGGGTCAACAGTAATGCAGTATCAATATTTGAAATCCAAAGCCAGGTCAAAACTATATCACAATCGCATTGCACTGACAGTTTATACTTTTCGAAGCAACGTCAATTCGAAACTGCTTTGTTTTGCATTGAGCATTGACGCGAGTTTGCCGGAGGTAGTAGTTGTGCTAGCCAGCGATCCTATGTGACAATCGTATTAGATTCCATTTTTAAAAATTTATTGATATTTTTTTGCGATTTCAGAGGTTTGTCCACATAGTGAAAATTGTTCATATTCACAAGTACATTCACCCCTTAAATGGTGCAAACTGATTTTTCTACACTTGTATACATTTAAGAAATCAATTTAATAAATAAATTTTGAGTCCTAAACCTAAAACTACATTCGATAAAATTTATGAATCTCTGCACATCACTATCGTCAATAAAGTAATACAATTATTTCCTTCAAAGTCGTTATCAATTAATACGGAACTTCATGAGCGGACAAACGTCAAACCGGCCATCATAGCGTGCCGCTAGAGTAATGAAACTAATTTTCCTTCCAGGTCGCGTGGATAAAGTCAGACTCGAAAGCGATACTCGCGATCCACACAAACATGGTGGCCTTAAACCCTCGGCTGTCTGTCACGTACAATAACCACAACACTTGGAAGTTGCACGTCAGCAACGTCCAAGCAAACGACTCTGGCACTTACATGTGCCAAGTGAATACAGACCCTATGAAGAGTCAGGTAAGAAACATTATATTTTTATGATTATCTACTCAAAATATTGTATCTACTTAATAATAATTATGTAGTACATACCTTATACACCCTAATAAAGCTTAATGTTTGGGGGATAAAACTAATTATTAGTGAGTCATCCCAGACATTTTTCATACACCAAGCAAATACCTTCATCATTTTTCATATAATTAGGTATATCCCTAAACTTTGAACTGACCTCTATAATCTATACAAATAAAGTAGGTATCTGAAATAATTGCTTCTATTTGAATGATAGCGCAACTGAAACACCCGCTTTAAAATTTTTGTGTCTCTCTGTTCATAAAATACGGGTTAATCTTTAGAATGGCTGAACCAATGTTGACGGGATTTTTAAACTTCACAACGCGCATTATTTGATCGAGTGTTTCAAAGCACCTAATGCACAGGTATTTCAAAGCGTCTAATGTGCATTTACTCTAACGAGCATATTTTCACATTCATCTAAACTGAAAAACTGGTGTGTTATTCTCTAACTTAATTACCAACTGAAAGTTATTGCCACCGAATAAGTTCGATATACATTACTGCTTTACTGTGTGAAATATAAACAGTGATTTCATTTTACGCATTAAAACAGCAATGTATATCGAACTAATTAGTTGGCAACCATTTTCTGTTGTTAACTAAGTTAGAGAATAGGCCTACAGAAAGAAAAACCTGCACAAATCGCAGCAGTATTAAAAACTAAAACGCCGGCTTATTCTGGAAAGCAATTTCGGGAGAAATATAACGAATTAATATTGTCGCCCTATATCAAACTAAATGGAGTTAAGAGGGATATAAAATCGTAATTGCCGCGGCTTTGTGTCTCCCGCGCCATTTGTGATCTGTTATTGACAGTTTATAGAATAAGCCGTTTAAGGTTGGCGATTGATTCCCGTCGATTTGGGAGGACATTAAATTAATACGAGTCAACTGTAGGGAGGCCGGTATGACGGTATTCATTTCTAGAGCAGGTCCTTGTGCTGTACTGTGAGTACTGATCATCAATTCAATATATTTTTCCATAATGTTCGAGTCACTTTCTTATACAACCTGCAGTAGGACTTATAAAAATAACTCAATAACTCAATAAAATTAATCCTTTGTCTTCATCTATAATTGCCAAGCTTTTGCTTAAGAATAGTAAAGACACAAGTATTCGATTTTCATCAAACATAGCTAACAACACTCTCGACTAATACACCTTTCAAACAAAAAAAACCGCATTCAAATCGGTCTACCCGTTTGAGCGCCACAGGGGAACAGACAGACAGACACACACACACACACACACACACACACACACACACACACACACAGACACGTCAAACTTATAACACCCTGTCGTTTTTGCGTCGGGGGTTAAAAAAGAAGCAGCCTGGTGTCTATAGCCGGCCATATATCAGCTTTAAATACTGTTCATATATAATTTAAAAAGTTGCGGCTCAAAAGCTGCCTCAGGCACACTTGCATGCATATTTCATTACCGAACTTTACCCGACTGAGTTTGTTATGGTTTCTTTTCAGACCAGGGCGCACTTGGAAATATAGATTTAGTTTTAGTTGTAAGCTGTCGTAAATAAAATCATCAACATACCTCACTTCCATAATATACTTATTACTTACTTGTAAAATTGTTTGATCTTTTTTAAAGTAAACTACTTTGACTTTGAAGATGCTTGTGAATTCAGCAGTAAGTTTCGGCCGTATCGATTGCAACGAAGAAATTATAATGTTATAGATCGACCAGAATCTCATGAAAAATAGGGAAATGAAATTCCAAGGTTAGCAACACTACGGCTACCCTAGCGATAAACAAAGTAACTCACATTTTTTGTGAAATTGACTTTTTGCATTAACAAAAGTTTTATGTCGAGTAGTTTTTTACTATTTACCACTAGGGCAGCCGAGTTAACCTAGGGTTGCTTACTACAAAATTTAATTTCCCTATTTTTCATGAGATTCTGGTCGATCTATAGCAAATATTGGCGCTGACATGACCATTGACCTTGCATAGATGCATGTTGCGCTCGATGTTCTTGCGCAGTTTTATTACTGGGAAAATGCGCGTCTTACCCTCCTGCGGATCTTCTACATATAATTTTTTCCGTAATTATTATAAAAAAGCATTAAGTATTTATTTTTGTACTAGCTGTTTCCAGCATGCGTTGCAATGCCACGTAAAGTAGGATTTAGGAACGTATAATATAGAATCATTTTTATACAGATTTTTTAACCAGAATGCTTTGCGGGTATATTCAAATTCAAATTCAAAATTCATTTATTCAAAGTACCGTCCTAGGTACACTGTACACTTTTTGAACATCAATATAAAAAGTACATGAAAGTGAGGTAATGGTGATAATTACTAGGAAAACTACGAGGGTTCCAAACGCGCCCTGATCTGAGAAGAGCCCACAGCAAACTCAGCCGGGTTTTTTTTTATTATCACCATCTCACAATACGTCTAATTTCCAAATAATTTGAACATATGCAGAACAACTCACCAATGTTTCATCATAATCGGATAAATAGTTTAGGAGTGCATATCTATACTTCGACTTTTAATTGTATGCAGTAATGTGAAGTTTCGTGGGTTGTCACTTTTTAACGAAAATAAAATAGGGATGGGGTACAGGTGATTGATTTGAATCATTCAATTATTTTATTCAAATTAAAGTTTTTATTTTAAGTAATTATTATATTTTATGTACAAAAGTTACATATATATATTTATATATATAGTATATATATAAATACGTATATCTTTAATATATAAAACAAAGTCTCGTTTGTTCGAACACTTATAACTCGAGAACGGCTGGACCGATTTTCATGGTTTTTGATTTGTTGTATTTGTCTTCGTCCCGAATAGCAGAATAACTGTTAAAAATATTGGAAAATTGACGAAAAAATAAAAGAAAAAACATTTTCCCATACAAAATGTTCATGGGTTTCGTAACCGTCAAACATTGAATGTTCATCCTGTCGATACGGAACCCTCTCACCCGTACCGATATAATTCTTCTGTACTTTTTCCTAAAGGGCTGGACTGATTTGGATGAAATTTTGTGTGTATATTTCAATGTTTCTCATTTTCACTTAAATTCTTACGCGGTTTTTTTTTAACAGAAGGTAAAAATGTATCCTCAGCATGCGATGTACTTGGCTGAGCATTCATTTTTTTATTTTATTGTGCTTTACAAAACCAAATGGCAAATTTTACAAAAATAATGAAAACCAAACACAACGTTACAAAAACTTAACAATTGGTAACAAATATAACGCGCAGTAGGCAAAATGGAAATAGTCACACTCAGAACGTAGAAATGAAAATGGACAGTGAAAAATGAAAATGTCGAATGACAAACGAGAAAAATGGCGACAAAATAATATTCGCCGAGCGTCAGTGTCAACAGCGTCAACAGCAGCCTGAAAAAGCGTAACCTCGGTCATCGGTGTTTAAAAGAATCGACATAAAGAACCTTTTTAAAGGACTGCCTGAAAAAAAGGAGTATATTGTTTTCAGGGTTCATGTATGTTTGTATGTTGTACCATAACTTCTATATATGCCGGAACCGATTTTGATGAATAAGGTAGGTATCGTTAGAATCTTTAGCTTATTCTAGGTGACATAGGCTAGTAAAATTTAAGAAAAAATGATGTGATGACCATGGTCCCGCATTAAAGACTAAAGTTGAAAAAAAATAATTAAAAATCAGATTAAGTTCATAATCATTATCTGTTTTTTTTATTCAACTACAAGTTAGCCCTTGACTGCAATGTCACCTGATGGTAAGTGATGATGCTGTCGAAGACGGAAGCGGGCAAACTTGAGAGAGGTATGCATACCCCTGATCGGATTTTACACGGCATCGTACCGGAACGCTAAATCGTTTGGCGGCCGGCCGGCACAGCTTTGCCGGTCGGGTGCTAACCAGCCACGGCCCACGGTTAAAGCCTGCCACCAGACAGGACCAAAGACAATTTAGAAATTATAAAATCCCAACTTGCCCCTGCCGGGAATCGAACCCGGGACCTCCCACTTATAAGCGCTTACGAGCACGAAGTAATCAATGTAAAAATATTAATATTATGTATATCGGCGCAAATATTAAAATCGTTGATTCATATTTGATTTTTAAAAATACCCGCAACGACGCAACATTATTTTTGTCGAAATGTTGACACCCCACCACCACGCAGGTATTTAAAAGCGGGGCCGCACAGTAGAGGGGCATTCGTTTATGGACATTCAAAGTGACAACACGTTTTATTGGTTAATTATTTGATTATTCAAAATTTAGTTAATTCAAGTATTAATTCGAGGTTTAATTCAAGTGTTAATTTGGGTATTGAATCGAGTATTGAAATCTAGCATTGTATCGAGTATTAATTCGAATGTTAAATTAGAATATTGATTCGAGGTTTAATTCAAGTGTTAATTAGAGTATTGAATCGAGTATTAATACGAGTGTTAAATTAGAGTGTTAATTCGAAGTTTAACTCGAGGTTTAATTCAAGTGTTAATTTGAGTATTGAATCGAGTATTAATTCGAGTGTAAAATTAGAATATTAATTCGAAGTTTAATTCAAGTGTTAATTTGAGTATTAAATCGAGTATTAATTCGAGTGTTAAATTAGAATGTTAATTCGAAGTTTAATTCGAGGTTTAATTCAAGTGTTAATTCGAATATAACTTGAGTGTTAATTCGAGTGTTGATTCGATTGTTAATTCAAGTCTTAAATTAGTGTTTATTTATAATAAACATTTTATGAGTGACATCAACAGTGAGTTTTGATAAACCTTCGGTATCCTGTTCTTACATGTATTGTAAATAAAATAAATTAAAAAAATAAATAAAAAAAAGACCAAAACCTTTGCGCCAGGGAGGTCAAAATCATCTAGAAAATTATAAGTAGATTCCAAAAATATGTAAATATGTTATTATAATGTTAAATATATTTTTTTCTGAATAACTAGTAGGTATTCTTTTAAAAATATTTTTTTTTTTGTAATAAAAGGGCAGTAGCAACTTAGCATGTTAACTATGACAGATATCGTCAACACACATAGGCTGTTATTGCAATAGAAATAGTACTTCTTACTTTTTTTTTTCAATTAAAGCTCATATAATTAATTGGATGCGTTTGCCACAAAAAGTCAAGATGACAAAATTGTTAATTTGGCTTTTATACGTAGGAGCCATCGATTTACTTAATAGATAAATAAAATTATGATGATAATGAAAGAGTAACTTTGAACGAAACTTTTGTGAATGAAATTGAATGAATTGAACGTATCACATCACTATAGAAATGGGGTTGGCAACATTATTTTACGAAATGACATTAGGAAACGTCAGATTACTGCAGATAATTAAAAGTTTGACTATAGACGCGCGGCAGCGCGGCCGGCAAGTTCCTCCGGCCGTTAGTATATACAGATACACATTGAATTTTATTTATATAAGTAGATCGATCTTATCACTAATTCATAATCATGACTCCATCCAGATGGGTCACTTGTCAGTGGTGATCCCACCGGACATAGTGGACAGCGTGACAGAAGGCAGTTCTGCGCGGGAAGGGGGCAGCGTGCGGCTCATGTGCAGCGCCACCGGCGTCCCGCCCCCCACCCTCATGTGGAGACGAGAGCACAACCGACCGATAGTGTTCAGGCACGACGGCGGCAGAGAGAGGAAAGGTTTGTGCTACAAATAGTTTAAAGTATATATACAAACAGTATAATAGTATAATACAAATAGTATAATATAGTATAAAGGTTTTTGTACTACAAATAGTTTAAAGTATACATACCTATATACAAACAGTATAATACAAATAGTATAATAAGTATAGTATAAAGGTTTTTGTACTACAAATAGTTTCAAAGCAAGAGCCTCTCCTATTTCTCCTTTGGTTGATTTTAGTTGTTTTCCTCAGTTTCCTGTCACTTGATTTCCTTTAAATGGCCATAAATCTCAAACTTTAAAATATTTTGACTGTTCCACTTTACATAGGTTAAAGGAGGTTGTATTCTTTATAATAGACTGAATTTCACAACTAGCATGTACAAAAAATGTCCGGCCGAAATTACACTCAATTTATTCCTTCGTTTGTAGAACTACCCATATAGGATACTTAGGGTACTAGGCTGTAAGTAAGTAAATATAATAATAGTTATTTATAGCATGGAAGCAGCGTGGTGGGTCCAAGCTCTAAATCCCTCTCTCCTATGAGAGAGGAGACCTGTGCCCAGCAGTGGGACGTTAAGAGGCTGTAGTGGTGGTGGTCGAATTTTTCTAAAGAATGTTACGAATACTACTAGGTATCTTGAAATGAATCAAAAGCAACAAGATAAGGTTTAAAAGCGTTTCCAATTGTATCCGTTTCACAGAAATCGTCTAATTAAAAATTTTAAAGTAAAAGTAACTTGAATTACTCACACCACCGCCACCGCATGAAACTAAAAGCCACAAATTATTCTCACGCGTCTTAAAAGGAAAATTTTTAATTAGGATTCTCTACTTATCTCGGGAGTCGGACGAATACTAAAGTAATAAGTTAATTTAAAAATACGGTAACGACTATAGTTTCTGACGGCACTCTGCAAAAATCCGAAGTTATTCCGGTCGTGAATGCAGTCAAACTCTTATTAAAATATGAAAGTTTCAAGAATGGCTCATTTCATTATAGCGGTGCTTGGATAGTTCGGAAGAGTGTACCAACGGCCATTGCCGTTTATTACAGCTTTGTTGTTATTACACTGTTGCCTCCGATTGGATTCATAAGTTCTTCTTTATTAGCTTGCTTCTTATGAGCATTGCGGCTGTGAGCTTACTAGAGCTAACATTCCACTTACGCCTTTGATACTCTATACAGATTCATTAAAGTTTTATATTATTAAATAATTAGTTGATGCGCGCGAATTCGTCCGCGCGGATTCATATAAATCTCATACAAACTTCCAACCCCTATTTAACCCCTTTAGATTTTGAATTTTCAAAAATCCTTTCTTAGCGTATGCTTACGTCATAATAGCTATCTGCACGCCAAATTTCAGCTTGATCTGTCCAGTGGTTTAAGCTGTGCGTTGATAGTTCAGTCAGTCAGTCAGTCTTTTTATATTTATAGAAGAAGATTAGATAATTTAATATTAATCGTATTAATAATATGATAATTATAATACAAGTAGAACAGCCATATGTTAGTAGACTACTAACTAGGTTCATTTCGTGGTCAAAAGTTTTTCAAACAAAAAATATTACCTAATATAAAAATAGCTCTGAGGAAATATTAGGTACCTATTATTAAGCTATTGCATAGCTTCTATCGCGGGCCTTGAGCGGGAGACCGAATCCAGAAATTCCGTAACGAAAAAACCTAACACAGATTTTATAACACAGATTGAGATAGGATTAGGTCAACATTTTGGTACATCGCTAGTGCCTGTGAGTCAGTGTGACTATTTGTGGCAGATTTCTGCCATTTGGCTCCGAAATAACTATGGCAGAATAAACTGACGGTTTAAAAAAGTGGCAGATTGTGGTAGATTTCCTTGAAATTTTCGTCAGTTTATTCTGCCAGAGTTATTTCGGAGCCAAATGGCAGAAATCTGCCACAAATGGTCACACTGATTGTGAGTGGCGCAGCGGGCAACCAAACATAATATTATGATACTGTATAAGGTACAGCGTCGCAGGTTCGAATCTCACTCGCGTTTTCGTTTTACTTTGCTTTTTCGAATTTGTTTTTTAAATTTTTTCTTTTATTTAATTTTTATTTATTTTTTTAAAGTTCTTTCTCGAAATTCCAGTTCGGCGTACAACAGAATATTACAATAATGCAAAATAGTAAATAAAATTATGTGAGTTGTGAATTAGCCCTGTACGTGTACATACGGTTGGATGTCGGTGAAATGAAAGTACCAAGTACCGACATAAAACATTGTGACTACAGTAATTATTGTATTTAATTTGAAAATATCCATTTATTTTAATGTTTATTGCCTAAATTTCGATTTATATATGTCGGACGTGCGGAAGGAGTAAGTGCTAGGCTAATAAATGCACTATTACGGCTCATATTGCTTAGGTACTATGCGTAGGTCATTACAATGCTTTCTTTTATTTGTTGTACTGCATAAATAAAATAAATAAATAATTATAATTGCATAAGTTGATAAAAAATGCTATGCAATAGCTTTACTGCGGCAGTCCCCGAGTGCCCCACGTATTTTTTTTATATACATACAGAGACACATTTTAATACTTGAATATAAAATTGCACAATTCTTTAAGTGCATCTCGAGATAGGTATAGTCGAGAACGATTCCAAATAAAAAGAGACAAAAACAATTTGTTCCGTGCACAATAACAAGACAGTTTGCAGAATATGTAAGTACCTAGAACAAACAATATTGCTGTTTATTTTTCCTTGCTGTGATTAAAAGATTTTTATTTTATGCACAAGTTACATTATTTATAACTACTCGTTAGTATCTTCTATGTCATTGAACGGTGAACAAATTGGGAAATTTTTTAAACAATATCAGACGGCTATGCCACTGGAGTTAAATATAATAAACATAAAGATAGATAATTAAAATGAATGTACATACAAACCGTGCAATGCCACAATAATATTGTTTCGAATGATATCCGCTGTTTCGGTTACGTTAAATATCCATTTGTTTGGCAGTTTGCTGACCCAAATTATAAGCAAATTGTTTGCTCGATTCTAGGCTGTCGACATTGATGTATGGTGTAACAAAGATATAAGAGTAGTGTAGAATTGGGGATTCTGGATCACTCTCGCTACGCTCGCTCGCTTCGCTCGCCGTGATCCAGAATTCCCCAATTCTACACTACTGTCCTAACATCACATTACATGAATGGAGTATGCATCAATCATCTGCATTTTAAACAAATTATTTACATGGTTTTTAGGACGAAATATTTACTGAATAAATTCAATTTAATTCATTTTATTCTATTTTTTATTTTTACACATTCGTTTAACGATTACAACATGCACCTACCTACTTACATTCTATATAGTAAAAAATTATAAGAAAAATTGGTGGAGGAAATTTTAATAAATTAAACAAGCTTATTTAATCATCAATAACTTTATTGTTTATGCACCATCTTTTTAAACAAGTTACATTTTTCAATGCACAGATAGTTGGATGATAAATACAGCTATATATATCAGAATATGAATTATATAACTTATACAATGTTAACAAACTAGGACAACCTTTATCTTCTAAATTATGTACATTATCATTTTTCAATATATCTTTTAACCACATCTGCTTTTCAAGACCTTTACAAAAAATTTCTTGATTTTTAAGAAAATGAACTATAAAACATTTATAATTCTCATAAGGCACGACTCCTTCGCTCCAAGATATTTTTCTATTTCTTTCAATCCAATCAACCTGTTTCTTTTCCGTGTCTGTTAGCCACTCATACGGATATGGCGGTTTAATTAACAAAACTTGAATTCGATCACGATAGATTAAAGCAATCTCTTTAGGTATAAAGTAATTCTGATCATTTTTAAAACCTTGAACATCCACAATAAACTTCATGATAGTTTTCGAACAATATTGCTCAGCGGTCTATATTCCACAAGACGATCGTTGATAATTAAACAGTAAGCACTTGTATTATTCGGAATATCCTGAGATGTTTCAATTTCTAGGCGAACATCAACTGGGCCAGTTTTTAAATTTTCATTTTGCCTGGAACAGTCTATGACAAATAAAGGAGCCTTTTCTTTAAACGTATGCAGATCAAGCAATGGATCGGTAGGAAGGTTGTAAAACGACTGGCGAAACTTAGCATACATGTCGTATAATATACTGTATTTATTTTCATCAAACTTGATATTTAGAGCATCATACGGATAATAGTGAGAATTCAAGAATAGTGTAACATTAGTTAGTTTACAATGATCGAATACTGTGCCGTCTTTGATTTTAATGTTTTTTCTATTAGTCTGCAAACCAAATATAACATATCGAGGTTTTTCTAATTGAGAGGCTGTCTTTACCGCCCATGAATGTTTTGTAGTTTTTGGTAGCAACGGGTATTCATATAAATCCCAATTTCTAAATGCTATTTGTATAGGATTATCTTTCTCTAATTTTCTTAGAAGTAGCAATCTTTGTTGATCTGATACTTTAATATGAGGCACACGCCACTGAATTCTCTGTATATTGATGTCTATAATATCATCGTTATCCATTATAACGCTATTTATACTGGTACTACTTCTATTAAGTACAAGTTCGTGTTTACAATTAATTATTATTTTGTCATAATCTTCAGCGAAACCTAAAACTTTATTCAAGGGTATCAAAGCGCTAAAATTTCCATTTTCATTTTTAAATCCTTCTATATTCCAACCCCACACGGCAGCTGCTTTACTTTCCCCGCTATTCATGGAAATATAAGATTTTATTGTTGTAGTTATTCCGGCATTTCTAATGCGATCAATTTCAACACCATTGATCTCATATCGAATGTCTTGGAAAAGGAATGCAAACGCATTATTACTGAAATTAACGCTTTTCTTTTGAACCTTGCCTGCTTGATCTTTATAACTTACTGAAGCATTTCCTTCGATGTAAATATAACTGGCTGATGGCAATACATAAATATCTTGCTGGTGAATAGGTATACGGATTTCATCATTTTCATTAAAACTATTATTATATGGATTATATGTATGAATCTCGTAACTCTCGATGGAGTTATCAAATTCAGGTAAATTATTAATCTGAAGAAGACTCATACTTTAAAACCAAGTGTCTCAAGAAATTGTTTATTACTTTGGCTTATTTTTCTTTTATATACTCTAAGACGTCTAGCTCGTTTTAGGCTTTCCTTTGTAATAGGTTTTTTAACTGGCAAGTTAGGTCTTTTATAATAATTACTTTGAGTAAAGACAATCATTTTATTTTTTTCAAATGTAGGCACAAAACAATAGTTTCACCTCTAAAATTTATAAGATTGCCTTCTAAATCCAATATTTTTACAGTTATTGATGAAATTATCTTTTGTTTTACAGGAAAATAAATAACGTTGCTAGGAGATTCTATAAATCTATGACTAGGAGGAACGTTTGGGACAAACTCATAAATGATATGTGTGGGAGAACCATTAGTGTAGGATCCCTGCACGAGATTACTTTCGATCCTTATGACGGCTACTGGTAGAATGTTTACTGGAACTGATGATTCATGCCATTTATTGGCTTTTAATTTTTCTCTAGGAAAACCTAGCATAGGTCCAATACTATTTTCTGAATCAAAGTTTAAAGTTTCACTACAGTACAAAGAACATGTCATTGTGTTAATATTAGATTTTATTTGTAATTCACAATCTTCCATCCTCCATTTTAGATATTCATACAAATCTTGTAAATCATAAGCACCCGATGGAATATTGATTCTTTTTTTTTCTTCTCCATATTCAAAAACATTATTATGATAATCGACATTTGGAATTGAATTAAAAGCAGAAAAATATATTAAGCCGCACTCATATTCATCTTCTAAAATAAGAGGAGGCGTATAATTTGTTTCTAAAATAGATTTATTGCCCACAATAGTAAGTGTTACACACATAATGCTTGACTGAACTAATACTTTACTGCATGAACTATTTATACACTATTTTTATTCCAGAAATTAATAAGAAATTTGATGCAAAGGTGTCCACAGTTATATGGGTTATATCCTTGAAAATTGTCATAGTTGTAGTTAATTTCAGATCCAACATACTTTAAGAATTCTTTCGGTGGTTTTAAATTACCATAACTATCGAAGTATTCAATATAATTATTTAACTTCGCATAGGCTACCCAATGAGTTCCAGGATTTTGAGAGATGTCTAAATTAATGATGCCACACTCTTTTTTAAATGGATGCTTAGGTAATTCATCTCTCATGAATACACCTCTAAAATAAGGAATTTCCTTTGAAATCTTTAAAATATCAATATTAGTTAGAGCACGATTAGGTAGCCTTTGAATCAGTTTTTTGCCTTCGCTGTGTATATTCCCAAACCATCGCCATATGGTTTTATAAATAATCCTTTTCCAATGTGTAATGTTTCCATTTTTTCATTATGTCTTTTTAGTTCTTGAAATTTCTTTTTCAATAAATTAATTTGCTTAACTGCTTTCACAATACTAGCAGCACCACCCGCCAAGCTACCAGCAGCAGATAATCCTGCAAATATAGGAACTAATGGCAAAACACCACCTGTCTTCGGTATGGGTATTATTCGCGGTACATTTACAGATGTATTCTCAGCTAATTCCTTAGCAGCGGCAATCGCTAATTCAATTGCAGCTTTTTTGCATTTTGGTTTCAATTTATGGATATGTTTCTTTGCACGAGATACAATATCTTTAAAGCTTTTTTTCAAACCAGTAGCAGATTTATTTTTCTTCAAACAATCTGATTTTCTTCTTAAAGTCATTTTACGTGTAGACAGTTTTTGTTTTTCCATTTTAAAATATAGGAGAACTCCGTTCCTCGTCGCAGACTAATACAGAATAAAAAGTGCTGGCGTAAAATTTGTTTATAAAACATTGAGATTATCTATCCAGCTATTTTCATTAGATGGCAAACCTAACCATTTGACATACAACTGATTATCTTTTCTTTTTAAAACTTTTTCAATGAGGTATATGTTAGGATGTCGTGTTTTTTGTAATTCTTCATTATAGAATGCTCCCAATATAGGTCGCTGTCTAGCATCTTTTAAAAGATAAGTAACGGGATGCGTATTTTGTATGCGAGCTATACTAAAAATTTCAGTTGACCAGTTGGGCGTATATCCCTTTTCAAAAGTTCCTTTATATTTGCTTATTCTAACATAATCTCCTATTTTAAATTTCGAATGTTTTTTTATTGACGCTGATGTTGGAAGTGATTCATATCTTTTAAGTATTATTTTTTTATTACTTTCATTAACTTTATCCGGAGCCATGCCTATTGTTCTGTGAAATGTTGAGTTATATTTTTTCATTAAGTGATCAAGGCTTCCATCATACCATTTATAATTACCTTGCAGGCTAAATTGTTTATAAAGTTTAGATTTCAATGTTCTTATAAACCTCTCAACTATTGATGCCTTCTTAGTGGAATATGTAGAATAATGATTAATACCATATCTTTGTAAGACATTTTTAAAATGAGTATTATAAAATTCTTTTCCTAAATCAGTTTGTAAATTTTTAGGAACACGACCTTTTTTTAGTATCTTGCAAAAAGCTTCAGTCACAGAATCTTGATTTTTATATTTAAGAGGATACGCCCAAGCATATTTTGAGAAAGCGTCAATAACTGCCAAAATATATTTATATTGTAAATTTTCCTTTGAAAATGATTGCATATCAACTAGGTCTGCCTGCCATAAATCATCAATGTCTTTCAATATAACACGTCGTCGGGGGAAATTTTTTCTTACATTTTTATGGATTTCATTTACTACACTGATTTTGCTCATTTTTTAAACTTGCGACTTATACAATCTGTACTTCTTTTAAGACTGTTTATCTCTGACTGTAACTGTAGCAAGGTTTGCTCAACTGTTTTCAATCTTGCAAATATCCCATCTATGATTTGGTCTACATATCTCTTATTAGCACAATCATTTGGATCTATTGGGGCACCGATATGTTTAATGATTTTATGCTGCGCATCAAATATATTTTCTAATGCAGAACTATCCATTTTTAATTTCTTGTGCACATGATGTCCAAACTTGTTGACATTCATGTTCAATAGTATTATTTGGACTAAGCCAGATAATTCTTTATAGTTTATTTTATAATACCAGCTTCTTTCAATTCTTCGATTATTGATATGATTTCGTTATCATGACTAGTGTTGCCAGCATCTTTCGAAGCAATTAAAATTTTTAATCTATCTACCAATTCATTAGGATCATCCCAGTATATGAAATCTGTATTCTTTCTATACTTTTTCAGAGTTGGTATGAAACCACCTTGTTTTGTTATCTTATTGTTAAATTCAGTTTCACAAAATAGTGGTTTCACAATTTTAGTGTATTTGACTCCTTTATCACCTTTTATCTGGTTTAAGGGACTATAATCTCTCTTATGCACACTCGTGTTACATAAAATGTCTTTATAAACTAATTTGTCTTGCTCAGATACCACCTCTAAATCCGGTTTACTTTGAAATAATAATTCTGTTAATCCTGGCGTCATTTCATAGTAACTACTTCCTATTTTAGCTATCATATTTTTACTAGCAGCTTCAGCGCTATCTAAAAATGTAACATTTGTATTTCCTATCATAAGAGTATTGTTTTCGTGGCGCACACCGAAAGGTACATTTAAATTTTTACATGCATTTTCTGGCATTGGAGAGGGAGTACGAACTTTTTCAACCTTTCCAGAATTATCACAAGTAATTTTCAATTTGGGTGTTAGATAATTTTTATCTTTTCTTTCCTCATACTCCTCGTTAATAATATTTTCAGAAGTTGAAGAAGATAATGAATCATTTTTGCTGTGACAAGGTTTGTTTTTATTCTTTAACGATGTTGTTTTATGATTATTTCCTTCATTTTTATATAACACTAACGATTCCAATGGATCAGTTATACATCGAAAAAGTTTTCGTCTCTTAACTTCTTGATCTTCTTCTTCTTCTCGTATTTGTTTCGCCTTTTTCTTAATAGCTTCTATGGATTTGATTAACTGATTCTTTACATTGGCTTCCATACTAATATAAAAAATGACTATCTTTGCAGATGCTACAATTCGACTGAGTAAATTTGCACGTTGTAAGTGATATATAATAATTAAATTGTTAGTCAAATTTCACAAATATATCAAATGTTTTTCTATACCTGCCTTTGTTTAATTCACAATCTTTGTTGATTAACAAAAACATATATGGATCTTTCCAGATATTTGAACATAATTGCTTAAAATCGTGCCAGCTCATATCGGAGTTTACGTGTTCATTATATATATGTTTTAAGTTTATTTCATCTTGCTTGAATATAATTAAAAGGTTAACATTGTCACGTATTAATTGCTTAGGAATTTTCGAATATGTTTGTGATAAATAAAAACAGTCAACTTGCTTATGTCTGCCCATAGAAAAATAATTTCGAATATTTACTTGATTTTCACATATCACATCGTCAAAAATGAAAATAGAGTTTTTCTTAACATCACTGGGAGGGATAACATCTTCATCATTTTTAAACATAATTAGGCTTACTTCTGGAACATTTTGAAAAATATTATATAAAAAGCGATATTTTGATTGAAAAGTAGTTTTAGAGTAAATATAAACGTTCTGGAATCTTAACCCATTTTCATGTAGTAATAAATTTATCATAATATTTGTTTTGCCACAATTAGAGGGCCCGCAAATTATACAACGGATTGTATTTGGTAATAGCTTGCTATGTCTATTTAAATATACTGATGGTACTTCAGCATCTATATAATTTATATCCAAAGATTCGGCTTGTTTGATCAGCTTCATTTTTATTTATGACGTCAATTTTGAATGACTCATTATTAAATATCGGGAATCATGTTTGAACCTGCCTATCTTGTATACATCATTTTGTATTGAAGAAGTTTGATTAATTTAAAACTCTATTTATATTAATCTTAAGTAACTATTTCGCATGCTATCAATATTAAAAAGATATGAATGTGCGTGCACATGTTTATGAAATTTGATTCCTCAAAGATGATCATATTTATTTTGCGCGTGCTAAGTTAAATACAAATGAAATATTTTCATTCTCTCGGCAGCTCTCATAAGGAGTTCATGTAGTTAAACAATTTAATTTTTATTCATCACAAAATTGTTATTCATCTTTCTGGTAAGTACATAAGTGTTATGCGTTATCATCACCATTAGTTTTAATTGCAATTTTCTCAATAACATTAAATGTTATTTTTTTTACAGAATAATGGCGAATTTTTATTGTAATAATGAAAATGAGCAAAATTTAAGCGAAAGTATGGATCCATTTTATTTCCATTGTGCTCAAGATGTGAATGCTATTCTGGACAAAGAAGAACAAGACAGATTAAAATTTGTAAACGATCAAAAAAAATAGAATCCCATCAGAATGTGAAAAAGAAGAGTAATTTATCTTTGAAAAGAAAGGTTTTAAAACTGGATCAGCAATCATTGACAGATTCATCTTTTTTTATTCGAAAAAATACGATCAAGGGTCATCATATAATAAAAATTGAAATCTTAGAAATAAACAACGATCAGGAAAACAGTGTAAATAGTCAAATAAGTGTGCAGTATTTAGTGACAGAGAATTATGATAACATGATGAATGCAACGGAAGAATTAATAAATAAAATTATTCAAAAGTTAAGCGTGCCTGAATCGCTGTGACTGAGCAAAAAATATTTAATTTGTGTTATTGGTGTAGTTTATTGTAAATTATAAAGTAAGTCGTGATTATATAATAAATTATTTAATATCTGATATTTGTTTTCTTTTTTTGCAACTGTTACACATATTTATAAAGAGAGATACTTGCATATTTTCAAAAAGTACTTAAAGAATTTTTTATAGAAGATTATTTGAGAAAAATAAAACTAAAAGACAGGTCGAGTAATTTTGTTAAGGATTTTTAGGTTGATAAATAAAATGTCAAACTTAGATATTATGATTAAAATTTATTGCATATTAGTATCCTTACAATAGATATTTCACTTTTCTTTATTATTAAATAAATACGGATAATATTAAGGTGTTAAACAAAACCAAATTTTATATTAACTAAAGTAAAGTGCTATAATGCCCCCATGGCAAAGTTTTAAAGCCATTTTTCATTATTTGCCTTTTATTATCATTGCTATTTAATACTAATTTATTGATTTTCTGAGTAAAAACCTGATGATTTTTTGAACGTATGACAAACATGTTATCTCTTATATTTTCATTGCAAAATAAGGCTTTCTTATATTTCTCAAAGTTTAATTTTTTTGTCACAGGCTTCGTAATACCCTTTGCTTTACTGATTGTTTTTTTCTCAGAAAGTAAACAATATAATTTTGCACGTAAACCAACAAATTTTGAAATGATTTCTCCCCCCATTTCATCTTTAAAATATCCAGGTATTTTCATGTTAGCTTTGGGCATATTAAAAATATTATCCTCTTCAAAATTGCTTGTATCAAAATACTGAATGTTATTTTTCATATCTTCATAAAAATCATCAGTTTTTACAAAATATAACAAACTATCAGTATCCGTATAACATAACTCAACATTATTTCCATAGATCTTTTTTATGACTGAATAATGAAAGTGATACAAATGTGTTTTTGACAGTTCAAGAATCGTAAATCCAACATATATTGGTCGATCTAAGACAATTTTTGTTTTTTTCAATTGAATAGCAACTAAGTTTTCAGAAAAAATTGATAAGCTGTGAAAATGTGGTGCACTAATATATTTTTCCGCTCCATTCAATTTATTAGTATTATTTGTCTTATCTCTCCAAACGTTTACTAGTTTTACGTCAACCTGCTTTCTTTTGTTTTCTATCGTTTTTCCAAAAATAGAATTATTCTGCTTTTTAAAAAAGTCCTTTTCAAAATCAGACTTTGCTTTTTGTCTGAGACTTGTGTTTAAGAAAATATAAGGCTCTAAAAAGTTGTCCTGATAAAAAGATAACACTCTGTATATTTTTAAAAGCAATAGCCCATTCTTTAAGCATTCTTGCAAGTGCATATAATGAATAACAAAGCGATGTTTATTGTATAAGTTTGCCACCAATTTTTTGCTTTGATTTTGAGCAGGAGAATATTTTTCCGCAGCAAATGGTAGGTCTGAATGAGCATCATGAACATTATCCGGGTAACACAAATCTACCTCGAGAATATATCCGTGTTGACTTTTTTTAGAAATGTTCCTTACATCCAAATTTTCAATTTCATTATCATTTAAAAATTTAAAGTCACGCATGGGCATTTTTTGCATCATAGCAAAACCGTAAAGGTTGACACAATCTAAATAAATTAAGTACGTACTTGGTTCATTTTTATTGTAGGATGGTAAATATTTATTGTTAGCTTCAGCGTATCTCAATGAACATTGGGCTAAACCACCTCGAATACCTTTTTCTAACATCTGATAAATATTCACATCAGAAATCAAATCAAGCTCAACTTTAGTATATAACAACATAGCATCCCAACTTAAAGATGGAGATGATACATAATAGCAGGGGTCTAAATTATAATAGTCTAAACTCATATTTCTGAACTTTTCAAAAACATCGCATAGTAACAAGACATCGCATTGTAAGTATAAATCTGTATACTCTCCCAAGTTTTTAATACCAAAAGTTTCCCATATTTTTAAAGCGTGTTCATAATCTTCAGTGGAAATATTTTCACCTGTGAGTTTATTAAAAAAATTCGAATGTTTTGGCAACTTTGTTTCATTATATTTCTCCCATGCATCCATATAGTCATAACAATATACACCCTTTTTACAGGCTAAATTAAATAAGCGATCATCCTTAATATATGCATGCATATGCTGAAAATCATTCGGATGAAGACTTTTTGCCAATTTATCCAACCCAGAACTCAAAAAATTAAATGAATCGATAAACTTCAGTTGAGCAGCATTTGTTTTATCAATAGGTAAAAATTTTGTAAACGATATATATTTTTCTTTAGATTTTGGTATCAAGCTCGTTTTCCCAATGATCTCGGATAGTTCTTTAATAAATAAGTGACAATCATAACCACACAAGTTATGAAAAATGATCGGTATAAACGCACATTTTTTGGCATTTATGTTACAAGTGTTGTGAGCAGGGCCTCGGTATTTACCCGTAAAATGGTTATGATCCTTTACTATTTTATCATTTTTTTTAAACATTGTTTTACAGATGCAGCAAATTTTTGCTTCATTATATGAAGTTAACTCTTCGTCAGTAAGAGGAAGCATAGGATTATTTACATTTAAAATACCATGCAATCTTTTTACATCTTGCGTAATGCTTTCAACAAATTTTTTACCGCAGTTCGGGCCGCGATAGCTAACAAAGTCATTAAGTTCAGGTTTAGAATGGCAACAAATGTAATAAGCGAAACAAGATGGTTCATGTGTTTGTATATCTTCGGTATAAAGAGATTTATTTTCGTTTGAATATTTACAAAGCAAGCTCTCAAAATCGCCGTATATCACGATAGGAATTCTTTGAGTTCTCTCATAGTTTGAAAAATGCAACTTACTACCATCTTTTGGAAGTACAGTTTGTCTTTTAGCACAATCGTGATTATGTAGTGTTTCTTCATTTGCGAAATATAAAAAACATTCATCACATAAAAATATTTTAGACTTGTGTTTTGTTAACTGCCTTCGCACAAGTCGGTTGAAGTCTTTAATCAAACAATAGTGGGCTTTATCATTTTTAGTAATAAATAATAAATTAACATGGTTAAGTTTTCGAGCTAAAGTCACATACAAAGGACCCGTAACTGTATTATTGGCTTCTAGCCCATAAACATTTACACTAATAGTTGGATTGTTCTTCTCAAAGGTTTTGATATCTTCAATTCCCGGAGGAAATGTCATATTCCTTGTGTCAAATAGTAATGAATAATGAGGATATGATGAAACTCTATTAGAATTAAGTTTTGTAGGATACATTTTAGCAGCAATGCACCATAAAAAGCAATAATCATCGAAATTATGAATATTTAAACATGATTTTGTATTTCTTATATATGATGGTAATGCCAAATATGATCCACCTTTCAAAGGATTATATTTATTAATATTTATCTCCAAATGACTAACAGAATCAATGGTCCAACCAGATTCTGAATGTTCGAAGTCTGTACATTTGCAAGTTAACTTTTGAGCACATTTTAATAAAAAAATTATCAATGTCAGTACTTTTAACTATAATACCATATTTAGTACTAAAAGATTTAATAGACTTTTCAAAATTTTTCGGTAAAATGTATGAAACAAATAGCTCGAAATTTACCTTGATGGCGGTGTGTTTCTTTAGAGATATATTTATGATCTCACGTACGGTTTTAAATATCTGCGAAAAAAAACTCTCTGGAACTAAAGTTGTAGAGTTCGGATTTACTTTGTAACTGATTATTCTGTTTCTAAAAGCCGTTTTTATAATTTGCACATTCTCATAACTAGATCGAAACAAACTATTAGATTTATGAGTATTTGTTCTGTTATGCGACGATATAGATGTTTTAACATAATGATTACATTCTTTGCAGAAAAACATCTTTCAATATTTACTTATATTGTTTTATACAATTTATCTGTTCTTGTTTTCTGTAAATATATAAAATTTTACTGTAAGGAAATAAAGCTAAATAATAAATCAAGCTATTTGCATTTTCATAAAAAAAGTAAACAGTTATAAATAGAATGGAAGTAATAACTTATTTCGATATCAACATTAGACATGGCAAGTATCTAGTTTGTATGGTTCTAGTTTCTCAGTTCTAGATTTTGAATTTTTTGGTATAAGATCACTGTAAGAAAATAAAATAATCTGGGTATTTTCAGCAATGTACAGACTTAGTAAGAGTAGAAGGACTTTATGTATCAGTTTATTGATATAACAACTTCAAATCTTTCGATATCTTTCTAATTTCGTATGGTTCTAGTTTTGTATAGTTTAAGTTTTTGTATGGTCTAGGCTTTGTATGGTTTAATATCTGTAAAGAAACACGATAAATAAATATTAGCAGACAAAAACTTAGTTATAAATTTATAGTTTGTATCAATGGTTTGTATCAGTTATTGATATCACAACTTCAAATCTTTCGATATGAATCTTTAGACATATGTATGTTGTATTTAAATTTGTATGGTTCTAGTTTTGTATAGTTTAAGTTTTTGTATGGTCTAGGCTTTGTATGGTCTAGGCTTTGTATGGTCTAGGCTTTGTATGGTCTAGGCTTTGTATGGTTTAATGTCTGTAAAGAAACACGATAAAAAAATATTAGCAGATAAAATTTAGTTATAAATTTATTGTTATATATAATACACAAACTGCAGATGAAAACTTTCTACAGAAATTATATTAGAAAGGTTTTTCATTTGCAGGGTATAAAATGGGCTGAATATTTTTCAGCTCGGCCTTACTATCATTAATTAATTTGCTGAGGGACTTCCATACTGTCGAATTTGAATCGACTGCAAGTTTTAATGTGCATATTGCATGTTTCCAGCGCTCGTTGTTGACGATTTTCTCCACTTCTTCAGTATTGTAGACGCGCAGCTCAAAAAAGTAGCTGCCCTGCTTCGATGGGTCCGATTGAGTCGTGTATCCCGATGCAACGCGCTGACTGAGAAAACTTCTCAGTTTCGCAGCGCGTACAGGCTTGCTAGTAGATTCATCCTGAAATTGGAAAAATATTCAATTTAGTATCATCTAAAACATTTAAAAATTTACACCACGACATCCAATAACAGCCACAACAATGTCAACATTGAACGTAAAACTTTTAGGCACTTGTAAAAAGATCTGATTTTATCTTGGGAACTCATGTTATCCTTCCATAACGTTACTTAATCATAAAAATCGCGCCATCGTACAAAAATAACACTTTTTATTTATTGCACGATGACGACGACGAAATCAAAATGACCAGCATTTTGATTTCTATAATAATCCAAAAAAATATAACTCACTTCAGATTCGGTAATGAACCTCCTCCGTTTAACAGATGGACTCGTAGGTGTATTCGGAGGCGTTTCAGGTTCAGACTCCGATCCACTCGAGTCGAATGGATTCTTCGGAGCAGAAGTCGCCTCCTTTTTCTTGATCGACTTTTTCCGCTTCACATTGCGATTTTTCTTAAGAGACTTCGATGTTGATGGAGGCTGCACCAAAGCGACGGGGTCTTCGTCTTCGCAAAATGGATTGTTGAAAGATGAAGAGGCCCTATAAAAATATTTAATTATTATTAGTATAGATAATATTATATTAAATATTTAAAGGAATAATATAATGATTAAATTATTATAATAATATAGGATATATTATATTAATAATAATTACATTGTATTGTGTCCATATATACTTATGTAAGGAAATAAAAGACACGTACATACTTACAGGTTTTCGTGAGCGTGTTGCAGTAGAACAAAAATAAATGAACGATGCGGCTTCGGAATCCCTTTTATATTACGAGATTCTAAACCCGCGATTACATTAGTACTTTAGCAAATATTAAGTATTAATTTTTTGAAACTATGTTTATGGATCGGTCCTATGAACAGTCTAGATAAAGTCTAAAATCCATTACATAAAGATACGTAACTATGCTTACACCCTTACTTTCCTAATTTAGAGCTGGCGACAGTCCGGCGTGGTTATATGAGATGAAATTCTTATAAGGAAGTTGCATTCTTTCACCATAATTATTATAGTTCTTATTATAATGGATTTTCTGGGTTATTAGTACAAAAACCGAAAACATTTGAGCTTTCTCACTTAATTTTTTAAGTTTATAACTTTTTTATGTTTATTTATTGCAAATCAGTATTTACTACAATTATAAGTATAAAATGTTATTTTATTGGTAATTTTCATTTCCGAGAAAAAAATCATGGTTCTTCTTATATTGGTTATTTTGTGCTTGACTTAACAAAACCAAATACACTTGAGCCTGTTGAGTTTTTTCTAAAAATCCCTCGATTATTGCAATTTCAGTTTAAACATAAGATAACTGTTCTTCAAATTTTAGTAACCCTCAACCTGTGAGAAAACCTGACGTCTCACCATCCTCCTGCTCCAAACGTCAGAATCTTGATTGTACCTACTCGTGGAGACATATCTAACTATAAAAACTGCATTCAAATCTGTTCACTCGTTTAAGAGCTATGGTGCAGCAGACAGACAGACACCCACATAGCGGTTAAACTTATAATATTCCTTTGTTTTCCTCGGTTTAAAAACTTAAAATGTTCAACTTTATATACTTACATTAGAATTTGTAACATAAGGGAAGTATTAAATTCTGCAGAACATTATAATATATAACCTGAAATATTGAAAATATAAAGCATTACTACTTATTATACCAACCTAATAAGCAGTCTATAAACTTCATGCATATCTGGAAATCATAATTTAAATTTTTAATCATTTTTATTACACATAGATTTTATTGTGTATAAAGATGTCACTACATCCGCAATATCCTACCTATGTTAGAGAAAACATGCGTATGCACAGTTTTAAAACCTGGCCTCAAGATTTAATTCAAAAACCTGAGGAAATGGCAAATGCTGGGTTTTTTTATACTGGAAAAAATGATAAAGTAATTTGTTATTTTTGTGGAGGCAAGTTCAAGGACTGGACTCCTGAGGATCAGCCATGGTCGGCACACGCTCGCTGGTTCCAGTCCTGCCCCTATGTTTTACTTATGAAGGGTGAAGAATATGTGCAAAGTGTTATTAATGAATCATGTGGAACAATCAAAACCCATGAGCAGTCTGCGTATAATAATAATAGAATCGATGATAACGACAGCTTTGAATTTGTAAACAGAGCGAGACTTAACTGCATAATTTGTCTAAACGAAGAAGTAACAGTCTGTTACAGACCTTGCGGTCATGCTGTAACGTGTGCAAAATGTGCTCTATCATTAAATAAAATGGTATGCCCTATATGCCGAAGGGAAATCGTTAATGTAATAAGAATATATTTCTCATGACATACAAAACAGCATGCAGTTATAGAATATACTATTTATACAGAAAATAAGTAAAAGGCATGTAAAAGGTCATTATAAATCAACTTTATTTTATAAAATTACTAATTAATAATTATTGAAATTTTTTTATACTCTTTTGTATTTTTTTTTTACAAAATCCGTTTACTTTTATGATCCCCTAAACGACAAAAAAAGCAGAACGTAAATATGTTCAATAAATAAAATGTTATTAGCAAAAAACCTAACTCGCGCTATCGAAGTTTTCACGCGTTCGCGCTCTATATACGTTCGTTTTGCTCGAACTGTGGGGAGTCCGTTTCTACACAGTAAGGCAGTGTTAACGGAGGACTGCTCTAATCTCCGTACTATGGAGGATTTCGCGCAGTTTGCATACAAAACAGCATGCAGTTCTGTTAAAATCGACCCGTCTAACATCTTATATCTACATTCAGTAATAATAATGTGTATCTGGTTTACAAGCGCAATCTGATTTCAGTTGATCAGATCGAAATAATAAAGTGATACTTAATAAATATTTCGACTCGAGCCACATAAAAACAAATACGTCGCAGATCACTCGGACTCGGATCATTATTAAGAAATATAAACTACGAGTGTGTCGAGCGCATCGGGTCATCGCATGGCGCACACTCGTGCCTACATCAACATTGTACGGTGCGGGCGTATGATATAGGATCCTCAATAACTAGTGATTGATTCTGAGTGTCGAATTGGGGATTCTAGATCACTGTGAGCGAAGCGAAACAGTGATCCAGAATCCCCAATTCGACACTACTTATAAGTATCCAAATAGGCAATTATATGCAGGTACAGGGCACCGAATTATGAACATCCTTCTTATTTGAAATCGGTTAAAAAGCCTATTTTGCTGTACACTGCAAACAGATAAATCTGTTATGCACCGCTTGACCTCCCACTAGTACTCATGCTAGCAATAATAGTGCTGCATACCGAAGATTATACATAGGCAGTCACTGAAAATCAGCGTTGGGACACCTGGAATCTTAGATGCGTTTCCAAACCGGTCTCCAGTCTGAGAGGCCCTGTGCTCCAACACAAGCTGAGTGAGTCAACTGTTTGTGGCATTGTACTGATGTACAAGACAAATGTTATAGTAAAAAAATTGTACTAAATGTATATTAATATATATTGCATAATTGCCAGATTTTCTATTCTATTCTATTCTAGATTTATCTGGTTCTAGTGGATTACACCAAAATAAACATTAACACGTGTTTTGTAGATTCCCGCAAAATAATCCAACATATAAATTGTGTGTAACGAAGCGGCAGAGTTATTCCACTCAAGGATTCTAAATCTCACTTTTCAAAGGGGAAATATGGAAAAAAACGCGTTGACAACTTGACATAAATAGCTTCCTTTCTGTACTTGCGGAGCGGACAATCATTTTTCTATTTAATCACAAAACGCTTTTTTCATTTCGAAGCTCAACATTCTATAAACCAATTTGCAGTTTATAAAGAAGCACTGCTTTTTTATATGTATTTTCACAACGTAAGTAGTTTCTCCGGACATTTTATTTATATTTATGATACAATTTACTATCAGTAAGTTCTGAAAGGTCCAAAAATAATATACCTATATTATTTTTGGAACATAATTTATCACACCTCGTAACTTAAATTGACTTCAACAAACAAGATTTCGACACTTTTACGGCGGACCTTTCGCGAGATGAGAATAAAAAAAACCGGCCAAGTGCGTGGCGGGCCACGCGCAGTGTAGGGTTCCGTTGTCACAATCCTTGAAAAACAGATATAACTCCTTAACCTGTGAACCCTACTTAGCCATGATAGTTTTCCTTTAAAATTGATTATATCTACTACTGCTGAGAATTTTTTCAAGTTCCTATATACTGCCATTTATCTGATAGAGGGGTGGGACACTTGACTCTAATAAAAATTAGCACTTTAAAACATCATATTTTACAAACGGATCTAGAAATCGAAAAATGATGTTCCCACACCCACAGTATTTTTAAAAGACCTATTCAACGATACCCTACGCTATGGGGTAGACGAGAAAAAAATATTCATCCCCACTTTACATGTAGGGTAGCTACCCTAAAAAAAAATATTTATCAAAATTTTATTTCACCACTTTGTCGGCGTGATTAATATTTATACCCATGCCAAATTACAGATTTCTAGCACTAATAGTCTCTGAGATTAACCGAGGATGGACGGACAGACAGATGGACGGACATGGCGAAACTATAAGGGTTCCTTGTTTACTACGGAACCCTAAAAAGGACAAGTGCGCGGTCCGCGCTGAATTTCTATGAAATGTTTGTTTATTTCTCTTGCGATCGCACGTCGGACGACCGTCCTGCGGGCAACTGGAGTAATGGCAAAGTTTCGGTACTGATTTTCTAAAGGCGGATACAGTTTACAGAAAGTTACTAATGAATTTCCATTTTTACTTCGGCTGTCTTTCGTAACAGTAAAAATTGCCTGTGGCTAGTCTCCAAGGGCTTTATAAATGTAAATTTTTATTATAAAATCGATGACAGAAAATAAAATCGAATAAAATATTATGACGATAAAAATGTTGCTAGTTTTGTAAATGGGCAAAACTTTTTATCTGTTTTTACTTACATTTAAAATTACCACTATATATTTTTTTGTATACAGTGATGATCGCCGATCTAGTCTTTCTATTGTCTTTGGATCCACCACGGGGTGAACCGACAACGAGTCGCAGGGAGTTACTGGACCCAAGCGGTGCAAGACTGTGGCGTGTGAAAATCTGTGGACATCTTTCCAGTGTGGCTAGCATGCGACACACGAGAAAATTATCTCTACACTTTTCTCATCGAATACAATAGAGTTTATTGTACTAGCCACACAGGAGACCTATAACCGACAGACGTCCAGCAATGGGCGTCTGTTGGTTGAAGCTGACGACGATGACTAATTTTTACGCAATGATCTTCAGCCTGTATCTGATTCGTGCTATAACTGAGAAGCCGTTTAACAAACAATCGGCCAACTACTTCGCTCTGCAAACAGCGACATACCAAATGAAAATTTCACCTAACCATACCCAGCAGATTTCATTTGCAAATGTTACGTTTCAAAATTGCTGGTACAATGTAATTGGCTTGTACGTACAAATTTGTTTGGCGTCCCAACAGCGTATATATAGGTTTGATAATATTATGATCTTTAATTAATTACGTGTAAATTAACTTCTTTGTGCTGTTCTTATGTAAGTACATTTATCAAGAAACCGGTAAAGTTAAATTTTAATGTTTTTTGAAAAAATATTTTCGTTTTGAACTATTTCTAACCCCCGATGCAAAAACGATGGGGTGTTATAAGTTGTCAAGAGTATTGTTAGCTATATTTGATGAAACTCCATCCAAGATGGCCGCCGCTACAAAATGGTGGATTCCATATTTTTTCACAACTCCCTTAATATGGGTATCAAATGAAAGGGCTTGAATAGTAGAATAGCACTATGCAAATCCAAGATAGCCACCGCTACAAAATGGCGAACGTCGGGGATTTTTAAAATTTTTAATTTATACTTGTTATATTGGGATCCAATATTCTCCAAGCTATTGCTCTAACATAATATGGTGCGAAGAGAGGTTACTACATTAGTTACAAAAGGGGGGTGAGATTTAAAACAACGACCTTTCAACCGTGTCCTGCTGGGTTATTCTGTAACTTAGTTAGCAACTGAAAATAGTTGCCAACAAATTAGTTTGATATACATTGCTGCTTTACTGTGGGAAATATAATATGTTTTCAAAATTTCACACAGTAAAGCAGCAATGTATCTATACATATAATAAAATCGTAGACTTGCCGTATCTGTACATTGAAGATTTTTGCAAAATAATAACTGAGGGATGTTAGGAATAAGTAATAGAACGTAAAAAAGCTATTTTTGAAATTTTTGTCTGTTTGTCTGTTTATCTGTTTGTCTGTTTATCTGTTTGTCTGTTTATCTGTTTGTCTGTTTGTCTGTATGTTTGTGCGCGCATCACGCAAAAACTACTGAATGGATTGAAATGAAATTTGGCATGATTTAAGTTGATACTACGGAGTAACATATAGGATACTTTTTATCCCGAAATTCAGCACGGTTCCCTAGGGAGAGGGGATGAAAGTCAAAACGTGTATTTAGCTGTAATTCAATGACGCGTGGTCCGATTTCATTAATTCTTTTTTGTTAGAAAGTAGATACTTTAAAGATTACCGACTAATCTCTAAAAGGCTGGATCGATTTTGATGGGACTTTCACTGGCGGATGTTTACATTTTGATTTACCTAAACATCCGCCAGTGAACTTTTAACAGTTTTTAGCATGATATGAGCTCAAAGGAGCTTAAGAAAAACAAAATGATTCCTACGGGATTTTTAAAAACTAATATATATCCACGCGAACGAAGTCGCGGGTGTCCACTTGTATCGAACTAATTTGTTGGCAACTATTTTCAGTTGCTAACTAAGTTACAGAATAACCCCCCTGATTGTAATTTTTCATGTTGAAAAAAGGTAACAACCGAGCCCGAGAAAATTGATTCAGCTGTGTTG
Source organism: Melanargia galathea (assembly GCA_920104075.1). Lineage (NCBI taxonomy): Eukaryota > Metazoa > Arthropoda > Insecta > Lepidoptera > Nymphalidae > Melanargia > Melanargia galathea. The sequence goes on from OV049869.1 coordinate 10,018,994, forward strand.
ACGCGAAAATGAAAACAAATAAACAAACACTTCGACAATTTAATACTCAGTATGGATTTGAGTGTCATATTTTAATATTAACGAAAATATTCTTAGCTGGAAGCGGTACACAGAAAGTTTGTTCAGTGCACCTTTTTACTTGTACCTACACGTATTTCGTTTTCCCCCAAAAATAAAAAAAAAGCCCCGTAGCACTGAATATATTAAAACGCTTCCATTCAGACATTGTTCCGCCAGTTACGAGTGCTTTCTTTTGAAAGGAAAGAATTTTTCATTTCAACCCTTTATTAAAGCATATTTTGATAATAGTTTTGCAGAAAAGCTAGACTTTTACGCTCGTGAATACCTAGTTAACACGAAAAGCGCAGCGAGGCGTGAGAAATAAAAATGTACAATTTTCGCCTTTGTGCTTTGGACATGTCGATTCAAAATGGCTCTTTGTCATAACAATATTAAGGTCATGGATTTCTTTGGCAATTGATGGACCACGTTTCTCTACCTGCTCGATCTATAATATTATGTGCAATTGGTCAATTTATTGTGGAACTACGCACTTAATCGATAAAATATACTCGTTTACAACCAATAAGCAGTTATTCAGATTGATTTACATTGTTGAAACTGCAGTATACCGTAAAAAAATGTTTTTCTACATATTGCATACCCAACGAAAATGTCGAGCACGCATTCATGATCAATAATCATGGATTTATTAAGGTGTGCGTGAATTATACATATATTCCGTCCTAATGAAACATTCAGTCCCGGTCAGCCCTAAACAAAAAAGAATGGAAGAAGAAGGGAGGAAGGAAGAAGGGAATCCCACTGGGATGAAATATAAAATAATTGTAAAACGAACACATTCTTAAATTTAGAAATATATGATAGGCTTTATAAATAAATAAATAAAATGAAACATAATTTTTCCATAATTGCACATGAGGGCCGTGGAAGGACCTCTAAAGACAAAAAATATTTATCGCGCATTAATACGTTGGTGATGAGGTAAGTCCATTTTGTTTATGGTTACAAGTGTAAATTGAAAATTTAAAAAACCCCCGACATTCGCCATTTTGTGGCGGCGGCCATCTTGGATTTACAATAGTGCTACTGTACTAGTCAAGCCCTTTCATTTGATACCCATATTAAGGGAGTTGTGAAAAAATATGTAATCATCTTGGACCGATTTTCATCAAACACACACACACACACACACACGCACACGCACACGCACGCGCACGCGCACGCGCACGCGCACGCGCACGCGCACGCGCGCACGCACGCACGCACGCACGCACGCACGCACGCACGCACGCACGCACGCACGCACGCACGCACGCACGCACGCACGCACGCACGCACGCACGCACGCACGCACGCACGCACGCACGCACGCACGCACGCACGCACGCACGCACGCACGCACGCACGCACGCACGCACGCACGCACGCACGCACGCACGCACGCACGCACGCACGCACGCACGCACGCACGCACGCACGCACGCACGCACGCACGCACGCACGCACGCACGCACGCACGCACGCACGCACGCACGCACGCACGCACGCACGCACGCACGCACGCACGCACGCACGCACGCACGCACGCACGCACGCACGCACGCACGCACGCACGCACGCACGCACGCACGCACGCACGCACGCACGCACGCACGCACGCACGCACGCACGCACACACACACACACACACACACACACACACACACACACACACACACACACATCATTATTGATCGATGACGATTGAATGGTACGCATAACACAATTTGCGTTTCATCTATCATTTGTATGCAGTATTACTGAATCAGTCTAGGTAATAGATTGAAATAGTCGCTAGATAGATAATTTGGAAATAATATTTCGGACACAAGATCGTGTGCTGTGGCGACCCTTGCAAGAGACCTATGTCCAGCAGTGGACGTCCATTGGTTGAAACGAACGAACGAACGAACGAATGATTTCGGAGTGGAGGACGCTGTAGAATATTACTAGATGATGCCCACGGCTTCGCCCGTGTGGATTTAGGTTTTTAAAAATCCCGTGGGAACTTTTGATTTTCCAGAACAAAAAGTAGCCTATCTGTAGAAACCCGTTCCAAAAACGGAAAAATCCCGTGGGATCCCCACGATTTCGGAATACAATTCCTTACAGCATCAGGGTTGAGGAGTTGGATATGTACCTACTCGAGTTCATTCAACGATAAAGTCTTTAATTGGTACCCCCAATATCAATTTAAATAACCGAAAGTTTCTAAAACCCATTAGTTTTGGGGATCAGGTCCCCTACAGCATCAGGATTGAGGAGTTGGAATTCAAATATTTATAGAACAGGGTCGCAATGTTTCTCTATCGATTAAAAAAAAAATTACGCAAATCGGTTCAGAAATCTCGGAGATATTGGTGTACATAGGTAGAAAAACACAACTCCTCCTTTTTTGAAAGTCGGTTAAAAAAGTAGCCTATGTTACTCCCTGGTTAATTCTCTACTTGTATGTGAAGGTCCCGTCAAAATCGGTTCAGCCGTTCCGAAGATTAGCCCGTTCAAACAGACAGACAGACAGACAGACAGACAGACAGACAGACAGACAGACAGACAAAAATTTTAAAAACGTGTGATTCGGTTATGGTAGCGTTCAAATAACCATATGAGCTTAATATGAGGTAGTTATTTCGATATTACAGACAGACACTTCAATTTTATTTATTAGTATAGACTAGATGATGCCCACGGCTTCGCCCGTGTGTATTTAGGTTTGTAAAAATCTCGTGGGAACTTTGATTTTCCAGAACAAAATTAGCCTATCTGTAGTAAGTAGTAACCCGTCCACAAAACGGAAAAATTCCGTGGGATCCTTACGATTTCGGAATGCAATTCCTTACAGCATCAGGGTTGAGGAGTTGGACATGTACCTACTCGAGGTCATTCAACAATAAAGTCTTTAATTGGTATCCCCAATATCAATTTAAATAACCGACAGTGCCTAAATCCCATTAGTTTTGGGGATCAGATCCCCTACAGCATCAGGATTGAGGAGTTGGAATCCAAATTTTTCGTAGGACAGTGTCGCAATGTTTCTCTATCGATTAAAAAAAAAATTACGCAAATCGGTTCAGAAATCTCGGAGATATCGGTGTACATAGGTAGAAAAACACAACTCCTCCTTTTTTGAAAGTCGGTTAAAAAAGTAGCCTATGTTACTCCCTGGTTAATTCTCTACTTGTATGTGAAAGTCCCGTCAAAATCGGTTCAGCCATTCCAAAGATTAGCCCGTTCAAACAGACAGACAGACAGACAGACAGACAGACAGACAGACAGACAGACAGACAGACAGACAAAAATTTTAAAAACGTGTGATTCGGTTATAGTATCGTTCAAATAACCATATGAGCTTAATATGAGGTAGTTATTTCGATATTACAGACAGACACTTCAATTTTATTTATTAGTATAGATTAATAACCAGCTGATTTTTTGTATGCAGCTTAGTATATACTTGTATAATGAAATGGCCACATATTCCTCCAAATTTAGTGGAACGATTTCCCACCCGAGCGAATCGAAATGTTTAACACCTCGCGCACTCACATTGCGCACTCGAGTAGTTACCTCCACTGAGAATTTTCATACATAAAAAACTTCGTTCGTCGAAACGGACCTACTCACGAAAATTCAGCCGGTTATAATCTATACTAATAAATAAAATTGAAGTGTCTGTCTGTAATATCGAAATAACTACCTCATATTAAGCTCATATGGTTATTTGAACGATACTATAACCGAATCACACGTTTTTAAAATTTTTGTCTGTCTGTCTGTCTGTCTGTCTGTCTGTCTGTTTGAACGGGCTAATCTTTGGAACGGCTGAACCGATTTTGACGGGACTTTCACATACAAGTAGAGAATTAACCAGGGAGTAACATAGGCTATTTTTTTAACCGACTTTCAAAAAAGGAGGAGTTGTGTTTTTCTACCTATGTACACCGATATCTCCGAGATTTCTGAACCGATTTGCGTAATTTTTTTTTTTAATCGATAGAGAAACATTACGACGCTGTCCTACAAAAAATTTGGATTCCAACTCCTCAATCCTGATGCTGTAGGGGATCTGATCCCCAAAACTAATGGGATTTAGGCACTGTCGGTTATTTAAATTGATATTGGGGATACCAATTAAAGACTTTATTGTTGAATGACCTCGAGTAGGTACATGTCCAACTCTTCAACCCTGATGCTGTAAGGAATTGCATTCCGAAATCGTAAGGATCCCATGGAATTTTTCCGTTTTGTGGACGGGTTACTACTTAGTACTTACTACAGATAGGCTACTTTTTGTTCTGGAAAATCAAAGTTCCCAAGAGATTTTTACAAACCTAAATACACACGGGCGAAGCCGTGGGCATCATCTAGTAATCACTAAAGTTTGTCGGCTGCCGGACCAAAATGTTTTTCGTCGATGCACAAGCCGATCGCTGCTGATCTACATCAAGGTTTCACTTATCGATTGAATGTACATATTATATCAAACAAAATGTCTGTACGTATGCATGTGGTGAACACATTCGATTGAACACAGAACGAATCTGCTAGGTTCTTTAGGTGGTGAAATTTAAAATTTCGTTTGTCGACGCTACAGAGCAATCTAAAATACATACCTATAGAAAAGTCGACGACAATTCGCCGAAACAAGTAGGAGTGGTAACAATTTGTCCCTCTCACCTCGCGGCAACTTTACTGCGAAATATATTGCAGATTGTTTTGTTTCGTATTTACAGTTAGAAGAGTTGTTAGTGCTTTAAAACTACAATCCCAAGTGAAGCTAGAGTGTATATTACTAGTAGGTGGCTTGGTACCTATTAATTGTTTTGAATATATTATTTATTTTATTTTATTATATATTCTTTTATAGGGATTTCAAAATATTCACTTCACTTCGGCCAACAGGACAGCGGTAGATATAGTGTATCTTCAAAATGGCTAGACCGATTTTCATCAAACTCCGGATAGGTATTAGAACGATGCCACACGTCACATTACGGTGTCATTGCGGCGCTTCTGTGACGCTGTTTCGGCGTCTTTCATGGTAAAAAGAGTCAACCGACACACGGTGCATTGCCAAATGTCACTTTTCAATATCCAATTTTTATTTACGAAGCCACAACAGCAGTGTAACCATTAGTAATATATAAGTCAATGAGTGTAACATACAGACAAAATCGCTGCATTGCAACGCCGCAAAGCGATATGTGATATTGCTCTTAGCATTTGCTTGCGTCATTTATAAAGGAATCTATACATATACCTACTCATTATTTGGCGCTAATTTCATTACGCAACGGTGTTGTAAATATACGTCCGTGATGCGAGTCTAATATGATAGTAATAATAATAATTATCTATCCTTGTTTGTTAAATCTCCCAGTTTATTAAATTAGAAATGTTTGAAATAATTTAAATAATACCGTAACTGCCATAAATAAGCACTAGTTTAATAGCTTAATTGTAAGCAAAAAAAAAAGTTACTTAAGATTACTTTGGGAAATAAAGGCTCATTTATTTATCCTTGTTTGTTTTGCGTTTGTAAGTACATAGAGCTTTTATTTCTACATAGATTGAATCTTTAATTAAAAACGAGCGAATACACTTCCTTCTCGTTGCTTTATTACGCTGTTGCTGCATCTTCAATGCCCACCTCGGTTTTATCTTTCGACTCTGTGAAACGAGCCTTTATTTTGTTTTTTTTTTTTGTTACCCGACGGAATGCTGGTCTTTGATTTTATGTTTGTTAGCGTATGACTGAGATTTTGGCTGATTGTTTTATTTTTATTATTGTGAACTAGCTTCTGCCCGCGGCTTCGCCCGCGTGAATTTCGGTTTTTCAAAAATCCCGAGGGAATCGTAGATTTCCGGTTCCCGTTCCCGCTCCCTTTTCCAACCTTTATACCTACTTTCAAGGAAGTTTGCTATAGTAATGTACCTATAGCTGTAGCTATAAATTTCGGTTTTTTCAAAATCCCGCGGGAACTGTGGATTTTTCCAGAATGAAAAGTAGTAAGAGTAACAAACATTCAAATATCGAAACATCCACACTTTCACATTTAGTAGGATGTAACAAAATGTCTCTTCTAGGTATGTTGTTATTTATCTTGGCTGGTCTCGTTATTTACTATTAATATATATATAGCTGCTCGTGCTGATTCATTGACTGACTCACTGATTGATCACCCCTCCTGTAAAATTTTGTATGAAAAATTTTTTTTTTACTAATGGTTTCGTATAAAGGACAAAAATTCATTCGGAACAAAAATATGGAGAGAGCTGATGATTGAGGATTTCAGAGACGAGCGACGGGCACGCTTAAGGTATTGAAGATAGGTGGGGGGTGCTCGAGCAAATGTCACTCGAAACGTCATCCGATTGGCAGTCCGCTGAAAAAAAATTCAAAATGGCGAAAAAAAGATGGCCGCCATACAAATTTCGTCGGTCTCCATCTCGGAGGGTATAAAAGATGGAAGAGTGGTTTCTTCGCAAAAGATGATGAGGATCCAAAGGTCTACTTGATGAATTGAAAAAAAATTCAAAATGGCGGAATTTATTTTTCCATAGAAAATGTATGGCGAATATTGAAGAGACTACAAGTTGGTAACTATGCAAGGCTTTAATGCGGTTTTTTGGAGAACTCTCAAAGAAAAATATGGGAAGACATGATGATTGAGGGTTTGGAAGTTGGTTGAGGAGCCCGGGCAGGGTATTGAAGATAGGTAGGAGGTGCTCAAACAAAAATTACTCGAAACATCATCCAATTGGCAGTGAGCTGAAAAAAAGTCCAAAATGGCGGATTCAAGATGGCGGCTATACAAATTTCGTCGGTGTCTATCTCACCAAGTATAAAAGATGGAATAGTGGTTTCTTGGCAAAAGATGATCAAGACCTAAAAGTCTACTTGATGAACAGAAAAAAACAAGATGGCGGAATTTATTTTTCTACACAAAAAAAAAATTATTGATGGAAAAATACGGAAAGAGCTGATGATCGAAGATTTTGGAGACGGATGAAGAGCACGGCGAGGGTATTGAAGATAGGTGGGACGTGCTCAAACAAAAACTACTCGAATCCTCGCGGTCCGCTTGCGGGCCGCGCACCCACGCGCCATACTAGTTATTTATATAGAGATACAGTAAAAGCGTACCACCCAATAAGAGAACTATAGATGTATTATAAGCTTCCCGACTAAAATCCCTACAAATGGAATACAAAAGTCGCATCTACTGCGAATCTGTTTGCAGTCGGTTTTTTGTCGTACGCTTTTATCGCTGGTTTCGGAGGACTTTCACGTAAATATTTATATCACTCAGCGCAACGAGCAGCTAGATGGAGTGAACGCCTGCGGGTTTAATAATTTACGAAAATATAGAGGCAATTTTAATAGTAAAAATCTTGGAACTTACGCCTTACTTTTTCAGTTTTTTAGGGTTCCGTACCCGAAGGGTAAAAAACGGAGCCCTATTAATGTCACTCGGCTGTCTGTCTGTCTGTCTGTCTGTCCGTCTGTCCGCCGGTCACAGGTCTCTAGCTCGCAGACGGAATGAGTTACAAACCTGAAATTTTGGTATTTAGTGTAAAACGTTAACCCAAAATCAAATATTGAATTAGAAATTGAATTAAATTATTTTTCAGGGGGGCTCCCATACATCAAAAAGGAGCCGGAAAAAAAAAATTTTTCTTTACCCTAGCTTGTGGGGTATCATTGTTTAGAGCTCATTAAGTAGAGTACAAATATATATTTTTTTAATTTTTATCTCAAAAAATAAGGGAATGGGAGGCCATCAAAGTTGTCAGTTTTAGACCATTTTTGTGACGGGGGCTATCTCAAAAACTAAACTAGTTGGGAATATGATATTTCAGTATATTATGTACTATATGCTCTATTTAAACAAAAAATACTGAAAACAACGATTTATTAAATAGTTTATAAGCTGTGACCAAAATAAACGAACATTTTTTTGGGTTTTTCTTTCACGGTTTGTTGCGATGTCTAGCTCGGAAATTAAATATTTCTTAGACCCAAAATATTATATTGTTCATAATTATGTACGGAACCCTGAAAGAGCGAGGCCCGACTCGCACTTGGCTGATTTTATTAAGTACGTGCAAAGCCACTAATAGGGCAATAAAATAACGTTTTGATAGAGCACCGTCTACTTTAACACAAATGATATTATAAAATGTTAATCCACAAAGTGAGTAGGTATATTTTATAGTTATACCCCGTGGACGTTGCCGTATTGTCCCCACAGATTGAAATTTCCCTTTTCCCCAAATGGCTGAGCGTCTTTTTTCAATTCAATCTATTTTGCATCGTCGCCGACATCGCATGAAGCATTACACCTAGACCCATCTTCGCCCACCTCCTTTGCACTTATTCCTAAGCACCTCTTTCCCCAATCGATTTTATTTACGCAAGAGAAAGCAAGCTTAATACATATATCGTCGGAGACAATAGGGCGGCTTTAAACGAGGTATAAAAGCTTTGAGTTACTCTTCGTTCCTTTTAGTAGGATTCCTTTGAAATGAATCGAATAATTTGCGGAGTTTATGCTCATCGTTAGGATTTTATTTGCGAAATACTTTGTTAAGAGTGTAAATAATGATTGCCGCCATTCGATCGTGCGCTCTCAGATCTTTTCCTTCCCAAATAAAACAAAATATCATTTGTATGTGCTTCCCAAATAAAACAAAATATCATTTGAATATCAAGATAAATCAATTCGTATATTGTTTATTTTTCATAAAGGGCTCAAGCACTCTTACAAGCTCCTCATTTACGAATAAATAGCTATTTATAAATAATCTCATACAGTATTATATTTAATAACTTCATTTCTTTTTTATCATAATTGGCTGATTATGATTTTAACTTCTATTTTTGTACATTACTTGTGATTAACTAGAAAAAATATCCTTAACTTGAACTTTGTTTAGGTAATTGACTCAATAGATAGGTAGAATTCATCACGTTAGTTTTGGTAAACAAGTTCTGTGTAGTAAAATAACCGAAAATGATCCTCGCTTCCCACAATTTTCTTATCCCATTACTGTATCAGTTTAAAAATTGTACGTGGATTTCCTAAAGTGAATGAAGTCGGCATTTTCGGTGGGAAGTCGCAATTACCATTATTGCGGTAATTTGGCGATGCTCGTCTTGCAACTCGGCGGCTTTCTTACATTGAATTTAATTCGCTACGTTTTTAAAGCATTTAATACCTACAGGTTTATCATAGGATACGTAACAATAAATGTAATTTACATTCATATTTTTTCGCAATTACAATTATTGCGCTAATATTGCACTAAACGTATGTGGGTTATAGGTCGACCAGAATGTAATGAAAAATAGGGAAATTAAATTTTGTAGTAAGCAACACTAGGTTAACTCGGCTGCCTTAGTGATAAACAAAGTAATTACATTCAGAACACCTTACCTGGGATCGTTTCACGAACCGAAAAATTAAGCAACTGCATTTTAAATACAAAAACAAAGTAATCAACATCCAATTACTTTATTTTTGTGTTGTGCTTGTTGTTTACTTGGTTTTGCATTTATATTCCGGGTTAGTGTGTGCAGTTACTTTGTTTGGGCAATTCAAATTTCAGTAAACGGTTCAAGTTATTTGAAATATTAAACTGTGGTAAAAAACTACTCCACATAAAACTTTTGTTAATGCAAAAAATTCAATTTCACAAAAAATGTCAGTTACTTTGTTTATCGCTAGGGCAGCCGTAGTGTTGCTAACTTTGGAATTTCATTTCAGTATTTTTCATGAGATTCTGGTCGATCTTTACAATTATTATTTTTTGTACACGTATAGGAATTGATTTGATTTTAACGAATTGATTTTAACCCTTGCTATAATTCATAGAAACTGTAATATGATATTTTGTTCTTTATGGTGATTTTTAGGGTGCCATACTAAAACGGCAAAAACAAGAAACCAGTATTTACTTTATATCCATGTGTCACAACTTCTTATTACATTAATTTTAGTTTTTGGTTTACGGTAACATATTTTAAGAGCCTACAGAACTCCGTCATAAGCGTGTTCTGACAAGCTCTTGACCAGTTGTTTTTATTTATTACTAGTAGATCCGGCAGACTTCGTCCTGCCCGGTGACATATCGACATCAGTGCCACCTACTGAGACCCGGTAGGTTACCTGTACCTACCCGGTAATTGTGTTTCCAACCATCCAGGAACCCATTGAAATATTCATACAAATCGGTCCAGCCGTTTAGGAGGAGTTAAGTGACAAACACACGTACGGAAGAATTATATGTATTGGTTTGACTTTGTTTTATATATATAGATATTATTATTATTGACACGACTTTGTTTTATATATATAGATATTATTTTACAAAGAATTTATTGGCCTTTCCTTAAATAATTTTGGTACCTTCCGAATTATACAACAGTACAATAATACAATACAATTACCTATTAGCCCAAGATACAAAGTTACAAAGAAAATGGAGCCAGCGTTTTGCAGCAGGAAGCCGCAATTACTATTATTGTGGGGTCATGCTTACATTGCAACCACAACGTTCTTTTGGGTTTTAATTTGCTAGTTTAAAATTTAAATGAGGTCCTTGTGAAACATCTGAAAACAATTTGTATGGTGCCACATTTCTTAGTCTGAAGAATTTTTTTAATATTTATGATGATTATGAATTTATTGAAGTGTGCGTGAATTGTTTATGTATTTCGTCGTGGTGATACATAATTATTTGTCAGTGTATAGGTACAATTTTTTTGGCAGTGTATAGGTATTAATTGCGTATGTGGATCTCAAAATCTGGCAGATTTATTTACAAATCTTATGGCCTTTCTGTTTACTACTCTGTGTCATAATATTTTTAACCCCCGACGCAAAAACGACGGGGTGTTATTAACCCCCGACGCAAAAACGACGGGGTGTTATAAGTTTGACGTGTCTGTGTGTGTGTGTGTGTGTGTGTGTGTGTGTGTGTGTGTGTGTGTGTGTGTGTGTGTGTGTGTGTGTGTGTGTGTGTGTGTGTGTGTGTGTGTGTGTGTGTGTGTGTGTGTGTGTGTGTGTGTGTGTGTGTGTGTGTGTCTGTTCCCCTGTGGCGCTCAAACGGGTGGACCAATTTGAATGCGGTTTTTTTCGTCTGAAAGGAGAATTAGTTGAGAGTGTTGTTAGCTATGTTTGATGAAAATCTGACCAAGATGGCCGCCGCTACAAAATGGCGGATTACATATTTTATCACAACGCCCTCAATATGGGTATCAAATGAAAGGGTAGAATAGCACTATGTAAATCCAAGATGGCCGCCACCACAAAATGGCGAATGTCGGGGGTTTTTTAAATTTTAAATTTATACTTGTTATGTATTTTGTACATTTTGTACAGACAATCTCAAGGCATCATGTCCTATAATATACCAGCAGTGTAATAGGTAAATTTTCTTTGCGAGCTTTATGTAATTTATTTTATTGTTATATGAGGTTTATGGGCCATTTTACACCTCTTGCTTGCTACTATGGAGTACAGAATATGTGCCGTCTGTTGTTTTATAACACGATAAAAGTTGATCGTTGAAATTTAAGCCTGCGTGTGAAAAATCAGAAGTGTGTTTGTTACAAATAAAATTAGGTAAACCATAATTTTCGCAACTCTCTAACCAATCTATATATATAAAAATCAATGCCACTTTTCGTTGTACTTTTATAACACAAGAACGGGCTCACCTATCCAAACCAAATGTTTTCTTAGTTTGGACTGTTTAGTAGATGGTTTAGGTGAAGTTTGCACAAAATCGGTCGAGCGGTTCTTCATTTATCACATTTTTCATTTTTATCAATGGGTTCCTGGATGGTTCGAAAACACAATTACCGGGTAGGTACCTACAGGTAACCCACCGGGTCTCGGTAGGTGGCGTTGATGTCGTTATGTCACCGGACAGGATGACGTCTGCCAGGTCCGCTAGTGTTTATCTAAATGAAGCTAATATTAAGTGTAGGTATACGTCTCAAATTTCAAAATTCAAAATTATTTATTTCACATATAGGCCAACTTGTGGCTCTTAACAACTTGTGACAAGACAAGATTTTAACACCGGTTCAGAAAGCGGATACTGCTGAGAAAACCGACAAAAAACTCAGCAGTTGCTCTTTCATAATACAAACTGCGCTATATTCATACAGTAAGTATTTTCATTCATGTATAGCTATTTTAATAAAAAAACTTTACACTATCCTATGAGCAGCTAAATAGTGATATTATAGACACTTAAAGACAAAGAAAAACGGCTATTATCAACGAGGCAGTTAGAGAAGTGTAATACAATGAATATAAAATTACTTTTCTATAATCCGCTAACAGTGACAAATTTGTAGGCACAACACCGCACAAATTCACCACAAAATGAACTCGACGATCGTTTCGCTCCGACACCGGAGCATCTTCAGGAGATGTTGACTTCACAACGGACGATTGCAAAGTCACTTTGCGGATTATAGCAAAGTAATTTTATATTCATTGTATATCATGGAATTCCGCAAAGTAACGTCTGCTTCTATTCAACAGAGAAGTGTAATGACATACTGTGCGAAGAGAGAGTGAGCGGAGTGGTCGTAGCACAAAGGAGGTTTCTTAACGTACTTATACGTTAAAAAACCCTCGCACCCAGCAGCACCCAGCCACTCCGCTCCGCGAACTCTCTCCTCTGCAATTGAAATGTATGAAAGTAATCTCCACTGAAAGTGAGATTGAACGTGTTAAAGCCACGTCCATCGAAGCTGAGCGGAGTGGAAACGTGAATAATTTTGTGCAATACTATTTTTTTAGCTCTCGACCGCTCCGCTCTTCTCCGTTGAAGGGTACAGACCACGCACAGATACAGAAAATCCGAGAGAACACGGCCTATCGCAGACTATAGTATGCGTTGAGTTTTAATCGTCTAAAGTCGTTTTTACCCGACTACGGCAAAGCCAAAAGGAAGGGTTATGATTTTAGCAGTCTATGTATATATGTATGTATATAATATTATGTATGTATGTATGTATATTTGTGTCCGATTTTTGTATGAGATTCCATGTGTACCTCTGTAGCGCCTAAACTACTGGACCGATTTTGATGAATGAGGTGTCTATTGATTCGTTGTTATGGTCCGGGTGACGGGTCACATATAGGCTACATTTTATTTACGATAAAAATCGAGAAGTGACCTTCGGGTGGCTTTCTAGATTATTAAAGTAGTTTCGAATAGATATAACAGATGGCGCCACTAGGTGCTTGCACCGCGCTTTCTGCATACTAAATTATTATTTTATATTAAATTAAATTATTAAGCGTAGTCGGGTTTTAATTTACGAACTTTATCTTGTTCGTATAAAAATTGGTCTCGAAAAAAAAAGTAGGCTTCGTCTGCGTCACCGCCGATACGTGTTGGTAGGCTAATTTTCCGCGTTTAATTAAAGGTACAAATTAAAGCCACGTTCAAATAAAGGCGGAGCATCCGAACAGAGAGTAAACAAGCAATTTACAATTTGCATTTACATTAAGGCAACCAATAATATCTGCTACAGTTAGATAGGTAGGTGAAATTTTCATTTGGTATGTGGCAGTTTACAAAGCGGAATTATTAGTCAATTGTTTGCTTGGTGGTTCGGCTCGGATGTAGGTATGTTATATAACATGGTTATATGAGACGGAATATTCTACATTCTCAAATAGATAAATATCGAAGAGACAGCTATTAATTTTAATAATGTCTAGGGCAGGATATCGTGTCGCACAAATCTGATTTCCAAAAATGAAGCAATTAAATCATAATTTAGAGGAACAATTTGCTAAGCTGAAATAGCCCAAATTTTCCTTGGTTAGGAGACGATACGACGAGAAAAAAATTACTTAGCATTTTCAAAAAAGAAAAAAGAATGTTATAACCTTGAATAAAAAAAAAAAAATCTATGCAGAATGGTATAATATGAGACAATCTGAAGAGTGATCTGCGACAATCCTTTGACTATGTATCACATGTGCATTCCCACGTAATCCGTACTTCTTTGTATTTGATATACACATCGAGAAATTTCTAAACCGACCACCAACCAACCGACCCTGTGCAGGTTCCCTACATTATTATCATTTCACGCTTCCAATAAAAAGCAATATTTTCTTTTGATCTTTACTTATTACAATCCACGTCAACTTATTACTAATTAATTACGCTATATTATGTAATATGCCTTAAATATTAGCTACCTACTCAAGAAATTTAATAAAATATTTTTGTAATTAAAGATAATTTCAAGTAGGCCTACATTACAAGCTCTAGAAATATTAAGTTCATAGTGACTTTACCAACGGTTTGAAAAAAAAATGTACTGAATAGACGCCGGAAAGAACCTCATGAAAGTGTCGCAAAGTTTGCCCTGAGTTTAGATGGCGATGATCAAAAAAACAACGACCACATAAGAAAAAATAATTTATAATTTTGAGTATATTTTTCATCTTTGTAATAAAGTCGTTTATAAAACGGTATAAATATAATATATAATTGGTTTTATTTATAATTTGCGTTGATTTTAAAATAAAATTATAACTTTTAAAAATTGTAACTTCAAACAAGCATAGCCACTCATTGATGCACCCGAGTTGACTATCTGCCATGAATGGCCTTTGAATGCAATACAAGCGCCGCGGCGCTAAGTGTTTGCATCGTACACTTGCCTGTATGCCGTTATGCAAATCCAATCTTTGTGATATGACAATGAAGAAGGAATTCAAAGGCGGTTTCCGTTTGTAGGATTATTACACGAATGTACGATTTCGCTTGTAATGTGCAATGTGCATATTATTATGTTTGCATAACGTAACGGATGTGATAAGTTAGGCTGGGTCTATATTACTTGTATCATCTTAGTGTCTCGTAAGATGATTATTCACCATTCATGCATGTCGCAAAGGCCCAACGAGAATAATTTTCGCAAAGGACGAAAACTATTAGGTACGTGATACACTGACGCTTATCTCATGATCACGTCACACAACAGAAGTATGAGATGGAGACACGATACACAAAATGATACGAACGTAGACAAAATCTTAGGCTGTATTTCCACCCGAGATATTATCTGCGGATGCGAAACGAAGACTGTTTGCGATACTTTAATAGGATAGGTTAATAATTATCATAGCTCATTTAACCTTTTCCAATCAGAGCTTAATTGAGCTAAGCTATGAAAATGACGAATCATTCTTTTGACTGGTTTAACAAAGATACCTCACTAAAACTTCGCACATGCCTGATGAAACCGCATTAGGTTTATAATAATTAAAATATATTTTTTTGTTTTACCCCGAGTTATGGTCAATAGTTACAATAGTTATGGTCAATAGACGAGTGGAGATGGATTGTCAAGCGAGCCACAGTCAAAGTGACGACCACGAGCGGTATGTTAAAGAGTATCTAACAGTTCTTTCTCAAGTTTCTGTTTAGACAGATACTTTTTGGTAGAAGTAGAACTTGAAATGGTAACGATATATTTTACATGAATAAAACTCTTTTAGAATTCGATATTTTTCACTTTTCCTCATTTTAACTTTCACTGTAACCTTGTAGTTTTCAAAAATCTAGGATTATTTACAGTATTCTGTGTTAAAGAAGACTCAACAACGAATTTTGCTTAGAACGTCTATAAATGTCTACTTTAAAGTGCAAGTGCAAGCGCCAGGGCGCTAAGTGTTTGCTTTGTACATTTACTTGCCAGCGTGTTGTTATGCAAATCCAGAGCTTGTGCGACAATGAAGAAGGAATTCAAAAGCGGTTTGCATTCGTATCGCACGAGTGTGGGTGAGATTTCGAAAGCTATTACTTTTCACTGTTCGATACGGTCATTGTTATTTATATAAGAGTATTTTTTTTTTTTTACATGTGAAAATGACTGTAATAATGTAGGTAATTAATTAAGTAATTGTGGTGTTTTAACAATCAAAACTTTACTGTGATCAAATTCTGGCATGCTGATGATATAATATATCAAACTATCTTCAAGTATCTATCTCTGAAAATAATACTTACTAATATTCGCTTTCTAGCGGACTCTCAATTAAAATTCATCCCATTCAATACAACCATCATAGGGGAGCCCAAGAGGGGATTTTGGGATTTACTCGAGCGCGGCAGGTTAACATAAGGGAGGATATCTGGCATCCTGCTGAGTAACCTCTACCATATATAAGCCCTTTATATAGATCCGCACGTAAAAAAACGATGATCAGAAATATTTCGTCACGTCAGATTAAGGTATGGTAATTAACCCATAAATTATTATGAGCTAAAAAAAGTATATTTAGAAAATCAGATTATTTGAACGTAACGTACGAGAGTGGGAGGGTTACAAAGGTGCAAAAAAAGGTTATCTTGGCATTCTCGAATCTCGAGCGTGGTTCAATTTTTTTCTTTTTTGATTTCCATAAGCCGAAGTAAGAAAAATCGTCTATGAAGATGAGAGCGTGCAGCTAAACACTTTTCTCACCACTGAAAGGGGAAAGATTATAATATAACCTTTTATTCTTCCTATCAACTAATCTACAAAATCTAATAGATCCGACGACGCTCGAGTAAACCCACATTTAGCATCATGGGCTTCACTACCAATACCTTTGTTCTACTAATAGAGTAGGTACTAATTATATTTTATTTTTAATAGAAAAGTGTTCCTGTTTCTGAAATATTATTTTGACTCAGAGCGTCAGTGACTTGTCCCCAGGTCGCCGAGAAAGGCCATTCCGAAGAAAAGCTAATTTTATAAGTTAGGTAACGTGCGAACGTCACCGCAGTAACAATAACCTTTTATTGGTCGTTTGCTCCTCGTTTGAACACTCCGCATTTTTATTAAAAACGAGATATACACCTACTTGTAGTTTTTCCGAGACTAGGAATGGATGCGCGAGGTCTTGGTATTTTCAATTTCAGAAATTAAATCTCTCTAAACAATTGCTGACGAAGGCGCTCGTAAAAGGTTTACGGTTCAAATTATTACTCAAGAAAAAGATCGCCCGTCTATTTCCAGGAAGAAACTAATTGTAAACGATTTTTAACCAAGTTAAAGTGGAAGAGAGGTCCCGCGTTCGATTCCCAGCAGGGGCAATTTGGGATTTTGTAATATCTAAATTGTCTTATCTGTCTCTGGTGTGGTCGAGTGGGAAGCTTTATAGCCGTGCCTAGTTACGACCCTAGCGACAAAGTCGTACCATCAATTAGTAATTTATTTAGGTACTAATTCTGAGTTCGCCAATACATTCAGCATTCAATGCTGAATGTATTGGCGAACTCAAACCTTAATACAAGACATTTTAGGTCTATTTTACTCTGAAATCGATCAATAGTTTTCGAGTTCGTTTTCGAGTGCTCCGCTTTAGACTAAGCACACTGAATGCATATGAATAAAAAAAGTCTGATCTAATGCAGACATTTGACTATTCATCTATCCAATTCATTCCGCTGGTACCTGCTTCCGTTTTGCGGTGGAGATGTGCTAACAGTCTGAATAAAAAGCTCCTTAGTCGGGCTGCATAGAGTAGAGTAATATAATGAAGAAAAATAATTAAAGCATTATTTTGTAAAAAAAAACAATATTTTTTATGTATAAGTGATTTAAATGAACAAAATAAGTATTTGAACACTCTTTTAGATATAATCTGGAGTTTAAGATATTACGAGAATAGATAAAAGGCGTTAAGAACATCTGCCAGAACTGTATCAGTTAAAAGGATTGACTTTAATCGTGATATAAAACAACAAACATGCGATATTCTGTGCTCCATAGTAATCCACTGCAAAGGGTGTAGAATGGCCCATAAACCTCATATAACAATAAAAATAAATTAGATAAAAGCTCGCAATGAAACTTTGCCCGTTACTCTGCCGACGTAAAACACGAAATTTCACGAGATTGTCCGATTTAATTAATACAAATACCCCTAGAAATCGTCTGAGCTCATTAACTTTAAAACTACTTGCTTGTACAATGTAGCGCGCAGTCGCTTCAAAGGTAATCCTTTTATCCTGTATGTAACTAAGTAATCTTCACGTAAATCTTAATTAAACATGTATTTTATTAGTGAATCAGGGTCTTTTTATTTTATCGCGTTTGTATCAAAGCGCTCAATGGTGCTTTTAGTTTTATAACAACAAAATAAATAAGCTGTATATCTTGGCTCACGTTGAATAAATTTTAAACCTCGTCTCTACTTGAGAGCAAATATATCGAAATGGGCCTTGGTTTTTTATATATAACGATTCAAACATCGTAATTTCAAACAAATTTTAATTGATGAGATTTACACCAAGTCGTTTTAGAATTATAATGAATTTCTAATCACACCTATAAAAGCCACAGGTTTGTCGTCAGAGAATTCAATAGACAAAATACTGAAGTCTTGTGAAAATTGGAGCTTTTGCATTGAATTTATGCAAATGGTTAAAAATCTTATCTCCACAGAGTAATCTGACGGTAAAATTGTGCCTTATCACATTTTTTTGGATTGAATAAAAAATTCTGAATAATCTCAATAAATTATATCGATGTTAAAATAAATTTCATCAATCTTGTAAATAATTTTGGATCAATATATATCCTACTGATATGTTTACATCAATTTCTATTAAAAAAAACCTACCCCAAATTGATATATTTGCTCCCTACAAAACTCTTAATTTGTGGAATATGATGCATAAAAAACATTTTTTAAAAAGATAATTTCTCTATTTCTACAACATTTTATCTTAAATTTTCACAGAAAACTTACTGGGTTATAACTCCTAAGTAAATTTTTTTGTTGACTTTAAAAATTGAATATGATTTTATTTTAAAATTTATACGTCTCGCTATCGCACTGTGTAGACTCTTATCTGTTGATGGCTGTTAAATACAGAATCTCTGTTGCGGGGAAAGACGATATTTTCTATTCTAGCGTTGTAACAAAACGGAAATAACAATTTTTCTTTTGAAAATACCATCTCTATTTTGTTCACCTATCTTTTCTAGACCAGACTTATTCCGTTCCCGCAACACGTACGTTTGTTATTATTCTGGCTTGGGAAAACCTTATTTTATAATTCAGTCTTCAATCAACTAGATTATTATCGTTTTAAATGTATGACTCGTATAAGTTATGAAATAAAAGTTAAAATAGGTACTTATTTCAGAAAGTTTTGTAAAAATATTCTTCTTCTGCGTATAAGTACATATATTGGGTTTTTAAAATCTCGTTAATTTTCAGGGATAAAATTTACTTTAGATTATTCTTCCCCGGATAACTTTCAGCCGTGAAAAAGATTTTCCCTGATAAACAGACGAGTAAAAAACGGATGTTTGGATTTTCATAACGTGTGGATGGATAACTACGAGCTTAAAAAAGGCAATTAAGTCGGTTATTTCAACATGAAAATCATACCCTTAAAATTTTATTTATTTGTAAAGATATACCCTACACTTGTACATTAAAACCAATCTAAGAAATGGTAGGCCGAAATACAAAGTGAAAGCAGTCTGCCATAATACATTTAATGTGAAGGAGGCTGTTTTGATCTTTGATTGAGCTATTAAGCTGATTGCCGTACTTTAAGAAATTCAGTACTAAAAGTTGGCAAAGTGTTTTAATTAACGTCTTAACTCGTTGCCGGCAAGGGAAATAGTATGAAGTTTACGAATTAACTAAAATATCCGCCTCCAAACCGGCTATAATTTATGCGCCTTGTAATGTAAAGTTAGGAGAGTTTGTAGCGTAAATATACTTTATCTACACCCATGCTTTAAATCCTCTATTAAAGATTCTGGAACAGTTAGCTTATTGCCAACATTACAACATACAATGTTGTAACAACCATTACATCATCCAAACGAGTGTTGTAATGAAATTCAGTACAATATTACATCATCCGTTTTTAACCCCGACGCAAATACGACGGGGTGTTAAGTTTGACTTGTCTGTGTGTGTGTCTGTGTGTGTCTGTTCCCCCATAGCGCTCAAACAAGTGAACCGGTTTGAATGCGGAGGTGGGAATAGGGGTGTGGGCGTGGGCGTGGGCGTGAGACTGGGTGTGGGCGTGGGTTGGGCGTGAGTTAGGTGTGGATGTGGTTGTGGGTGTGTGTATGTGCGCGTGTGTGTGTGTGTGTGTGTGTCTGTCTGTTCCCCCGTAGCGCTCAAATGGGTGAACCGGTTTGAATGCGGGGGTGGGGATGGGGGTGTAGGTGTGTGTGTGTGTGTGTGTGTGTGTGTGTCTGTCTGTCTGTTCCACCGTAGTGCTCAAACGGGTGAACCGATTTGAATACGTTTTTTTTTGTTTGAAAGGTGAATTAGTCGGGAGTGTTCTTAGCTATGTTTCATTAAAATTGGACCGCCACAAAATGGCAGATTACATATTTTTTCACAACTCCCTCAATATGGGTATCAAATGAAAGGGCTTGACTAGTAGATTAACACAACGTAAATTCAAGATGGCTTCAACACAAAATGGCGAATATCGGGTGTTTAGCAGTAAGCTAACTATTTCAGAATCTTATAGAGGATTCATATTATGGGTGTAGATAAAGTCTTGTATGCAACTGTTGATAATTAGGTATTAAAACACTCATGTGATACTATTATCACATTCGGCTTCGCCTCATGTGATAAACCCACATTCGTGTTTTAATACCCCTTATTACACAACAGTTGCATAAATAACTATTAATATTTTATTGAAACCCATTTAATTTTTGTGGTTGTTGAAATTAATCTTTTTCTCTTTGCATCGCATTTCTCATTTCTGAAGGTCACTTTCCATCATTCATATGGCAGGGATTTTCGTGGGATACCGAATAAAGCGGTGACCTTCCAGATCTTTCCATATATTTTAAACGAGTTACGTCGATTCTTGGTTTTAACAAATATTATTATTTAGAGAGCGTATTATTATATATTTTCATTAGACATAGATATACTCTCTTCTTCAATACAAATTTTAATTAAGTAAACAGTGTGATATTCCTGCAGAGGTACTAAATTAGGTAATACGAAACCACTGTTTCTCAAATTCCACCTCAAATCCCTGACAGGGGTAGAAATTGTACACATTTTATGGCATTAAGCCACACATTATGATAAGCCTGTATACATTCGACGTGACAGGAATGTAATATCGTACAATATTACCGTCGTACGATCAAATTTAATACCGCACCTACCACAATACACCGTACAGTATAATAACATCGTATGCCGAGAATGTGACGTCTGTCAGGACTCAGGATGCTTGTAACAAATCTCTCGTATTTCCTATTATATGGCAAAATTATTATTTAGTACGAAGGCGATTGTATATATAAAGCGCAGATCACATTGCGAGCGAAGCAAAACGAATCGGAGTTCGTTTCGCTTCGCTTGTCGCTTACGCGTTTTCATCCTTCGGTTCATATCGCGAACTACAGAGTGCTTAGTCTCAGTTTGGAGCGCTCCAAAACTTTTTAGTATACTATAAGTATACTATTGATCGAATCACCATGACTTCAGAGTAAAATGGACCTAAAATAAGAGTCTTTGGGTCCATTTTGCTCTGAAGTCATTTGTGATTCGATCAATAGTATACTTCTAGTATACTTTTAGTTTTGGAGCGCTTCAAACTTATAACTAAGCACTCAGAGCTAAAAGAAGCCAGCGAAATTGAGAGCTCTCATAGCCTAGCGACATGAGCGAAACGAAGCAAACCTCGATCCGTTTCGCTTTGCTCCCAATGTGACCTGCGCTTACTTTTATAAGTGCGGCTCGTTCAGTAGCTATGTACCCAATCCAGTCTCTTCCAGCGTAAAAAATAATGCAACATGTTTAATTTAAGTTTTATTATCATACATATAATAAACGTATAGGTAACATAATTTATATCATTAAAGATTCTATGCAGAGAGTCCGCGAATTTATGACTTAACTAGCTGACCCCCGCGACTTCGTCCACGTGGTTATATAGGTTTGTATATAGGATCGGATTGGATCCCATAATCCTTTTGTGTACCTAAACTAAACGTAGCCTAAGTTATTCCATATAACATCACCTATCTGCCATTGAAAGTTCCATCAAAATCGATCCAGCCGTTTTGGAAATTAGCTGGAACAAATAAAAAGATCGACAAACATAACTCTAAACGCACACCACTTTAAAATAAGCCGTACCAAAGATCCGGGTCCCAAGTTATTTGAACCAAATAAATGTATGTCATTTCTGAACTAAGAAACCTATGACCTTGAAATATTTACGGGACAATACTTAAAGTAGGTACTGCCTTTCTATCAAAAAAAGAATGAGTTAAATCGAACAACGCGTTAATGAATTACAGCTAATACACGTTTTAACTTTCTTCTCCTCTCCCAAGGGAACCGTGCTGAATTTCGGGATAAAAAGTATCCTATGTCCTACCTCGGAGTATAAACTCAAATCGTACCAAGTTTCATTCGAATCCATTCAGTAGTTTCGGCGTGATGCGCGGCCAAGGTACAGACAGACAGACAGACAGACAGACAGACAGACAGACAGACAGACAGGCAGACAGACAGACAAAAATGAAACAAATTGCAGTTTTGGCTTCAGTATCGATTATAGAGTGCCCTCCAATAAAAATTTTCAAAATATCTTCAATGTACAGAATTGGATCTGTTACAGTTTTATTATATTATTAGATGATGCCCACGGCTTCGCCCGTGTGTATTTAGGTTTGTAAAAGTCTCGTGGGAACTTTGATTTTCCAGAACAAAAAGTAGCCTATCTGTAGTAAGTATAGTAACCCGTCCACAAAACGGAAAAATTCCGTGGGATCCTTACGATTTCGGAATGCAATTCCTTACAGCATCAGGGTTGAGGAGTTGGACATGTACCTACTCGAGGTCATTCAACAATAAAGTTTTTAATTGGTATCCCCAATATCAATTTAAATAACCGACAGTGCCTAAATCCCATTAGTTTTGGGGATCAGATCCCCTACAGCATCAGGATTGAGGAGTTGGAATCCAAATTTTTTGTAGGACAGTGTCGCAATGTTTCTCTATCGATTAAAAAAAAAATTACGCAAATCGGTTCAAAAATCTCGGAGATATCGGTGTACATAGGTAGAAAAACACAACTCCTCCTTTTTTTAAAGTCGGTTAAAAAAGTAGCCTATGTCACTCCCTGGTTAATTCTCTACTTGTATGTGAAAGTCCCGTCAAAATAGGTTCAGCCGTTGCAAAGATTAGCCCGTTCAAACAGTCAGACAGACAGACAGACAGACAGACAGACAGACAGACAGACAGACAGACAGACAGACAAAAATTTTAAAAACGTGTGATTCGGTTATAGTATCGTTCAAATAACCATATGAGCTTAATATGAGGTAGTTATTTCGATATTACAGACAGACACTTCAATTTTATTTATTAGTATAGATTTTATATTTCACGTAGGAGAATTTTCGAGGGCGCAGTAGGTACTGCCAATATTCGCTTACACCATCCATATTATTATAAAGTTCACGGATTAATGGAAAATGCAGCGAAAAGACATTAGTTTTATAAAGCTTTTACTTTTTCTCTTCGTGCTAATCCTCGTTGTTGAAGATTGGTATCTCCTAGATTCTTTCACTTACGACTGGTATACTCCACTCGACTTTGCATCTGTGCGTTGTACCTAACAATAAATTAGTATATAAAGGCCAGACCTCCATGTCGTTTACCCATACTTAGTTCAATTGAATAATATGTGCAATATTTAACTTGTTATTACTACAACATAATATAAAGAGAAAATGTTCAAGATTTCGTTACAAATAAGAGATTTGGGATTCAAAAGCGGACGGTAATGAACCGTATGCCATGCTCAATTACGGGACTGCAACCGGACTTTATAAATTAGTCACAGATGAAGAGCGGAACTGCGGAGCTTTGAGGCGCAATCTTGTTTTCTAAATTCCAGTTTTCGCTTAAAATGTTTACAAAAAAAAAAACGGTGTACCTACCTACTTCCCTCTCTCTGCTACTGTATCTGTGTCGTAATCTAACTTTATCACGGTCATGACTCCTTCCATTAATCACTTTATAACGGTGGGAGTTGTTTTCTAGAATTCCAGATCCTTTCGTATAATACTCGACCGAGAGGTCCATCAAACGATAATTATCCATCATTCAGTTCAGTCAATCATGGCTGATAGAGGCCGGTAATAGGTAGGTTGATAATAATGATGATGATGAAATAAGTAGGCTCACCACCCTAAAATCAAATACATTTAAAACATTAATTATACTATGTTGGTAATGTATAAGGTGGTTATTACATATAGGTATTTGATTCTTAATTTATTTCACCCTTACGACTTATTCTTTCTCGTAAAGTGGGTATCATTTCCATTGTCGGAATTTATTGTTAGTGACATTTTCATTCAAAAAGAGGCAGTTACATCCCGACGCTAAGCTGCACGTGAACAAAATAACACAATGACGTTACCCGTATTTGTGTTTTGCAGAATTTTATTGTAAAACTAGCCGTTGTTCACAACTTTGCCCGTATCGATTAAGGCTTTAAAAATTTGTCTTTCTACAAACTTTACCGTTCCTCTAGATATTAAAATCCCGACTCTATCGGCTTTTTCTTGAGATTGTCCGTTCAACTAGTGGTGGCTCTCATTTGCATTTATTTCTCTATGTGTGATTAGCTTATACTCGGCAATACCCTGTCAGAACGCAGATACCATTTCTGTAATCGTAATTTAGAATTCTGTGAAGTTTATCAGGCTTAGATCACACTTCTTCCTAGAAGTTCCTATTATTTAAACATAATTGCGTAGGTACATTTTGTAACATCAGTAAGAACAGAACTGAATAATTTTATATTTCTAAACTCAACAGCAGTCTATTGACTTGGGACTTCTAATTTGCTCTTTATGAGTCCTTTAAATTCCATTCAGGTCTAAAAGAAAAAAGTAATTAACGTTGTTTCCTGCCGCGGCATTAAATGAATCAAATTGTTGGAAAGAAAATCCTTTATAAATTGCGATGTTCAAGTTAAAGGTAAATTTTATTATGTAATTACAAGGAACAATTTAAAAGTAATTGCATCTAGTTTCCTTGTCTTACTATTGATATTGTTTGCGATTTCAATCAAAAATAATGACGGAATACTTTAAATTAGTAGAAAATTAGTCACTAAGTAGGTACTCGAAGGCTTTTGATTTTATTGAACAACAATTCTTGAGCAATTTATTCATTTGAAGAATCAAAAAGAATATTGAATGCCGATAAATTTTAGCACTGGGATCAAAAAAATACTTCACCAAGGGCCTGTTTCACCACCTACTGATAAGTGTCGGATAGCTTATTAACATCTTTTGTCTTTGTCACTTGACATAAAGTAAGAAAGTGACAAAACTTACGTTTAGGCTATCCGACACTTACCAGAAGGTGGTGAAACAGGCTTTAAGTGTAGCCCATTTTATTACTTACTTTTACACAAGTTTACATAATTAATCTATTAAAAGTATGCTAACATAAAAAGCATAATAATTCATGCAATTTTTTTTTTATTTTAAAAACATTTACATTCATTTTACATTAAAAATTAAAATCAACTTGCCGGGAGAACTGGAGATTATGTACTTATTTTAAAACTGAAGATTATACGAGTAACAAAGTTTAAGAATAAATCCACCAATACACGAGACAACAGTTATGAATAATTAATAAATTAATGAATATATTTTATTTCCGGCTAAAGGCAACTTTTAAAATACATTGATATAAAAAGAAAACAATCCTATGCTATGCTGTATCAACTTGAATGTGTGTTATGGCTAAATATTGTTTTTAAAAAGAGCAACTCTCTAACATTTTCGGATATTCTATTCTTTTAAGGTATTCCGAACCAGTGCAGAATTCATTGCAGTATTGACACAAGTACTTTAAACAATTTATCGGAATATGGAAGTTTCATGTGAAGGCGGCAAAGCTTGAATCCAAAAAAGAGGTTAAATCGAGTGAAACAAAATATGAATTTGCTAACACGATAAGTAGGTTATAACAAACTGGGCCTGTTTTTACAGTAGTTTTTGCTTCCGTCCATCCGTCCATCATTCTGTCATCGAGGCAAAACTTTCACACATTTGATGCGCACTGGAAAAACCGACGCGAAGTTTTGCGGCCTGCGATACGAACGATGTTTTAATTACAGCGCCCGAAAATTACTGTGTGGCGTTTTTTCGGGCTTTACGAAATACCGAATACCGAAATAGTATATATAGGCATGATTACGTTTTATGTAATAAATACATATACAGACTCACTATAAATTGGCAAGGCTAAGCTGGATACCTAGAGAGGATGATAAGATGTAGATAATCGTGTTGTGAAAGAGCTAACTATTTGGGTGATTCAAAAATAAGATTATCTAGAGGCTTGAATGAAGATGTTAGATAATGTTCCCATTTAGTTTTCAAGCCCTAGAACCGTTACAGGCAATTCAATTGCTACCTTTTGCGCAGTCAGCAATTTAATATTTCCAAAAAAAAAAGTTGTTCTAAAACAAAATAATGAACAAATGCGTTTTCTATTAATATAACAAACATGTGCTTATATTTTTGTACTGCATTTTGTCAACCCGTCCAACTTTCTGTAAGTAAGTAGTTGAGGAGAAAAACACACGACATATAGAAGAGTTTAAATCCGAAACACCACTTGGTTAACGCTAAACATAAATGCACTACTTTTTGCTTTCGTCAATCATTCTGTCATTGAGGCTAAAAGTTGATTCTCATTTGAAAAATAGAACCTAATTTTGCGCGATGTCTGATATAAACTAAAAATTTCGTATGTTTCCAATACACAATATGAATATTCTTATTTTAAACATTTGTGTACAATGGAGTTTTCTGAGTTGGCGTTTTTTCGGCGTGTACCTTAGCCCGTATAACTATGATGCGTTATACCATTAAGTAATTTTTTTTGAGTAGAACCGCCATCATTTTCCACCACTTAAAACTAGGGATGTAATGGAGCTCCGTAACCGTAACCGAAATTATCGGATATCCTACTAATATTATAAATGTGAAAGTGTGGATGGATGTTTGTTACTCAATCACGCTGCAACTACTGAACCGATTTGGCTGAAATTTTGAATGGAGAAAGATTATGCCCTGACTTAAAACATAGGCTACTTTATATCCCGAAAAATCAAAGAGTTCCCACGGGATTTTGAAAAAACCGAAATCTATAGCTACAGCTATAGGTAGATTACTATAGCAAACTTCCTTGAAAGTAGGTATAAAGGTTGCAAAAGGGAGCAGGAACGGGAACCGGAAATCCATGCTTCCCTCGGGATTTGTGCAAAACCGAAATTCACGCGGGCGAAGCCGCGGGCATTTTCTAGTCCGAAATAAAATATATCCGTTACCGTATCCGTTTCACAAGTTACAAGGGCGGAGTCTAAATAAAACGATATGTTTTTGTTTTTTGTTTCACCGTTCTTATATCCTCCGTCTCCGTATCTCTATCCGTATCCAGATTCGAAATATCATATCCGTTACTAGTGTAACGCTTACATGCGCGTTTCATTTTACACTGGATAGCACGCTCAAGCATACAAACATTCGCTCAAACCAATTTGAGTCAATCAGTAGCAATATGTATTCTGACCAAGGCTCGCACGCTTATACAACTAATAGGTATGACTCCGCTCGCACGGAATGGGCTTAATATTTGTGTCGCTTGTACTAGACATTTGCGAGCGTAACGAGCTAATACACGCCGAAAATATACCTACCCAATCTGAAAAATCTCAAATAGACTTGAGGTAGGAAATGTATTACAGCAAGAGGCGAGTGAAGTTTACGCGACCTTATCACGGCCTGGCATCGCGGTTATGGCATTATTAAAGTAGTCCGTTCGTATCCACCGACGCTGAAAAATACGTGAGCGATTTACACAATTTTTTGCTGTTGAAGAATAGCTTTCCACAAATTTAAGGTCGGCACTGACGGTCGTGAATAAATTATGTTAATGAACGGTTTGGCAGCGCATCCGAAAGTTGATTCGGGTTTGAATTGCGCCACTTTTTCAACGACGTAGGCAGTAGGTAATCCATATTTGAATAAAACAAACGAACAATCTATGGTAAAGACAAGAAAATTGTAATAGACCTCTTTAATTACATAAATGCCAAAAGGAAGAAAAGTGTTAAGAAACCTTCGATCGCAGTGTGTGTGATTGTAGTAAGAAACGTAGGAAAGTTAAAAGTACTGAAGTTGTGTTAGTATACCTAATATTAGGAATTCAAAGCCAGTATCTATGACGGACTATACCGTCAAAGAAGCCCATGCCTTTATAGGTGTTAGTTAAATAATGTGACTTTTTTCTCACTGTTTTTGTTGTTTTATCTACACCCATGCTTTAAATCCTCTATTAAAGATTCTGAAACAGTTAGCTTATTGCCAACATTAAAACACCCAATGTCGTAACAACCATTACATCATCCAAACGAGTGTTGTAATGAAATTCAGTACAACATTACATCATCCGTTTTTAACCACCAACACAATTATGTGACTTTTTTCTCACTGTTTTGATCTTTTACTTAGGAGCATTTCTTTACAAAGCAAAGAAAGTCCATAGGCATATTTTTACCAATGAAAAACAACCCATCACAAATTCAAAAGCCGAAATAAAGAGTGAAGGCGGCTAATAAAATGTTATTATGCTAATAAGCGGTTTAGAAGCACATCCGGGCGTAAATTTGCGTAGAAGCCTTTTCTCAATTTTAATCACACTAATATTATAAAGGCGAAAGTTTGTGTATGGGTTTGTTACTCTTTAACGATGCAACTGTTGGCTGAAATTTGGAACGGAGATAGATTATACCCTGGATTAACAGATAGACTTTTCATGCCGGAAAATCATAGAGTTCCCAAGGGATTTTTTTTGTTTAAACTAAATCCACGTGGATGAATTCGCGGGCATCAGCTAGTATCTAATAAATCGTAGCATTTTTTGTTTTTTCTCGATTTTATAATCTAGGCTACTTATATAATCCAGTGAGCCTTTTACCACAATTTTTTCCTTTTAAAAATAGCCTTTCACAAATTTAAGGCCCAATCTGACGGCCGCGAATAAATTATGTTAATGAACAGTTTGGAAGCGCATCCGTTCATTTTCACGATTGCGTGGAGGCATTTCGCAATTTACATGCCTAATAACCCAATATTTCCCGTGGCTATTATTGTTTACCAAAATACAAACCAACAATAAAAATAATGAGAATAGGCAACAATCACTACATAGTATAAAACAAAGTCGCTTTCTCTGTCCCTATATCCCTATGTCCCTATGTACTTACGCTTAAATCTTTAAAACTACGCAACGGATTTTGATGCGGTTTTTTTTAATAGATAGAGTGATTCAAGAGGAAGGTTTATGAGTAGAAAAATTGGACCCGGTAGGTGGCGCTAATAGCGGGCAGGACGACGTCTGCCGGGTCCGCTAGTATAGTATAATATAGACATTATTCTAACTTTAAATACCTACATTCTTATTTTTTATCCGACTAAGGCAAAGTCAAAAGGAAGGTTTATGATTTTAGCAGTATGTATGTATGAGTATGTTTGTAACTGATTTTTGTATCAGATTCTGTGTGTTCCACCGTAGCGCCTAAACTACTGGGTCGGGTTTGATGAATATTCATTTGATGTGTTGCTATGTTCCGGGTGACATAGGCTACGGAAAAAATATATACGGAAAAAATTGAAAAGTTACCTTCGCGCGGCTAAAATTAAATAATAAATTAGTTTTGGATAGACATAACAGATAGCACCACTAGCTGCTTGCCACAAACTTTCTGCACACTAAATTATCAAACATTCGTCCGCGTGAATTTCGGTTTTTCACAAATACCGAGGGAATCGTGGATTTCCAGTTCCCGTTCTCGTTCCCTTTTCCAAACTTTATAGCTATACCTACTGATGGGAACTGTGAATTTTTCCAGCATAAAAAGTAGCCTATGTGTTAAGTCAGGGCATAATCTATCTTCATTCAGCCAAATCGGTTTAGTAGTTGCGGCGTTAAAGAGTAACAAACATACACACACACAAACTTTCGCCTTTAGTGGTCGTAGTCGGATAGTCGGGTTTTAGTTTACGAACTTTATCTCTTGTAAAACGTTATATTAACCTACTGAGTAACTCTTAAATAAATCATTGGAATCAAATAAATTGTATAAAATTCGGACTGTAAAGGCAAAATAAATTTCCGGTTTAATTACTTACTACTGTTATTAACATTGGTAAATCAAAGGAGACCGGAAAATGAATGCTCTTTTCTTAATCTTAAGTAGTAATCTTAAGCATTGAAAGATCCCCCTAATTTCTGATGTAAAACGAACCGCGTTTAATTGTTTAAAGAGTTTTATAGCCATGTAAAATAATATAATAATTATTTTTTTCCCCTCCAATTTAAACGTAGGTACCTTAAGCATGTGCTAGGAGAGGGTACGACAATAGTGAAATTTGAACTGTTTGTCTTTCGGATTTAACTTCACTCTTTATCCCTTGAACTAATCTGATAAAATATAATATGTATGTCAATACGTGATAATACGTTTGATCAAATATGGAGGATTGGAAAATATTTTCAATTATATTCCCACAGTTATGTACGTTTGATAAATAATTGTGTAAACAACAATATAGTGTCATCTTCTTTCTACAACATTAAACTTTCTAATTTTATTTGTATGTGAGAAAAATATTGTACGTTTTCGTTAGGCAAGCGCCGTTTACACGGGTGACTAAAGTCGTGCGGTTAGTCACTAGTCGCATCGCTTGTTAGAAATCGAATCGCCACGTCATTTACACGTTCGATAAAAATCACAGGCAACGTGTTCATTTTGTATCCAAATATAAAGCAAAACATTCGCGCAGGGTAGTGGTACTGAAATTTTTCGACAAGCCATTAATCAAAAATTACTTGTAGAAATTAAATCCAAGAAGGGAACCGACCAACCGCATGCGGCTCGCTACACGACCAAGTCGCCTGTTTTTGGATCTGGCGATTTTAATCAGCTGCGGCTAGCCGAATTGCCATTTAGACAGTCTATTTTCGCTCTGCGGTGCGGCTTTAGTCACCCATGTAAACGGCGCATAACAAAGTGCGTACTCTCACGGACAGAACCCAGTGTAAGTTTTCCTCCTAAGTTACTCCGCGTACGCATTTTTTGTAACTTTTGGGTATTTTTTGCTTCGTCCGCGTGCCAAAAGGAAAACTCTGCACAAAATTTCAACTTTCTAGGACAAAGGGTTTTTTTTGCGTTGATAAATCAGTCATTGAATAAATATTTAGTTATTTTTTTATATACAAATATTATTATTGATTTCTAATATTTTATTACTATCAAGTATATCGGTATCTGGTAATTACTATGATACTTATAATACGAGTATGTTATAGTTACACGTAACGGTTTGTTAAAAAAAACGTGACGTGAGAGGGTATCATGCAATGGACCCTCGGGGAGCGACCCAAGGTTTATCTACATACGTGTAAGGTCATCTTCGCAAACATATAAAACCGAACGAGTTGGACTCCTGTCGTATCTATTCCAATAAACACTATAACTTTGGACGCCACCTTGCCTCCATTTTGCCCCCATTTTACCCCCATCTTGCCCCCATCTTGCCCCCATCTTGCCCTCATCCTGTGACTAGAAACACACCACAAACACCCGATGTTGTTAAAGTTCTTGTCGGCGACGTCTTGAAGACGTCCTCTCGAAATCTCTAATTAATTGGGTCACCTTAGTATATTTTCTAAATATAATTTGCTATTCAAGTTAAATCTATATACTATCAGTCTCCAACTAACCTCAGAGTGGGGAAAGTTCTTGAGAGCTCGATAGAGAAATTACTACTTAAATGTGGTTCAGTTTTTATCTAGAATTTGCTTTGACTTGAGCATTAACCTGAAATATTTGTTTATGATGTCATCATTTGAAGATTTTGGAAGAGAACTACTATGACTATTAGATATAGATCAAATATGATAATGTATTTGGCATCAGAGTCCCTATTAAACAACATAATAATCCAAAATATTTACTACCCACCTAAAAGCAATCCATGTACATTATAATCCTCACAAACTAACACGTAAGCCGTTACTTCCCGAAGAGAGGAATTCTTTCCACAACAAATTGATGTACTTTACCAGGCGCGCGCGTACATGACTTCACACTTATGAATATAATCATAATGGAGTTACCATGTAATATGCATTTAGATTATTCACATTCCAAAGAATTATGTGGAGTAAGGTTATATTTAAAAAAAAATATACATTCAGCTGAGCCTACAAGTCCTAATCACATCACACTAATATTATAAAGACGAAAGTTTGTCTGTATGTATGTGTGTGCGTATGTTTGTATGTTTGTTACTCTTTAACGCCCCAACTACTGAACCGATTTGGCTGAAATTTGGAATGGAGACAGATTGTACCCTGGAATAACATATAGGCTATTTTTAACCCCCGACGCAAAAACGACGGGGTGTTATAAGTTTGACGTGTCTGTGTGTGTGTGTGTGTGTGTGTGTGTGTGTGTGTGTGTGTGTGTGTGTGTGTGTGTGTGTCTGTTCCCCTGTGGCGCTCAAACGGGTGGACCGATTTGAATGCGGTTTTTTTTGTTTGAAAGGTGAATTAGTCGAGAGTGTTCTTAGCTATGTTTGATGAAAATCGGTCCAAGATGGCCGCCGCTACAAAATGGCAGATGATATATTTTTTCACAACTCCCTTGATATGGGTATCAAATGAAAGGGCTTGACTAGTAGAATAGCACTATTGCAAATTCAAGATGGCCGCCGCCACGAAATGGCGAATGTCGGGGGTTTTTTAAATTTTCAATTTACACTTGTATCCTGGAAAAATCCACAGTTCCACGGGAAAAAACCGATTGCTACAATAATCTACATCCACAGCTATGCAGGTAGATTAGGCTATAGCTAACTTCCTTGAAAGTAGGTATAAAGGTTGGAAAAGGGAGGAACGGTAACTGGAAATCCACGATTTCCTCGAGATTTTTGAAAAACCGAAATTCACGCGGGCGTAGCCGCGGTCAAAAGCTAGTAATCCATACCTAGTTATATTATAAATTCAGAAGTGTGTACGTCTATTTATTTGTTAAATTTTCACGGCCAACCGTTTATGTGATTTGACGAAAGGCACCAAGATAGCTGGGATCCTAGAGCTGGACTTATTCGACTTATTTCACTGCAGAATATTATGAAAGATAGAAAAATAGAAACACGTGAGTAGTATTTTAAATATCAAAATTTCGTGAGCAACAACGAGTTTTATACTAAACTAGCTATATAAAGCTTTTTGTATGTAAGTTCACTCACTACACTAGACTTCATTCATGCTAAGATTCATCAGGTGTACCTAATCCCTGACATAATATCATCGAATAAAAAAAAATGTTAATGGTGATAGAGTATGTCGCTTCTACTCAGTAAAGCTCGCTGAGTAACATTGTAAATTATTTAATTTAGCGGAAAAGCAGCACGCTATCGCGGAAATCAACGGATGCGCTGCCAAACCGTTATTAGCATAATTTATTGCGGCTAACAGTGCGGGCTGTAAGGCTTAATACACACCTGCCACTTTCCAACATAAACAGAGAGTACTGAAAAGTCGTCTGTTGAGTATGTAAAACTATTTTTAACCCCCGACGCAAAAATGACGGGGTGTTATAAGTTTGTTCGCGCCCAGTTGACGTAATAATATATCCTTGGCGCGCTCTTGGCCTAATTCGGCCGGTTTGACATTCGCGCTGTTTATTGGATGATCGCGGAATCGCGCGATGTCGCGTGATGTGGTGAACCGCCCCCCCCCCCCCGCGCGCCGGCCGCGCGGCCGGCGCTCGAGAGTCGTCGTCGGGTCGCCGCCGCGATATCATACGAACCGCACTGTTAGATGCGGCTTCTCTCGAGTTCGCCCTTGTTATTTGGAGAGAATTGTGCGGGTCGGGAAAGCTATTTGGACTCGTTTTGATTCCCCCTTAATTGGGACCCGCGCCCTGGAAATTCTCGCGAACGCCGCGCGGTGAAATTGCCTGTGTGTTTAACGCGCCCGATTGAACGGTCTCTCAAAATGGCGGCTATGTTTGTCGCGTTAAACGATTAGCTCTGTAAAGTACTGTGCTATCGCAACTGACGCGTCTATAGTGTGTGGGGGCACAATGGACCCCTGGTGTGGACTCTGGAAGGAGGGACACCGAACCGTTGGACCTCGTGCCAGCGTGCCTCGTGCCGAGGCCCCTGCAACGCGCCGCTTGGGTGGTTCCACACACACACACACTGACAAAACACTTACCTCATAACACTCACTACATACCATTAGAACCCACCATCGGCTTCGCCTGGACTTCGCCGCTGCTTCAAGGTTAGTGCTAGCCTATAATTATAAACGCCGCCAGGTTGCGTCAAGCCGTCTCTATTTATTTGTGGAGCCGGTGCCCCCAGGGGACTCGGCTCGTCTGCCTGCGGTATCGGCTAGGTTTCGCTATGGGCCCCGAGGTCTGGCCCCCTTTGAGGGTGCCGCAGGACAGCCCAAACATTTTGGTAGCAAGAGCGCGGTTGACGCTTCTGGACTTGAGCGGCTTACGCACCTGGTAGCTGTATTATAGGCTTAGCAGCTGGGTTAATTGCTAGGTAGCATTGTTAAAGTTTAGGTGCCTACGGCGTAATATGCTAAGTAGTTGAAGATGGGTACCTACGGCTCATATTACTAGTTGAAATATTGCTAATCATTAATACTTAATATTGTTGAGAAACTGTAGGTACCTATCGGGTATTACGCTAATCTTATGAATGCGCGTATAGTACGCAAATTATTTAATTTGATGCATTCTTGACTGTTCAATTGTTTAATGTGTGTAGGTACTTGCTACGTAGTACGTTATTTTGTTGCCCAGGTTGGTTTATTGAAGTCGTAGAATCGAAATTGCAACTGTGATATACCTACCTACCGACCTACCTTATCACAATTTTGGTGCAATTTGGCAGTGATAAGGTTGATCTATTAGGTCTAATTAAGTAGATTTAAGTCTTTGTGTATTGTTGTAGGTAGGTAAAACTATTGTATTCGTAATATTAATGTTACATTTGATAAACTGTAAATATTAATTCGACGAGTAAATTTGAGGGTAGGAGCAAATAATTATTCACTCGGTCAAGTGATTGCCTGGTAGGCACGCGGAACTATTGTTCCAATAATAGAATTTCTTTGCGCGTGACCTACATAATTTGTTTGCGTCAGTTGCTATCTGTTAAGGCGGCTACACACGATCCAACCTTGAACCCAATTAGGATCGGGGTACACAACACGACTGAGAATTCCTTTTTTATTGTTTGTTTGTAATTAATTTGTAAGAATTCTTTTGAATCAGTCTGTGATAATTGTTTGTTTGTGTGTTGTGTTGACATTGAATTTAATTTTTATTGATAATCTTTTGTTTGATAATTATTCTGAAAATTACTTTGAAATATTTGATGTTGACCGTAAATACGGACTAACTTACTGAATTTGTATTGTCTTTGTAATTGCTACTCGGTATCTGTTTGTGTTAAAACATTGTGCGTTTGTTTGTGCTATTTTAAAAATTGTTATAGCGTTTTAACTTACCGAGTACAAAGACACCGTCCCGCCGGACTTAGGCTAAAAGCAGTTCGCGCTCGGGATGCCGTCGGGTTCGGTCAACCTACAGCGGGTTTTTGGCGGCCACCCCCTGTAGATACTCTAAGCAATTCATTATCGTCGTATGTCTGGACGTTTATCGTCCCTACTTGTTGGACTATTGACGGACGTTTGTCGTCTCCAACCTGGCTATTCACTGGACGTCTTGTCGTCACTACCCATTGGACAAATCATTGAGGTCCCGATGGGCCATTGTGAGCTGGTGGCATTGTAGCTTATGACAGCGCCTACGACTGGCTGCCCGCCCCAGCGCGCTTGCCCACAATCTCAGGGCAACCGCCTCTTGATTTTGACTTCGTGCCTTAACAGGAGTGGTGTTGTTGGTGCTGTTCATCAGGACTATTTGAGGGCACCCCCCGCACGGGCGGGGGTGCTCGTCCTTACCACTCTCATGGTACCGTGATTGATCGCTTGTGAACCACCTTCTGACCTGGGCTTGCTAGGGATTTGAAAGGTATCCCGCCAGGGGCGGGGGGGTCTCAACCCCCCTCGCCGCATTTTTTGCGACTTTGGTTCCAGGCGTCTGTAGGGGTTCTATTCCCCCCCGTGGGGCGTATTTTGGCCCTCCAGGGGCGGGGGGTCACGACCCCCCTCTGTTAGTTTGATGAAGGTTTTGTAGCAGCTTTGCCGCAGCGGCTGTCCCGCCCTTCTCTCCCCCACGGGTTCTGTGTCCTCGACTTGATGGTTGCCTCCCTCGGTCTGTTTGTTTGTTGGCAGTAGCATTGTGGGGTCTTGTTTTGTTCGGCTCGCTTAGCCGGACCCGCGCTGCCACCGGGGAGCAACGCCTGGGTGTACCCGAGTGTGATTGATTCCCTCCGGTCTTAGGTTTGACCCAGAGGTTCATCGAGGACCCCTGTTTTGACGATGGCAGTTTATACTAGATAACTGCCGCCCTAGCTTCCACTACAGCCACCTCTCTTGAGAATTGGATCGTCAATAATTATTGTGGCATACTGGTTCTTCGCCGACGATCTCTGATATGGTGTACAACCCGAAGGACGTTTGTTGGATAGTCCATTCTCAGCTGGATTCGGGTTCCTGTATTGTCTTGTCTTGGTGGGTGGGAAGCCTAGGGCCCCCTTGGAGTCCTGTATTTGATGCCTAGAGCACCCGACTCCTAAGCGAGAATTGAAATTGATGTTTGATCCAGCTGACAATTCCTTTCGCGTTCTGAGTAAGCGAACGCGCTCGACGATATTGTGGGCTCTTTGCCGAACGTGTAGATAGATAACTACTGCAGTTCTTGTACGTCGATCCTAACCCCCGCTGATCTCTATTTGCTTGATCCGGACCCGAGTGATTGTTGTTGGGTCCCGACGTGTTGGATCTGACTTTGTCAGGTGGTGTTAGTATGCTGCCACCTACTGTTACTACTATTACTGTTTGTGTTTTGTTGACCCTATTTGGTTTATCTTTTATTCCGATTTATGGTTCGTACCCGCATTGATGGTGGACTAGCCCCAATCAGTGGGTGTATGTCATGATATTCGCACCGGAGCTTCCACCGCGGACGAAACTCTGAATTTGTGAGATTTTGACTTTGAAATTTTGATATTGAACTGTATTACGTATCAAATCTTGATTGTTATCCTGAAGTTAGGAGGTTCTGAGTTTCGTAACGGCTTGTTCAACTCCATTCATTTTTGAAGGACCTCTCAGGAGAGGATCAACAGGATCCTCCTTGTTTGAATATACGGAAAATCCGAACCTTGACGGTGCTAGTAATTCAGCACCAGCCCTACGAGGCTCGCCACCTTGTTGCTCCCAAAGAGGGTACCTTGTTGAATGAAAATTATTGTTGACCAAATACTAGGTCATACTACCCTCTCGGCCCTTTTGCATCGTGAGTTTGGAATTTTGGCCGGCCGACACGCATTTCTTCGAGCTATATTTGTATGCATTCATGTTGTCGATCGGAAGCCGCCACTCTTCTGCCGATTATGGGAGACTAGCCGCCGGACCGTGACTCGACCTTTTGCAGGAGCCGCGACTGAGTTTGCGCGTCTGTTCTCCATTATGAGCACTTACCTACTTGTACTGCTCGGTCGACCGAAACCTACGCGTGCATTTTTCGTTTGCCTCTCCACTGAAGTGTTTTGTTTATGATTAATTGTAGGTGCGCTCTGCACTGAGGCCTTGTTGCCGCGCTAGTGAATTGTAAATTTGTTGTAGGCTGCATGACCTGGTCCGGACGGATTGTGGCATTAGTTTTAAGTCTGTATTGTTGAATTTGTTTAGATATAAGAATAATAAGTAATAAGTATATGTAAATTCGACCACCCAGCGTGTGCCCATTGGGGCGGGTTTTGATTTAAGTAGGTCGTTCTGATGCTGCAAAAACGCATCTCCGCCGCGTTATTGGCGAAACCATTTTTGATTTTGCGAGGTTCGCCATCGCATTCTGTATTTGATGCCAGCCCTTTAACGCCTTGCCTAGTGCCTCCTCTGGGAGATGAATATCTTATCTTGACTTATTTAATTGTCGCAACGGATCACTCAGAGTTTTGGCGCCGTTGGCCTCTAGAGTTTCATCCTTGCAGCAACGCGTTAAGTGGGCTGACAGCCGGATTCTCCCAAAATGGGGGATCCCGCCTGGATAATGAAGTTAATTTGCTGTATTTGTATTAGCGTCATGGACGCCCTGTTAAATCTGTATGACTTGAAGGCCGAAGATTCGGTTTTGCAGCTATTTGTGTCTACCTTGACACGTCTTCCGCTTTTGATTGTTAGCGGACCTAATTCCTTTAGGTCCGGGACGGGGGATTGTTCGCGCCCAGTTGACGTAATAATATATCCTTGGCGCGCTCTTGGCCTAATTCGGCCGGTTTGACATTCGCGCTGTTTATTGGATGATCGCGGAATCGCGCGATGTCGCGTGATGTGGTGAACCGCCCCCCCCCCCCCCGCGCGCCGGCCGCGCGGCCGGCGCTCGAGAGTGGTCTGCGGGTCGCCGCCGCGATGATGTCCTAACCGCACTGTTAGACGCGGCCTCTTTCGTGTTCGCCCTTGTTATTTGGAGAGAATTGTGCGGGTCGGGAAAGCTATTTGGCCTCGTTTTGATTCCCCCTTAATTTGGACCCGCGCCCTGGAAATTCTCGCGAACGCCGCGCGGTGAAATTGCCTGTGTGTTTAACGCGCCCGATTGAACGGTCTCTCAAAATGGCGGCTATGTTTGTCGCGTTAAACGATTAGCTCTGTAAAGTACTGTGCTATCGCAACTGACGCGTCTTTAGTTGTGTGGGGGGA
Organism: Melanargia galathea; assembly: GCA_920104075.1. NCBI lineage: Eukaryota > Metazoa > Arthropoda > Insecta > Lepidoptera > Nymphalidae > Melanargia > Melanargia galathea. Next base: position 10,058,077 of record OV049869.1, read on the forward strand.
CAATGGACTTGTTTGTGGACCCCTTGTGTGGACTCTGGAAGGAAATACACCGTCCCGTCGGACCTCATGCCAGGCGTGCCTCGTGTCTCGTGCCAAGGACCCTGCAATGCGCTGCTGGGTGGTTCCACACCTCACACACACACACACACAACTGACAAAAGACACCTACCTCCAACCACTCACTCAAACGATGGAACCTGCAGCCTTCGGCCTCGCCTGGACGCCGCTACTCCCGAAAGGTCAGTCCTAACTCTTAAGCACTAACAGCTACCGGGTCGAGCCGTCTCTATTCATTTGCGGGCCGGCCCCCCAAAGGAGCCGGCCGTCTGCCTGCGGTATCGGCTAGGTTTCGCTATGGGCCCCGAGATCTGGCCCTTTTTGAGGGTGCCGCAGGACAGCCAAATCAAAGTTTGACGTATCTGTGTGTGTGTGTGTGTGTGTGTGTGTGTCTGTCTGTCTGTCTGTTCCCTTGTGGCGCTCAAACGGGTGGACCGATTTGAATGCGGTTTTTTTCGTTTGAAAGGTGAATTATTCGAGAGTGTTGTTAGCTATGTTTGATGAAAATCGGTCCAAGATGGACGCCGTTACAAAATGGCGGATTACATAATATTTTTCACAACTCCCTTAATATGGGTATCAAATGAAAGGGCTTGACTAGTAGAATAGCACTATTGCAAATCCAAGATGGCCGCCGTCACAAAATGGCGAATGTCGGGGGTTTATTAAATTTTTAATTCATACATGTTAGCTCTTGTTCTCGAATATTCTCATTTCTTGATCCCGCAGGCTTGCAGTTCAACCCATAGGTAATAAATGATTGTACACCGCTGTAAAGTGGTCAATAGCAGTGACAGCGTATCGCTTTGCGACAGCTCGACCGCAGTTCTGTGGTCGTGTAATGCGGCGCTTCCGACTCTGGCCTTAATTTTATAGGTAGGCACTTTTCTGGGAAAGGTCGTGTAACTCTGCCACGTATTTTTTATGATCGTTGGGATAGGTACGGTCCACTTTAATAATGTCATAACCGCGATGCCGGTTCTCGATAAGGCAGCTTAAACACAGTTCACCTCGAACATGTAGTGTTATTATGATTTACGCTAGGGCACCAATAACGTCATTAAACTAACTATCACTACGTAGTATGAAGTTAAATAACCTCCCTGGCGACTGACTGTTTCAGAAAGTCTAATCATACAAAATTTTGAAAAAAATCTTATTCGACGCGGAAGGCCGTGCGTGCAAAGGAGGACGTTATTCTCGTTGCCTCTAGTGTTTATCCCATGCTGTTGCTTCTAGCCCGCGCTCTCAGTATCTAACCTGTTATTTATTTTTCGCCGACTCACAAAGAAATCCACCCCACTACCAAACAGCCTTGCAATCAGGTGTGGAGGAATCACAACAAACGGCATGTAATGATGGCGCTGCATTTCGCCAATATTCGCTCAGCTGATTCAAATTTCTAATTATTACGCGGACGGTAGCTAACCTTCCTCAATTTCCTATTAACATCGAATGCATACATCATAGTAATTACACTGCTTTTAACATGCTCTTTGAAATGATGCCAAGCCGAAACTGAAATTCATTAGGATGATAAAGACACAAATAGCCCGAGAGTGATATACCTATGTATATGAAAATTTAAATGTGTAGTTTTAATTATATTCGTTATTTCAGGTTCTACAAATAAAGCTTGATATTAATACCTACTTACACTTGAAAGTATTTTCTACTTAACTCCTACGTAAAATTATATTAATCGTCCACCCATCAGGAAAGTATAACAAATGTTACTAACTGAAATTTCAATATCAACCCACTTTTCGCGGTAAGTTGATAATTTTTGTTATTCCTCCTAAACGGGTGCCTTCAGTTATTTATTATTGAAATACAAAATATTAATAATACTAGGTATTCTGAAAACCTGAGATATTAATTGCGGTAATCACATCCATAGTTTTTAGGCATGAAAAACAGAACAAACAAAGGTAGATTAGGTACCTACATAGGTAAATGTAAAATGTCTGGCGAATATCAACTAAAGGTATTACGGACAGACTGACGAAGCGCGACCGCAGCGACGCGCGACGACAAGTGCACGGCCGGACACCAAACTCAATGCGCGCGTATCTACGCGTATGCGTAGTGGACAATAAACTATCGAAGAAAGAATGTTACACTGCATTTAACGCGATATTTTCCTAATACTATACCTTACCATTTAGCTTTATAAAGTACGGCATTTTAAACGCCAAGCTTTTAAGTCACTTATTATAGCTTCAAAGAGCGGCTTTTCAAGTCAATTTTCCTTAAATCAGAATGGAATAAACTGTTTTCTATTGGTGAAAAAAGAGATTTAATAAATGTATGCCATTGACAAACGAACTGGTTTCAAAAACACAATGCATGCTACTGACAAACGAACTGGTTTTAAAAACACAATGTATGCCATTGACAAACGAACTGGTTTCAAAAACACAATGCATGCTATTGACAAACGAACTGGTTTTAAAAACACAATGTAGTTATGCCATTGACAAACGAACTGGTTTTAAAAACACAATGTATGCCATTGACAAACGAATTGGTTTCAAAAACTCAATGTATGCCATTGACAAACAAACTGATTGAGAAAATGATAAAGCCTTCCCCAAACAGATGCGGTGGCTGATGAAGTTTTTACAACAAAAATGGACAAGTTTCCAATTTATTTTAATTAATTATAAAAATTTTAGTAAAATACAACAAAAATCTGAAAGAATCATTAAATAATCTCACAAATTTAAAAAGTTATGATTTCTTAAAGTTGCGCTTTCACGAATAATTTCGTTTTACGTGCGCCACGTAAAACGAAATTAGGGTGTGACGTCATTCCGATGGTTCTAAGGCATTTTTTCTATGTAACTTTACTTGTTTTGCCAATTTCTCCGAGATTAAGATTTAAAAAAATTTTTTTGTAAAATTTATGGAACCATTTTGGAAACATCATCAGCTGTCAATTAAAAAAAATCTCGCAAATCGGTTCAGTAATCTCGGAGAAATTGGTAACACAAGTAAAACATTTTTTATGGCTATACCATATTGTAAGATGGTGATAATAAAAAAAAATAAACCCGGCTGAGTTTGTTGTGGGCTCTTCTCAGACCAGGGCGCGTTTGGAACCCTCGTAGCTTTAGTTTTAAGTTTCCGTAAGTAATTATCACCATTGCTTGTTCCTAAATTGACGCTCAAAAAGTGTACAGTGTACCTACTTTGAATAAATGAAAAAATTTTTTTGAACATATAAAAAATATCTTGGAACCATCGGGATGACGTCACACTGGAGTGAGAGGCGGCAATCATTTGCGTTAAAATATAATAAGTAATTATTAATTTCTCCGTCATATACCTACTGAAGGATTTTAAAAAAATCACTGTTTTATTCGTTTTGATGTAGATATTTTCATTCTATTATGTTAAATACGATATTTTCAACATCAGGAAACTTCCTCATTTCCTCATGGGCACACATCTACTTGCGCTGCCTGCGCTTATTTGAAATCCTCCCTACCACATCTGACCGTGACTGCGACCGCGACAGCCACCACTTTTGTTTGAAGAAGGCTTTAATGGGGCTTTTAAAAAAGAGTAGCTTTTCAACCTGTGATTTAAAGCAAAGAGCAGAATATACACACATCAACACTGTCTAGGGATATTCTGATTTTCTCAATTTATTCAAAATTGGTTATAACTAACATACAATATGTATATATTTTTGTAAAGCCTATTTATCAGACTATCTTTTAGAATAAAACAGAATTAGTTTTTTTGTGTAAATAATTTTTTATTGAAATAAAGACAAAAAGTGAAATGATGGTAAACTTAAGGATGAATGTCTTTTTAAGAAAAAAAATATAATTTTAGCAAAATTATCAGGTTTTTTGCAGTTACGTGAAAAATTATTTAAAATTAGTAGTCAGTAAACCACCCATGGACGTTAACCACGGTCCTACAACGGCTTTTCATGCTTTGAATCAAGTTATCAAAGTCTTGCTGTGGGATATTGTCCCAGGTCCTGCTAAGATGCAGAAAAAGTTGCTTTGCAGTCGCAATGTTCGGAGGAAAACTCCTCAAAGCCCTTCTTTGGAGCATGTCCCATGCGTGCTCTATGGGGTTTAGGTCTGGTGATTCAGCGGGCCAGTCTAAGATCGACACATCGTGCTCTTGTAGCCAGCTGGTCACCACTCGCGCAGTGTGCGAACGGGCTTTGTCGTGCATGAGCGTGAAAACTTGGTCCATTTGCAGTCGATGGGGATAGATTATTGGTGCTAGCACCTGATTACGGTATTTTTCAGAAGTCATGGTGTTTCTGATCCAAACGAGATCTGTTCTTCCATCGATACGAATTCCCGCCCAAACCATAATTGTTTTGCCGTGGTATGGCTGGACTTCCTGACGGTGTTGCAGACGGTTGTCACGACCAGGAGCTCGCCATACACGTACTCTTCGTAAATCAGGATGAAATCCGAATCGGGACTCATCGGTAAACAGCACTACAGACCACTAGTTATCTTCCTAGAGCAAATGTTCGCGAGCCCACTGTAATCTTCGTCCACGATTTCCTCTGCGTAGTGCTGGAGTACGAAGCGGCCTTCGAGCATGAAGGTTAGCCTCGTGCAGTCTTCTCCTCACAGTTTCGTCACTGACAAGCAAATGGTGGTCTGACTGGAGCCTTTAAACCAACTGCATGGCTGTAGCATTTGGTTATCTTCTCGCGGTCATTTGCGAAAATCGGTCCTGTCTTCGGGCGGTTATGCGCTTCTCGCCTGGGTGCCGTTCAGTCACTTCACCAGTGGTGCAATAACGTGACCACAACCTTGATATCACGTTTTTTCTTGTTTCAATCGCCTCGGCAATACTTCGTTGAGGAGCCCCAGTTTGGAGCGTACCTACTGCCCTTAACATTTCGTCTCTTGTTAAATGGCGCCTCTGCATGATGCATACAGTTGCATAAATTAGAAATTAACCAATAATTTTCATTGAAACTTTCATTTGATACAAAAATATACCAAAAACTGGGTTAGGTCAATTGAAACTTTCGAACTTCGCTACAATTATGCCGCACAAATCATTTGTTTTTAATTTATTTTTTCAAATTCAAATTTAGAATCATTTAATATGGTCTACAAAATAAGCTTTCATTAAAATAATTTAAAACCGATTAATATTTTTCGAGTTTCAGAACTTTATACAAAATATCCCTAGACATTGTTGATGTGCATACATTGCCACGAAAAACGTCAATGAACCACCCGCGGTACCTATTCTAAAACATATAAATCATTTGCCTAGCCTCCAATTCAAAAACATAAATCATTTGCGAGTAATGTTTACGTATTTTGACATTTAAAGTTAATTAAGCTAATTTGTAATTTAAGCTACAAAGATGAAATATCGCAGATAAAAGGAAAGCTGTTATTAAATATAATTCTTAAATTAATGAAGAGTAGCAACGTAAAGGTATTCAGTAGGCGGGTTTTAAATAATATTAACTGTCATTGATAACATAGAATTATTAAGTCAAGAATTAATACCTACCTATTACTTCTAAATTTAGATCCTCTATAAATTTATGAACTGTCATCTCACTCTGTCCGCGGTTCTATTAAAATATTAAAAGAAAATTCCAGTACTCAACCAACCGTCTCTGAGAGATCGTAATTTTCGTTCGTTCATTTTATCGAAGCACTTTTACCCGTTCATTTTTAAAATACGATGTTCGACAAATTCACTTAATGCTGCGTTAAATGAACCGTGTTAGCATAATAAAAGATTTATACTTGAAAAGCGATTTCAAAACGGACTACATTCCCATTGCGAAAAAGCATTTGACGTCACCATGCTTTATTTTTAATCTCCAAACACAATATTCTTTCACGGCTCGGCTGTTTCAATATTACAATTTGAAATTAGAAAAGCGCTAAGTACCTATGTACAAACAAAATGTCGATTGTTTAAATACTGCTCGGTTTAAATGAACACAGAGCGATCTTCCGCCGAGTTTGTACGTTACTTTCATCATTAAGAGAAACGTTTTCATTTTCCACTAAATTTCTCCTTTAAAGTTCCGCAATAATTAGGAATAAAGAGTAAACGTACTGTAAATTAAACTGGAAAAGGGTCGGTTATTTCTTCCCTGCAACTGTGGCCAAATGTTGTACTTTAAGTAGGTTAATAGTACAAAAATACAGTGAACATTTGGTCAAGCGAGAGCTATATTCTTTACCAGTTTAGTTTTTAGGGTTCCGTACCCAAAGGGTAAAAACGGAGCCCTATTAATGTCACTCGGCTGTCTGTCTGTCTGTCTGTCTGTCTGTCTGTCCGTCTGTCCGCCGGTCACAGGTCTCTAGCTCGCAGACGAAATGAGTTACAAACCTGAAATTTTGGTATTTGGTGTAAAACGTTGACCCAAAATCAAATATTGAATTAAAAATTGAATTAAATTATTTTTCAGGGGGGCTCCCATACATGAGAAAAGAGCCGGAAAAAAAATTTATGTAGTAGTAGTACTCATTGAGTAGAGTACGAATATATATTTTTTTAATTTTTTGCTTAAAAAGGAAGGAAATGGGGGGTCATCAAATTTGTCAGTTTTAGACCATTTTTGTGACGGGGGCTATCTAAAAAACTAAACTAGTTAGGAATATGATATTTCGGTATATTATGTACTATATGCTCTATTTGTACAACAAATACTGAAAACAACGATTCATAAAATAGTTTATAAGCTGTGACCAAAATAAACGAACTTATTTTGCGTTTTTCTTTCACGATTTCTTGCGATGTCTAACTCGGAAATTAAATATTTCTTAGACCCAAAATATTATATTGTTCATAATTATGTACGGAACCCTGAAAGAGCGAGGCCCGACTCGCACTTGGCTGATTTTTGAGATTTTTCTACTAAGACCTGAGACAGAGTTAAAACAAGACATTAACATACGTCAGGAATATCATTTTAACTCTATCTCAAATCTAAATTGAGTCAGAGTATGCTCTATAAATCAAAGCCTAGACCTCGTAATAAAAATATCTAAGACTGATAAATAGTTTGACAGATGTCAATATCATACTAATAGATACGAAGTGACATAATATTGTGTGTATGATTTGGCCTGAAAAATAACATAACCTATGTTTTCTCGGCGTTTTTTTGAATATCAAGTAGATACCTACCTTTTAGTTCAATATTTTTTCTCTTAATTAGGTCAGCCGGCAGCGATGGCAGAACGAAAATTTTCAGTCCAAAAAAAAACCCGACACGAGTGTATTCTCTTGTATCAATAAATGAGTCTGAATAATAAAGGTATCATTTACCCGATTAAATATTCTGGTTCTTTATTTTTGTATCAAGAGGGTTTGATAAAAATAACTATCGTATTTCAAACAAAAATTTTTTGTTGCCTTTTATATTTTACGTTGACATTTCTATTTCAATATTATAGGTTCGTTAACGTGTTTCGTGCTTACCTCTATAAATATTAGGCCCGTTTTATTCAAGTCATTTATTTATGTCTTCAATATTTAGTTCGATAGGCCACATACATATTCTTACACAAATGTATACAAGTATAAATTAAAAATTTAAAAAACCCCCGACATTCTCGATTTTGTGGCGGCGGCCATCTTGGATTTGCATAGTGCTATTTTACTAGTCATGCCCTTTCATTTGATACCCATATTGAGGGAGTTGTGATAAAATATGTAATCCACCATTTAGTAGCGGCGGCCATCTTGGATCGATTTTCATCAAACATAGCTAACAACACTCTCGACTAATTCACCTTTCAAACAAAAAAACCGCATTCAAATCGGTTCACCCGTTTGAGCGCTACAGGGGAACAGACAGACACACACACACACACACACACACACACACACACACACACACACACACACACACACACACACACACACACACACACACACACACAGACACGTCAAACTTATAACACCCCGTCGTTTTTGCGTCGGGGGTTAAAAATTATCAAATGAGATTACGACTATAGAATTCCGCAACTGATCTAGAGATGTCTACAGGTTAAGCGCAGACCATTCAAATCTTTAGGGACGTAATTTCAGCGCACATAACTACGCACTTACAATAATAAGTACCAACTAAGTAATAATAAGTAAGCAGTCTACCTATATGAAACGTTAAGTTCTCCATGTTAAGCTCTGTGCAGAAATTGCCTCAAATACCTAAACATTATTCTCCCTTTCTTTCTTCCTTCTAAAACAACACGGCAGCGTGGTACTAACAAAACTTGACACTAGTTTCCTTTGTTTGACACAAGTTTCCTTTGTTCCAGTGGTCGAGACTCACAAAGGCGAGGTTCTCGAGTTGTCTCATGTGCAAAGGAACGACATGGGCGCGTACTACTGCATTGCGAGCAACGGCGTGCCGCCCACCGTCAGTCGCCGGTATCACGTGCAAGTGCATTGTAAGTCTACCTCCGAGGACGGGCTGATGGGATACGATTTATTCCTTTAATTCATGCGAGCCATGACGAATAATTAAAAGTCTCGTACCCAGTAATCTGTGCCAAAGCTGTGATAGCCTAGTGGTTAGGACGACCGACTTCTAATCGGAGGTCGTGGTTTCGATCACCTCTAACTTTTCGGAGTTATGTGCGTTTTAAGTATTTAAATATCACTTGCTTTAACGGTGAAGGAAAAGATCGTGAGGAAACCTGCATGCCTGACAGTTCTCCATAACGTTCTCAAAGGTGTGTGAAGTCTGCCAATCCGCTTGGCCAGCGTGGTAGACTATGGCCAAAACCCTTCTCACTCTGAGAGGAGACCCGTGCTCTGTAGTGAGCCGGTAATGGGTTGATCATGACATGACCCAGTAATCTCGAAGGCAGGTAACCTAAGGAAATGCAATGCAAAACAGGCCAAGAACTAAAAAGACAATCACAGGCTACTTGAAAACTTTAACAAACAAAGATGCCAGACATAACTGCCACCACCACCCACCATCTCTAGTATAACAGTCCTTTAATGTCCCAAAGCTGGGCTCAGGCCTCTTCTCATAGAATTTAGAGCTTAGACACGCCACACTGTTCAAATGCAGATAGACGGGCTACTAACTACACATAGGACATAAACCAGACACATTTTGTAAACAACTAGTATACATTTAACACGTTCACTGCGGGCGGGGTCGATAACAGCCCCGTGGTAGGCTTTCGTCTGGTGCGGCGCGCAAAACTCGTGTTTTCTCGCCTGTGCGGGAGCTGTCTACGATCAACCGTAAGACGTATGACAAAGACAAATATAGTTTTCTTTATGTCTTCAAAGCCTCGACTCGTTGGTATAAAAAAATAGCACGGGATCAAAATAAGCGTCGTGCGCACTGAGTTCAAAATTATTTAATTCAGTGCGGGACGACGCTGATTTAGTCCCCGCGCGGTGCGCGGCGCAGGCGGCGGGGAAACGATTCAGTCAACGTTAGTGCCGCGACCATAGTCGATAACGGAGCACGCGTTTTGCGCAGCAGTCGATATTCTGAGTCCTCATCATGACTTCGAAATACATATTATGTTAATTATGTCTTCAGTGCTTCCTCGGGTATAAGTTGTTAATAAGTTCCATATTATTATATAGGTATACTATAATAGATGGATATGATAATTTATAATAATTGTAGTTTTCAAGATATGGACTGTTAAGTGTATGATGAAGTCGGTTTGACTTTCAATCTTTCGGCCTAGGCCTTATGCCGACTTTGTACATAGTGGCAACGATGATCGAAATTCGAGTGTCAACACAAAATGACTTCAGAGCAAAATGAACGCAAAGACTCGTATTTTAAAGTTGTAACTCGTAATTCAATAGTTCGAATATTTATTTTACAACATTTCTGCTTAGGGCGCCGCGCTGGCTGTTTTCGAATGCTGAATGTATTGGCGAACTCAAATCTTAGTATAAGCCATTTTAGGTCCATTTTACACTTGTGATTCGATCAATAGTATCTATTTAGTAAAGTTTTCGAGCTCTGCAAAGTGAGACTAAGCGTGCAGAGTATGCAAAGACTTTTAACCACACATAGTATATAATATACATACGCTAAATTCGTAGGGCTTCAGGAACTCTTGATTTTGAACAGCTAAGTATACATTTTGAATTTCATCCCCTCTCCCAAGGGAACTGTACTGAATTTCGGGATAAAAAGTACCCTAGGTATATGTTATTCCATAGTATGAACTTAAATCATGCCAAGTGTAATTTCAATCCATTTAGTAGTTTTTGCGTGATGCGCGCACAAACATACAGACAAACAGATAAACAGACAAACACAAAAATTTCAAAAATGGCTTTTTTACCCCCCGTGATTATTTTGCAAAAATCTTTAATGTACAGACACGGCGAGTCTACGATTTTATTGCATGTATAGAAGAATAAAAGATATAGATACGAATTACTTACTGATGAATCTATACTAATAAATAAAATTGAAGTGTCTGTCTGTAATATCGAAATAACTACCTCATATTAAGCTCATATGGTTATTTGAACGATACTATAACCAAATCACATGTTTTTAAAATTTTTGTCTGTCTGTCTGTCTGTCTGTCTGTCTGTCTGTCTGTTTGAACGGGCTAATCTTTGGAACGGCTGAACCGATTTTGACGGGACTTTCACATACAAGCAGAGAATTAACCAGGGAGTAACATAGGCTACTTTTTTAACCGACTTTCAAAAAAGGAGGAGTTGTGTTTTTCTACCTATGTACACTGATATCTCCGAGATTTCTGAACCGATTTGCGTAATTTTTTTTTTAATCGATAGAGAAACATTGCGACACTGTCCTATAAAAAATTTGGATTCCATCTCCTCAATCCTGATGCTGTAGGGGATCTGATCCCCAAAACTAATGGGATTTAGGCACTGTCGGTTATTTAAATTAATATTGGGGATACCAATTAAAGACTTTATTGTTGAATGACCTCGAATAGGTACATGTCTAACTCCTCAACCCTGATGCTGTAAGGAATTGCATTCCGAAATCGTAAGGATCCCACGGAAATTTTCCGTTTTGTGGACGGGTTACTACTTTACTACAGATAGGCTACTTTTTGTTCTGGAAAATCAAAGTTCCCACGAGATTTTTACAAACCTAAATACACACGGGCGAAGCCGTGGGCATCATCTAGTGAATAATATTTTTCGATCTTACGGACATAATAATAAGAAAATGTGCACTGTTTATTATATTTAAATAAAAAATCACGAGTGCAATAAGTTTAGCATTTTATTAGAAACAAGTACTTATAACCAAGTACGTAAATAAACAAGTACGTATATTTTTATCATTACAGTTTTAATTATTATGAAACTAAGGGAAAAAAATAATCATCTGGACTCGAACCGGGGTGTTTTGATTTCAGAACCGCCCGATTCCCACCTGAGCTATTATAACCTTATAGATGATGGTGGCAAAATTTACCTTTGTATTCTAATGATATTAGCCTCCGAAAGCCCCTGCACACTAAATTTCATGAAAATCATTCATAACATTGACTTCGATATTCATCGATATTATACCAGAGAAATTTATTCCCGTCACTAGTGTAACCCAAATTAGGTGCGGCGCGGGATCTAAAGCGACCTCGGATCTATTTTCGGTATTTTCTCTGAAACCAAGGGTCAGAACCGCAGGCGAAGCTAGTTTTAGTTAAAACATTAACACATAAATGATTTTAGCGCAAATCTAAACAGCTTGTCACGTTCCTGGTCAAATTATGACATATTTATCAAACCATTCAGCACGAGGCCAAAAAAGTGCCAACCGCACTGAAATAGAGTTCCAGGTTTCCTAAATCGACCCCAACCGCACCAGCTGAAAGTTCTCTAAATTTTGGCCCGCAGTGAACGTGTTAATGTGACCGCCCACTTTGCTCGGCCGTCAGCTTTATTAATTGTCTACAATAGAGTAGTCTACAATAGAGTAGGTACCCCTGTGTAAAATTTCAGCTTTCTAGGTCAAAGGGCTTGGGCTGAGCGTTAATGAGTCAGTGAATGAGGAGAGGATTTTTCTTTATATAAATATAAAGGCAACCGCTTTCGCTGGAGGTATCAGTCCAAACTTCTCTTGAAATAAATAAGTACGTACTTAATCATTTTGTTTATTCGCAGTTATTCCTCAAGTCAAAGTGACCAACCAGCTGGTCGGGGCTCCGCTTGGAAGCGATGTGGAGCTCCAGTGCTACATAGAAGCCTCTCCCAAAGCCATGAACTCCTGGTCCCGTGAGGATTGTATGTACCTACTACCTATATTACTTTTTGTACTTCCTCCCTACTAAAATTATAATAAAAGAAACTGTATGATCCACGCTGCTCTTATTTTTACTAGATCGCCGAGTTTCTTACTGGTTGTTCTCGGTTAGAATGGCATTCCGAACCAGTGGTAGATTCAATTGACTATTCAAAAGTACTTGTAAAAGTTTATTTGAATAATAAACGATTCTATTGTGTTCTATTCTATTCTTATAGTAATCTGCAGTGTGATGTACTTCAAATAGCTCTTTGTAGACATATAATAGAGAGTTATTACCCCTATGCCAGTTGTCAATAATATGTGTTTATGGACCCGTTAAATTAATTTTACCTACCTACATTCTACATTGATGTAGACATAATTCATACATAATATAAGCAATGATGATCAAAGTGACGTCTTACTGTACTGACTCTCTGAATAAACGTTTCTGTTTAATAATATATACATAGATAGTAGATATACGCAAGAAAGGACTCTCGATAATACAACTACTTAATACATGAAAATACTGATACAAAATGAAATGCAACTATACGACTATGCTTTGTGTATCTACTACCAAAGATTTATTAACATGAACCGGGAAGAAATCAGATAAACGAGAATAGATGGCTTCTACTGTACGAGGACACAAGATTATATTATGAGAGTGGAGCGATTAATCACGAAACAAAGCAAAATCTATGTAATTAATGATATCTTCCTCAAGCAACACATGGAGCACGAAATAGCATTATTAAATATTCGCTCAGAGTAAACTTGGAACACCGCCAAATAATGAGTAAAGGCTACCACCCACTATACAGGAAGATCCTTGCGCTATTCGGCTGAGATTGTTGTGTGCGTTTGGAAACCTTTACCTCCGTAGATTTAGTTTTAGTGAAATATACACGCTCTAAGATAAACTAAATTGATCGGTTTAAAAGTGCTATTTTTTCCACAGAAATATTTCTAAAAAGCATAGCACTTGCTTTTAAACATCTCATTTTATATATCTATCTATACATATAATAATCTATCTATACATATAATAAAATCGTAGACTTGCCGTATCTGTACATTAAAGATTTTTGCAAAATAATAACTGGGGGATGTTAGGGATAAGTAATAGAACGTAAAAATACTATTTTTGAAATTTTTGTCTGTTTATCTGTTTGTCTGTTTGTCTGTATGTTTGTGCGCGCATCACGTAAAAACTACTGAATGGATTGAAACGAAACTCGGTACGATTGAAGTTCATACTACAGAGTAACATACAGGGTACTTTTTATCCCGAAACTCAGCACGGTTCCCTAGGGAGAGGGGATGAAAGTCAAAACGTGTATTTAGCTGTAATTCAATAACGCGTGGTCCGATTTCATTTATTCTTTTTTTGTTAAAAAGTAGATACTTTAAAGATTATCAACTAATCTCTAAAACGCTGTATCGATTTTGATGGGACTTTCACTGGCGGATGTTTACAATTTGAGCTAACTAAACATCCGCCAGTGAACTTTTAACAGTTTTTAGCAAGGTATATGAGCCCAAAAGAGCTTAGGAAAAACAAAATGATTCCTACGGGATTTTTAAAAACCAATATATTATATCCACGCGAACGAAGTCGCGGGTGTCCGCTTGTTAGGCACAATAGTGTACCTACAGCCGAAATAGTTACAATGACAAATGATCTTTGAAAACTCAATATCTGGAAATTATAAATTCTAGCATCACTGATCAATCGTCCATCTATTAATTTATAATTAAATCAATAAATATGATATATTCGTTCGTACTAAAGATAATAAGGTAATTTAATGAAGCCAACATAACTACAGCCAAAAGATGGTATAAAAAAAATTTTAAAACCCCCGACATTCGCCATTTTATGTCGGCGGCCATCTTGGATTTGCAACAGTGTTATTCTACTCGTCAAGCCCTTTCATTTGATACCCATATTAAGGGAGTTGTGAAAAAATATGTAATCCACCATTTTGTAGCGGCGGCCATCTTGGACCGATTTTCATCAAACATAGCTAACAACACTCTCGACTAATTCACCTTTCAAACAAAAAAACTGCATTCAAATCGGTCCACCCGTTTGAGCCCTACAGGGGAATAGACAGACACACACACACACATACACACACACACACGCACGTCAAACTTATAACACCTCGTTATTTTTGCGTCGGGGGTTAAAAATCACTTATTTGCAAAAAAATTACCATGGTAATGAACTATTAAGTGGGCGAAGATTATTATTATTCAAACAAGATTTACGCTGCCCTGGCGAAATCGCTAGCCCTTTGGTCAGACATAATTGAGCTATTAGCCGATTTAACTCCGTGTAATTCTAAAGATTCATCGAAATCAATCACTTGTATTTGATATGGTTAGTCGAAGTGTATAAGATCACGTTGAATTTTTGTATAGGATAATTTCTTGCTACTAGCCGGATCGTCATATAACGCGCCAGCTGCAAGTCACGTGGCATTGTTTCTGGAATAAGATTAGTTGAATTCAAAGACGTTAGTGTTAAAACAACAAGTATAAATTAAAAATTTAAAGAACCCGACATTCGCCATTTTGTAGCGGCAGCCATCTTGGATTTGCATAATGCTATTCTACTAGTCAAGCCCTTTCATTTGATACCCATATTAACGGAGTTGTGAAAAAAAATGTAATCCGCAATTTTGTAGCGGCGGCCATCTTGAATCGATTTTCATTAAACATAGCTAACAACACTCTCGACTAATTCACCTTTCAAAAAAAAAAACCGCATTCAAATCGGTTCACCCATTTGAGCGCTACAGGGGAACAGACAGACACACACACACAGACACGCTAAACTTATAACACCCAGTCGTTTTTGCGTCGAGGGTTAATAATATATAATCTATAATTATGTATATTTAGTAAGTAAGGCATGTACATGAAAGCTACAAATAAATAAATAAATAAATAAATATATCATCTGTGCATCTGTTCAGGCGCTCGCCGTGTCTCTTAACTAATCCGTGCTCATTCTATTTACTAAGCAGTATCAAATTTTGCAGCGCTAGTGAGCGACAAATTGCTGGAAAATCCAAAACTCCGCATCACGGAAACAGCGGTGAACGAGTATTCTTTATGGATGAACCTGACGATAAAGTCTCTTGCACCGAGCGATTACGGCACCTACGTGTGCGCCTCCGTCAACGCGCTGGGGAAGACGGAGAGCCAAGTCAGCTTGCACAGTGAGTAAATATTTAATACGGCATAAATTTATAACTGCTTGAACGGTGCCAAATTGCGCATTGTGGTACACTTTTATGGCCACGAGAGTTGTAAGATAGTAGATATAATTTATATCGGTCTGATCAGAAAAGTAAATTCAGCGCCCTCGCTTTTTTTCAAATCAACACTGAGTAGTCAAATGAGCTTTCATTAGATTTTAATGACGTTTGATTTTTAACCCCCGACGCAAAACGACGGGGTGTTATAAGTTTGACGTGTCTCTGTGTGTGTGTGCGCGTGTGTGTGTGTGTGCGCGCGCGCGTGTGTGTGTGTGTGTGTGTGTCTGTTCCCCTGTAGCGCTCAAATGGGTGAACCGATTTGAATGCGGTTTTTTGTTTGAATGGTGAATTAGTCGAGAGTGTTGTTAGCTATGTTTGATGAAAATCGATCCAAGATGCTACAAAATGGCGGATTACATATTTTTTCACAATTCCCTCAATATGGGTATCAAATGAAAGGGCTTGACTAGTAGAATAGCACTATGCAAATCCAAGATGGCAGCCGCCACAAAATGGCGAGTGTCGGGGCTTTTTTAAATTTTTAATTTATACTTGTCACAAATGACATGTAGATTGTAGGTACCTTAGTTGCTGGTACGAGATGTAGACACGTCACGACTCACGTCATCATCATTATCAATGCATTACCGGCCCACTATAGAGTACAGGTCTGGGCAGAAGGGGTAGTCCACCACGCTGGCCAGGTGCGGATTAGTGGACTTCACATGCCTTTGAGAGCTATCAGGCATACAGGTTTCCTCACGATGTTTTCCTTCACCGTTAATTGAAGTGCAGTAACTCCGAAAAGTTAGAGGTTAGTAAGAGTAAAGTTAGAGTAAAGGTAAGTTAGAGTAAAGTTAGAGGCCGGGGATCTAACTCGGTCCCACCGAAAGGGAGAACCATGTCTTAACCACTAGGCTATCACCGCTTTGCGTCACGTCCGCATTTGAAATATCTAAATGACCATATAATTTTCTTTAGGGCTAGAGCTCAGCATGAACGGCTACGCGGATGAACCCATGGTGTCGGGCGCGGCGTGGCAGCGAGCGAGGAACCTGCTGACGCGCACTCAGCCCGCCGCGTCGCATGCGCACCACTACTTGACACAACACACACAACACCTACCGCCTCAGTTGTACGCGTTGTTGTTAACAACACTCCAATATGTGCACACATTTTAAACTGCCAGAATATTATGCCAGGATTATTATCTACATGCAACGGTTACTTGTGCAAGTAATCTATCAATATGAACCCCTATGGTTAATAATGGTTTATTTAAATCAAAAGTAAATAAATGGTCAATGTTTGTAATAATTATAATTATACTATAGTTAATTGTTATGTACATAAATACATATCTTCTTTACTGCCAGATATTTTAATAATTATGTATGTAAAAGAAGAAAGTAATGATACATTTTAACGAAACCAGCTAAGTATAATTTACGTTTATTACAATATTATTTTAAGTGTTAAAACAATAAATTAAATATTTCTAAATGCAATTATTTGCATTTAATTCTGTAAAAAAAAATTATTAAAGATTATTTTCATTATTTATTATTGTTAATTATTTATTGTAGGAAAATGTGCAATATTATTAATTAATTTCGTAATATACTACCTTACCTTTTGTTCTTGACTACATTTTTAATGTAAATAGTTATGTAATTAGTTACTTATTGTAAAGTAAATAAGTAAATTATCATTACTCATTTTAACTAAATCATAGATTTGCCATCCAACATACATTAAATACGAGTATGTATATGTATATGTTAAATGTAACTTTTTAGTGAAACTCTTACAATATTCACTTTATTAAATAATATTGTGTAAAATTACAAAATATTCAGTACAGTTTAGTATAAGTCCACTTTAGATACTGTAAATTGAAATTTAAATTATATTATACATATTATAAGGCAAATGCACACGCCAACATAATAAACAGGAAAAAATCATCCCGCAATTTGGTATACGATGTTACTTGTGGAATTCCGTAAAACTCTCTCAAAGTTATCTCGGAGTCTGACAGTTTTAACGTAATGATATCTTGATGTACTTAGGTAGTGTGTGTGAGCCTTCAAAACTTTCTGGTTGTTTCAAAACTTAACTCGAAATCTTGCGCTAATAAATATGTTACGTTGACTTTGACAATAAATGTGTAATTTACAAACTGGTGTAAAGTTACAATAAAATTCCGAAAAGTGATTGTTTTTCTTAAACCCCACGTACACTTCACATTTACATAAGTTTCACATTTACATATTTTTACATTTTACATTTTTACATTTTATTTCTAAGTTACATTACATACATTACATTACATATTTCTCATTTAGACTATATCACTTACTCGTACCAATAATGATTACCAGTATGCTTAGTCTTAATTTACAGAGCTCCAAAACTTTATAGTATACTATTGATCGAATCACATTGACTTCAGAGTAAAATCGACCTGAAATGGCTTATATTAAGGTTTGAGTTCGCCAATACATTCAGCATTCGGCAGCCAGCGCCCCAAGCAGAAATGTTGTAAAATAAATATTCGAACTATTGAATTACGACTTCAATAGTTCGAATATTTATTATTTGGGTTCATTTTGCTCTGAAGTCATTGTGTGTCGATACTCGAATTTCGATCATCGTTGCCACTATGTAAAAAGGCATTTAAGGCCTCAGGTAAGATAAGCAGTCGCAATCGAATACGAGTATAATTATTTAAGGGCCTTATACTGTCTTGTGAAATTCAATCCGATTCGAAAAATCGAAACCACAATAGTTCGGCTATCATGAAGCAAACCGGAATGGGAATAAGAAAGGTAGATGCTTCAAACTCTCTGCCCGTTGCAACTAGTATATACTTTTGTTGAGCTTGCACCTAGCACAAGCTTCACAAGCGTCTTTATAAAAGGCATATCATGTAGTTTAAAATGTTAGTTAGTTTAGTTAGTTTAAAGGTCTACAATTAAGAGATATTTATACTCTATTAAGTAATTTTTAATAGTTCTCATTTATAAAAATGTGGTCAGTATTTATTACTATTTATTCAGTTTTATTGCGTGCCAATTGGAAAAATTGGCAACACTCGGTCGAAATGGGATTTTAATGTCCCGGACAATATTCCCGTAGGTTGAGCGTTGTCCAAAAGAAAGCTGGGACAATGACGAATGGCCGGCAGCCGCTAATGCATTTTTCGTGTTGCACTTGAATTAATGCGTCGACGTTTTATCCCAAAGGTCCTTTATAGAGCTAACTAAAAGGAGGTTTAGAAAAGAAATTGGACGTTATTAGTCTCGCCCGACAAGAAGAAATTTTCTACTTCGTTCGAATTGAAACTTTAACTTAAATTATAAATACGAGTGGATAAGAGTAGATCTTAAGTTTTGAGTTGAGTTGTGATAACTAATTGCCATAGATATATCACAAGTTTAAAAAAATCACTTAAGGCAAAAGTAAGTTAAGTTCTGTATTCAGTACAGAGAAATAGATTTCAACAAGCTCACAGAAATAATAGATTTTCCTAGTATTTTGCTGCTAATCAACGCTAGAATATTCAATGAATTCGAGAAATTGTTGTGTATGAAAGGTTTGCTTTAAAAAGTAGTGTACGATAGGGGAAGCAGCAGATTATTTCAGTTGTAGAACGACTGAAGACTATCATCTTCAGAGTAAGTAGAAATAAAATAAAGTTTATATAATAACTGTTGTAAATGCAATAATTAGTTCTAAATAAAGCAATATGTGAGGATTACATACTTAACGTCTCATAAAATGCAGAATATAAATCTTATTTATTTTCCCCAAATGTATGTAGTAGTATTTTAAAATATTTAAGAGACTCAATTCGTTTGGGACTTTTCCAAACGGATAATATCTATAAAAACTGGATATATATGGCAACCCTATCGTCGTAGATATCGTGCACGCGATAGTAAAACTCAAAGTAGAGTATTATCCGAGTAATTTATGCAGGATACTCAGTAAACGTCCCGGCCGGACGTTGCCGTAATTTTTTTTGTATTCACTCGGTATCCGAGCCGAATTTCGGACTGGATGATTTTTCAGAGGGAAACATCGATTGTGCAACGCGGTCACGTAGTTTTTTAGCGTCACTCCCGTCGGAGATGCGCCGTAGTTTAATAACGTCATAGTCTACCGACCGGTTCCCTTATTAGACCAAGATCCCAGTGCGATCTGACATAACTTATTTTCTGAAAGATGAAACCTTAGGCTCTCAGTAGTGTCTTATTTGCTTTGAATAACTGCGTAATTGTGGAGTTTGTACCTAGGCTACTTATGGAGATATCAAGTGTGACACTACTGAGCCTAAGGTTTCATCTTTCAGAAAATAAGTTATGTCAGGTCGCACTGGGATCTTGGTCTGTATATTGTTCGCTTCGATTTCGGTTAAAGCCCAAATTAGACGGTGCCCCGTTCATCGTTCATTTTTGCGATGAAAGATGAACGATACGATATTTGCTATGGCACAGTGCCCGTGAACGATGAACGGTCGGTGTTTAGTCGGTTCATTTTCGATGACTCATCGATGAAGCCTCGAAAATGAAAGCAAAAATCCTGAAAAATGAACCGTCTAATTTGGGATTTCGATCTACAACGTCCCATAGCTTTGTTTTTCTTATG
The DNA here is from genome assembly GCA_920104075.1 of Melanargia galathea. NCBI lineage: Eukaryota > Metazoa > Arthropoda > Insecta > Lepidoptera > Nymphalidae > Melanargia > Melanargia galathea. The sequence goes on from OV049869.1 coordinate 10,078,309, forward strand.
TCAGTTCAAAACACGAGGAATTCACAGTTTGGTGTCAATGAGGTAGGTACATAAATTAAAAGTTTTCACGGTTGTCTACTAAATAATTTGTGGTTGTTACTAAAAAGCTGTTGTGAAACAAAATATAAGGCGCTTAATTTTATGTCCGTCATAGCGGTACTACAAAAAGATTTCGAAATCTTTCAGAGTCACGAACTATTTTTAGTTATACACACAAAAAATCATGGTTGGCACGGTAGGCACGGCAGTTGTGTAGGTATAATAATCCACACTCAATTATTATTTATTTTATCTATACATATACATATACATTAATATAATAAAATCGTAGACTTGCCGTATCTGTACATTAAATATTTTTGCAAAATAATAACTGGGGGAAGTTTACTTATCTAATAATAGAACGTAAAAAAGCTATTTTTGAAATTTTTGTCTGTTTGTCTGTTTATCTGTTTGTCTGTTTTTCTGTTTGTCTGTTTGTCTGTATGTTTGTGCGCGCATCACGCAAAAACTACTGAATGGATTGAAATGAAACTCGCCATGATTTAAGTTCATACTACGGAGTAACATATAGGATACTTTTTATCCCGAAATTCTGCACGGTTCCCTTGGGAGAGGGGATGAAAGTTAAAATGTGTACTTAGCTGTAATTCTACCCGTGGTCCGATTTCATCCATTCTTTTTTTGTTAGAAAGGAGATACTTTAAAGATTACCGGGTAATCTCTGAAAGGCTGGATCGATTTTGATGGGACTTTCACTGGCGGATGTTTACATTTTTATCTACCTAAATATTCGCCAGTGAACTTTTAACAGTTTTTAGCAAGGTATGAGCTCAAAGGAGCTTAAGAAAAACAAAAAGTTCCCACGGGATTTTTGAAACCAATATTCACGCGAACGAATTCGCGGGTGTCCGCTTGTAATACTAATAAGGGAAAGACCCAAAAGTCCCAAAATGAGATCCTAAATTAATAGAACGAGGAAAAGAAACGAACCAGTAAAAACTTATGGAGACTTTTTTGGTGATGTTTCACTTTTATTCATGTTTAATTTTTTTATTTTATTAGGCACATTAATTACTTTTTGCCTAAGGGACCGTGCTCTAATTACGTTACGCAAATTTTGTCGTATTACGATGCCTCCCGGGTCTGTGTCAAAGGTCAGTCATGTAACTCATCCCAATCTTGTTAAAATGTGATAATTTTTTTTGTGAGGGCCTAAAAATTTTTTACCTGAATGAATTTTATGTCAGCTCTTTTACTTGTATGAACCTAGTGAGAATCGACTTTTTGAGTCATGATGAAATCTATTCTGAAGACTATTTAGTCTAATCTATAGTAGATAGTCTATTCTATAGGCAGTTTCTATAAATCTTGTAATTTAAAATCCGTAAAGGAACATTTAATATGATATCTTCACCTTTTTTGCGTCCATAGCTCGGACCTAGGCCTTTTTAAGGGCGCGCCATCACTTGTTTCTCATCCAGCCACCTCCAGCCATTTTACTGTCGTTTGTCGGTCCAACGGGCTGGAGGTCATCGATAAGTATATAAGAAGTAAATCTGAATAGTACCTTATTTTATCAAACACCAACTGGCACTAGAACTGCTGACAGGTGCGTTAGTATACCTACCTAATAGAGCTTCGATGATATCCAAATTAAAATAATGTATTTATCTATTTATCATCATCATCAACATCATAACCGATAGACGTTGCCACTGTTTAAGTCACTTGCAAGGATCGCCACAAAACACGATCTTGTACCGTTTGTATCCAGCGACTACAGCTTAGACTTTATCTAGAGAATACATAAAAATAATTTAATATCACGGTGTAGAATCAGTAACTTTAAATTATTTAGGCATTTATACTGAAACAAGCGGTAGGTAAACAGAAAAATATTGACTACCCACTAGAAATTGCAAACAAAACGGTAGGGACCGAGGAATTTGCAAATACAAAACCCATTTCACGTAGGAATTCAATAAGCTCCATTGCAGAGAGCGGGCGGCCGCGGCTGGTTATGATGCTGTTGAAGAGCGAAGCGGCAACGCCTGACGCTAAACATACGTGACTGTTTTATACGATCATGTCTTCAAGATGAATCAACCGCCTAAAAGATTTGGACAGCCCTTTCGTTGTGGGATTTACTTGTTGCTTTACCGACAGAAATATATCGCTTAACGTTCATTTTTAACCCCCGACGCAATAACGACGGGGTGCTATAAGTTTGACGTGTCTGTGTGTGTGTTTGTCTGTTCCTCAGAAGCGCTCAAACGGGTGAACAGATTTGAATGCGGTTTTTTTGTTTGAAAGCTGAATTTGTCGAGAGTGTTGTTAGCTATGTTTGATGAAAATCGGTCCAAGATGGCCGCCCTCAATATGGGTATCAAATGAAAAGGCTTGACTAGTAGAATAGCACTATGCAAATTCAAGATGGCCGCCACCATAAAATGGCGAATGTCGGGGGTTTTATTAATTTTTAATTTATACTTGTCTATATATTGAAGCTATATTTAATCTACCTTTAGATTTATTGCTTAGCGACGTTGTTATTGTCAAAAAAGTCCATACAATTTTTGATAAATAACTGCTTTGTTGCTTATCGATAGAAACGTTATCATTTGTTGCTTAGCTGATAATCGGCTCACGACCAATAGAAATCTATTGGTTGAGACGACGGCTCATGACTTGTCTTTAAAGGAAAAACCGCCAGTCATTTTACATTGGACGAAAACCGGTGGTTAGAAGTGAACGCGACCAGAATTTAATGACTCTGTCAAGTAACAGAACATATTTTGAGACCAAGAACATTGGGACCTTAAGAACTAATTTGACATTTCAATTTAGAACAAAATGGACGCTAAAATATCTACTGCCTATTTTTATACTGATATACCTAAGCCTCTTACGTTCGTAACTAGGTGTAGGTCGCAACTTCGGTCATTTGACATAAATTTGCAAAATGCAATGCTAATCTACTGTTTTATTTTCAAGAAATATTTTTAAAAGAAATACCAAGCTTATTAACCGACTTCATAAAAGGAGGTTCTGTATGCGACTCGTATGTATGTATGTATGTATGTTCGCGATTATTTCAAAAACCAATGAACCTATTTTGATGATTTTTTTCACTATCGTAATCTACGTACTTTCAGAAAGGTTTTAATAAATATATTACAAAGCTATCATTCTTATGTAGGAAGATAGACGCATAATAAATGTTTATCATAATATATTATGTCACTAATATTTTTCATTAGTACACCGATTTCTCTGTGATTGCTGGAAGTAGACCGAAGTCGATTTAATTTTTCGTAAAATAGCTTGCTTGCTATAATCCGCTAGAACCAAGTATATCAGACCTCGACTGGAAGTGCGTGCTGCATGTTGCACCATACAGAGTGCTTAGTCTCAGTTTGGAGCGCTCAAAAACTTTATAGTATACCTACTATTGATCGAATCACAATGACTTCAAAGTAAAATGGACCTAAAATGGCTTATATTAAGGTTTGAGTTCGCCTAAACTACTGAAGCTAGAAACTTGGAATTTTCACAGTATGCTTCCTTTTATGCCGTACGCGCACACTAAGAAAGGACTATTTCAAATTCCACCCTTAAAGGGGATTAAATAGGAGATGAAAGTTAGTATGAAAGTCCGTCATTTTTCAAGTTATATCCATGAAAATTGGTATTTGGGCTTTCGATAAAAAATAAAGCGTATCTATTTCACGATTTTTGGAAATTCTTCCCCCAAGTGAGTAAAATATGGGATGAACATTTGTATGAAAGCCCGTCATTTTTAGGGTTCCGTACCCGAAGGGTAAAAACGGAGCCCTATTAATGTCACTCGGCTGTCTGTCTGTCTGTCTGTCTGTCTGTCTGTCTGTCTGTCTGTCTGTCTGTCTGTCCGTCTGTCCGCCGGTCACAGGTCTCTAGCTCGCAGACGAAATGAGTTACAAACCTGAAATTTTGGTATTTAGTGTAAAACGTTAACCCAAAATCAAATCTTGAATTAGAAATTGAATTAAATTATTTTTCAGGGGGGCTCCCATACATGAAAAAGGAGCCGGAAAAAAAATTTTTTTCTTTACCCTAGCTTGTGGGGTATCATTGTTTAGAACTCATTAAGTAGAGTACAAATATATATATTTTTAATTTTTATCTCAAAAAATAAGGGAATGGGAGGCAATCAAAGTTGACAGTTTTAGACCATTTTTGTGACGGGGGCTATCTCAAAAACTAAACTAGTTGGGAATATGATATTTCAGTATATTATGTATTATATGCTCTTTTTAAACAACAAATACTGAAAACAACGATTTATTAAATAGTTTATAAGCTGTGACCAAAATAAACGAACATTTTTTTGGGTTTTTCTTTCACGGTTTGTTGCAATGTCTAGCTCGGAAATTAAATATTTCTTAGACCCAAAATATTATATTGTTCATAATTATGTACGGAACCCTGAAAGAGCGAGGCCCGACTCGCACTTGGCTGATTTTTAAACTATAACTTTAACTTCAATGAAAATCGGTATTTCTATTGTCGGTTAAAAATAAAGAATTACGTGTTTCAGGAATTTTGGAAATTACACCCCCAAGTGGATTAAATAGGGAATGAGATTTGTATGAATCCACGCGGGCGAAGTCGCGAGCATCAGCTAGTTTCATCTAAATACGAATACAGTCTATCGGATTTAGATAAAATCTATACCTAAACTCTTCTGTTAACTTGGAGAAAAATCTAATAAGCAGTAGCCAATATGAAGGTGAGCGCCTGATGCGACATTTTCAGTTAGGAAGGTCGCCATATTACTTCGGAGGCAACATGAATCTCGAACGACATGCATTATTGTGGTTTATTGACGTCGGTTGGGTGTCGACTTGGTAATATAAATTCATGATAAAATATTCTCAGGAGCCGAGAGCCCGCGGGTAATTCTAAGTAGGTACTTGATAAAGAAAGTTGGTATGAATTCGTGGCCCTCATATATGTCGTCTGAACGTGCCAAAATATAACTTGCCGGCTCCGTACCGAAAGGGAAACAGAGCCCTATTAATGTCACTCTGCTGTCTGTCTGTCCATCTGTCCGCCGGTCACAGGTCTCTAGCACGCAGACGAAATGAGTTACAAACCTGAAATTTTGTTATTTGGTGTAAAACGTTGACCCAAATATTAAAATATTTCTTAGACCTAAAATATTCATCATCATCATGATCAACCCATTACCGGCTCACTACAGAGCACGGGTCTCCTCTCAGTGTGAGAAAGGTTTTGGCCATAGTCTACCACGCTGGCCAAGCGGATTGGCAGACTTCACACACCTTTGAGAACGTTATGGAGAACTCTCAGGCATGCTGGTTTCCTCACGATGTTTTCCTTCACCGTTAAAGCAAGTGATATTTAAATACTTAAAACGCACATAACTCCGAAAGTTAGAGGTGCGTGCCCGGGATCTTTAAAAGTATTATATTGTTCATAATAATGTACGGAACCCTAAAAGAGCGAGACCCGACTGGCACTTGGCTGATTTTTATTAATATTAGTTGCAATTTAGTTGGGTTGCCTTATTCATCTATCATTGTTGAATTAGCAAGTTCTAAAAATTTCTAATGTACTTATTTAAAACACCTAGAGACATTTTCTGTAATTTTTTAAGAACTACATCATAAGCCTGCTACTTTGTTTATGTGCTTACAAAAATACATACCTACACTAAAAATATGTATTGGTTTCAACTTTCAGCATATTTGGAATATAATAATGCATCTGTTCAAAATTGCCTACCGGCTCTAAAGGAACGTCAAAAAGTGGGCGCCTGACACATCATTTTCACTTGGAAAAGCCAGGGCTAATAATACGAGAAGGTCCAGCATATTGGTTTTCAGGAGATAAAAACCGAATGGCAGCCATTATTGCGAACACTTGACAACAGGTGCCGACAATATTGTCGATTGTGTAAAAATTGCAAGTGATAATTCTCGTCGCATTTACATTGACTACCTAATACCTATAATAATCCAAATTACTTATTATTATAAATGCGAACTTCGTCTGTCTGTCTGCTTGTTTGTTTGTTACGTTTCACGCCAAAATATCTGAATGAATTTCAAAATGAATTTTGATGAATTTCGGTATAGAGATTTTTTCGGTATAGAGATATAAAATTTTGACAAAGGACATAAGCTATTTTTTGTCAGTCTTAAAGTAAAACTTGAAGGGGATGAAAGTTTGTTTCAACTTATATCCATGAAAATTCGCGTTTGGGCTTTCGGTTAAAAATTAAGTAATTTTTAAGGATTTTCAGATATTATGTTAAACCCAAGTACATAGGCGATGTTAGTTTTAATAAATGTTCTTCATTTTTTCAAGTTTTATCCGAATTATTCACAGAATATTCGGATAACTTATCCTCCAATATCGTCTAATATGACATAAGTTAATAGATAGTAGCCGATATATTATTACGTACCTCCCTATACTGTGTGAAATAACAATAAGATCGTATACAAGTGTAAATTGAAAATTTAAAAAACCCCCGACATTCGTCATTTTGTGGCGGCGGCCATCTTGAATTTGCAATAGTGCTATTCTACTAGTCAAGCCCTTTCATTTGATACCCATATCAAGGAAGTTGTGAAAAAATATATCATCCGCCATTTTGTAGCGGCGGCCATCTTTGACCGATTTTCATCAAACATAGCTAAGAACACTCTCGACTAATTCACCTTTCAAACAAAAAAAACCGCATTCAAATCGGTCCACCCGTTTGAGCGCCACAGGGGAACAGACAGACACACACACACACACACACACACACACACACAGACACGTCAAACTTATAACACCCCGTCGTTTTTGCGTCGGGGGTTAAAAATAGTCACGTATTTTTAGTTGTGGTTTCGACGCTTTCTCGCTTTAACAATATCATAACTAACCCCTAAAGCGATTGAGTCTATTTCGATTTCGGTAATGTACCTTATTGAATTTTCTCGTAAAGAGAAATGAAACTTTACTTCTTAAGAATTTGATAAAGGCACTAACTTTTATATTGTTATATTGGAACATTTTTGATTAGAAATACGTAGAAAATACCGCAGTAAGTAATTCGCGTTTCGGTGTGGTTTCGGTTGTAATTTTATAAGTTAGTTGGTAGGTAGTTCCTTTCAATTTCATAAAATATGATATTATATTTTTACGAACAAATAATGGTACTTACTCTGTTGTACAAAATCTCTAAACTAATCTTTTTGACAGGTCTAAAATTCTTTTCCTTTTTTTTATTCAGTATAGACACACGCTTGACCGCTTTCACAACCTGATGAAAAGTGATCCATGATGATGATGATGATAGTACGCGTTTGCCTAAATGTCTATTCACTATCTTTTTAAAATACCCAGGTTAAAGGTGTCAGATAACCCTAGCCAGAACTTAAATCTTACACTAATTGATCTTCTTACAATCAATAGACTTGAATCTCTTCGTTCGCGTAGCTGGAACATCGATGACACAGGGATGGAAACCCATCCGATTTCTTGCGGTACGGTGGTAGAAATGTGAAAAGGGAACAAGATCGAAATGCAGGGAATATCGTATTTTTAGACCAGTCAATTTAGTTTTGTGTTAGATTGTGTACCTTGGCACAGAATTAGCATCGCTGACCTTTTTGTTACCCAATTGATTCTCTGATCTTACCGCTAACATTCGGCTGCGAATCCGGTTGAATCTTAGGTCGAATCAAAAAGTTATTAGGGTTTTCTGTCAAGAAATTCTCAGTAGCATCCCGGTGTTGGGAAGTTAGCGGTGTCACCCCGTGCCCCGGAAAGCACGTAAGCCCGTCGGTCCTGCGGCTGGCTTCTCTCCGATCGTGAAATTGCTATCCCAATTGGGGCCTATTACACTATCAATACCGTATCGCGATCCACGGATCGCGGATTTCAAGATCATCCGGAAATCCATCAGTATTAACGCAAAAAAGCGGCCAAACCATCAACAATTGGATCGCGTATCGCGGATCGCGTGATAATACTGATAGTGTAACACCCCCCAATGTACTATGACATTGAGAGAACTGTACCTATGTGTACATTGTGCTTTTATGATCCGTTGAGATTGGTCATTCTGACCAAAATTCGATCAGAAGTATTAAGATATTCATTGATGCATTACATTACTATCTGCAGCTGACTAATTATCCATAAGATTTTAAATCTATGAACTTAAAAATGAAAAAAATTCAGTGAAGCGAAAAAGTTAGCTGTCATCAAAAAAAGTTGTCAACTACTATACTCTGTATATATTGTATATATTGTGTATACTATATATTCTGCTGGTTGTGCTAGTGCACAACTAGCAGGATATATCTATCCACCTATTGAATAATATTCCCAAACTTTTATATAGGAAAGTATGATCCGGTAAAGTGGGCTTATTTAAATCTCTTTATATAGGAAAGCGCTTTTCCTCCTTGAGATAGGATCGTATAAAATAGTCACGTATTTTTAGTGTCGGTGGCTTCAACGCCTCTCGCCTTAACGATATCATAACCGGCCTACTGAAGCGATCGCGTTCTCTTTGGATTTCGGTAATGTAGCTTATTGAATTAGATCTTTTATATTTTAATCTTTCTCTTTTTATGACGGTCTCAGATTGAAAATGTGGTTTTCCACTTAAAAGAGGCTGGGGACCGTTGCAGTAACCTTTAGCGGTCGCGGTCAACCGCGTACGCGGCTGACCGCGCGGCTGGCTGCTTTTATATTTTTATATGCAACCGCTCATTTTGTACGCACTAAACCGCGACGAAATCCTATGAAGAGGCTAGCCGCGCAGTCAGCCGCGTACGCGGTTGACCGCTAATGCGTATGAGGGCTTAATGCGTGAGACCTTGTCATTACTCATGCGGTAAAAGCAGAGGTCAAGCGTGAAATACATAATATATAGTGATCATCATTTCCACTAAATATTAAGCAGAAGTGATTCCAACCATCACATTTTAACTGTCAAACTACAATGATAGGCCTGCCGTGTTTGAGGAAGTCTCTTCAATAAAAAAAATTATCTATACTAATATAATAAAGCGGAAGAGTTTGTTTGTTGGAACGCGCTAATCTCAGGAACTACTGGACCGATTTCAAAAATTCTTTCACCGTTGGATATATGTAAGTGATCCTTGAGTGCTATAGGCTATATATGTACCACGGGCAAAGCCGGGGTGGACCGCTAGTAATGTATATAGGAAAGATCCGTAGCTCTGTAGCAACGTGATCGAAGGACAAACCAACAAACGAACACTTTCCTTACTAGTAAGGATCACTCGCATAGTTTGTTACATTTTCCCCCACAGAGTCTCCATCAAAAAGCTAGCAACAGACTGCAGTTGGCTTGCTTAGCCTTCATGAAATATTCCCGCTGGTGACGTAGTAAATCCTCTCAAGCGCTGACAGCTTGACGGCGCGGCTGTCGGGACGTTTTTAAAGAATTATGGCCACGTGACAACGCTGCCTCTGTAGCCCGTTCTCTGTAGGCAAATACACCGAGAAAATATGCCACAAATCATAATGGCTATCGAACCGGCGAATCTGTGATGCACAGGTTCAGCCATAGACTATTTTTAACCCCCGACGCATAAACGACGGGGTGTTATAAGTTTGACGTGTCTGTGTGTGTGTCTGTCTGTTCCCCTGTGGCGCTCAAACGGGTGGGCCGATTTGAATGCGGTTTTTTTTGTTTGAAAGGTGAATTAGTCGAGAGTGTTGTTAGCTATGTTTGATGAAAATCGGTCCAAAATGGCCGCCGCTACAAAATGGCGGATCACATATTTTTTCACAACTCCCTTAATATGGGTATCAAATGAAAGGGCTTGACTAGTAGAATAGCATTATTGCAAATCCAAGATGGCCGCCGCCACAAAATGGTGAATGTCGGGGGTTTTTTAAATTTCTAATTTATACTTGTTTCTAAACGAACTTGTTTCAGGCTACAGAAATTTATGACGCACATTCATGGTCAATGATCGTGGATTTATTGAAGGACATCGAAACATTCTTATTATTTATGTGTATGACGACTACATTCTCGTTACAACCAAATATAATACAAGTAAAAATTAAAAAAAACCCCCAAAATTCGCCATATTTTTGTGGTGGCGGCCATTTTGGATTTGCATAGTGCTATTCTACTAGTCAAGCCCTTTCATTTGATATCCGTATTGAGGGAGTTGTGAAAAAATATGTACCTAATCCGCTATTTTGTGGCGGTGGCCATATTGGACTGATTTTCATCAAACATAGTTAAGAACACTCCGGACTAATTTACCTTTCAAACAAAAAAAAGCGCAATCAAATCGGTTCACCCGTTTGAGCGCTACGGGGGAACAGACACACACACACCGACACGTCAAACTTATAACACCCCGTCGTCTTTGGTTAAAAAGACAAATTCACACAACCTAACATAATATATTTCTATCGATAGTTGCACACACATCATTTTCTCTCTACAAAAGTCAAGACTCGCTTCTCGGAAAAGCTGTGAGAGCCGAGCGCCTGCATTGCATTTTTGTGGTTTATCAATGCGAGGGCAGGTGTCGCCCCCAATTCCAAATACTGAATACTTGCCGAACGATCGCCACTTATCGCGGTGCCACTATAACTGATTTATCGCCGTCTCGTTTGACCCAACGGGGTATTGCGCTTTTATATTTCTTAAATGGGTCGTGTCGTAAATGTGGTGGGTACTCGCTATATTGTACTCCTACTTAGACGGTGGAAAATGTATAATTAACCCCCAACGCAAAAACGACGGGGTTATATAAGTTTGACGTGTCTGTGTGTGTGTGTGTGTATGTGTGTGTGTGTGTCTGTCTGTTCCCCTGTAGCGCTCAAACGGGTGGACCGATTTGAATGCGGTTTTTTTTTTGTTTGAAAGGTGAATTAGTCGAGAGTGTTGTTAGCTATGTTTAATAAAAATTAATCCAAGATGGCCGCCGCTACAAAATGGCGGATTGCATATTTTTTCACAACTCCGTTAATTTGGATATCAAATGAAAGGGCTTGACTAGTAAAATAGTATTATGCAAATCCAACATGGCTGCCGCCACAAAATGGCGAATGTCGGGGGTTTTTTAAATTTTTAATTTATACTTGTAACAGCGTAAGGTTTTAAGGTGCAATGTTCTTGGTCTGACTTAATTCTTGGTCCAAAAACTGTTGGATCAGAGGCTTAAATAAATATTGCCATATCTCTTCCAGGTTAACCCGTTTCTACCTTTGACTGCATCGCCACTTAGCATCAGGTTGAGAGTCAAGGGCTAAATTTTATCTAAACCGGCTTTAGCATTTTGATGGAAGATAAAGAATCTCTCACAAAAGTTGTTACTCCAGCCATCCAAGCTCACTGCTGGCTTCTACTGGTGGCCCACATTGTCGAAGACTTCCTGCTGTGAGTTTCGGGAATCCGAGTAACTGTCGAATGGATCTGCTAAGCTTGTGTACTCCAGAAAATCATGCGTTAGTATTCCATCTGCCTTCATAGCAAGCCATGTCGTATCAGCTACGCCTGTTAACCCTAGAGTGGGCGCGCCTCCCCGCGTAACGTCAGTGGGCGCGTGTGGAGCATTTTGCCGCTCCTCATCATTGACTATTTTAAGTAGAAATACTGTATTTGATTTTACAAATTATTGTCAGAATCTAAATAAAACACAAATAGGTAATCAAAAATCAACATATTTACTAACTTACGTTTTAAGAACTTTGGTTAATTGAGGTTTAAGTAACAAGTTACATTTTAATTGACTTTTTTGACTTCTTCTTAACAATCTTACGAAAAACTAATAAATATATATAAAAAATAACAAACTTATAAATTATCTTCATCTACTTGATATTCTTGAGCAAAACAGTCTGCACATAAGTATGTGCAATGTTCATTGCACAGTAATTTAGAGCATCTGCAACACCCTTTTTTCGTGCGTCTATTTTTTTTTTATGGACAAATACTGCCTATACCCTCCTTTATTGAAGATGATGTTTGTTCTGTGGGTACAAACCGAGCTATTTGGTTCCTCAAAGGAGTATTTAATGTCATAATTGAAGACTTTCTGGTCATATATGGCTTAACTAGGACCATTGATATTTCTTTCAAATATTGTCGGCGTAGCATTAATACGTGGCACATAAATCCTGAAACAATAAACATTTTTTAAGGAAATAAATAATAAAATATAAAGTGAATTTCAATGTAACAAAAAAATATTTAACATAATTTTTACTTACATGAGTGGCGCGCGCTGAGCAAAATGCCGCCTCGCGACGACCGATGGTGATAACAACCTCTTCTAGCGGCTCCCCGCGCACTGATTGCATCCCTCCTTTCAGCACGGGTGGTGAACAATAGTGGGGGCAGCTACTCAAAAGCGCATTTATTTATTTATTTATTTGACACACAAAACAGCTAGCAACCAAACAAAAATAGCAAATAACAGAACAGAGACCTCAAAACCGGCTGCTCGCCAAAATATGTGTGTACAACTACTTAAAATAAAGAAACAATAAAAATATTCAAGTTAGCTAAATAAAAATAATTGAAATACTTAAGTTTAAAACATATTGCTACAATAATATACAATAGGGGAACAACAACAACAAATACAAACAACATAAGGGGAATTAGTACTTGCTACGCAAAACAACGCATTTTTTATTTTATTCTTGTAGGGTCCCTCACGAGGGTCAAAAATATCTAGCTCCTCCTGAGCCTTGGATGCCAGATCGTTGTACAATCTGCACATTCTAACTAAAGGATTATAAAAAGATGTGTTGTTTCTGTATGTATGTAATATGAAAACATTCGAACGCCTACATTGATGCCTGGTGTTTATATTTATGTTTTCTAATAATGCTGAACAGTCCAATTTAAAATGTATAATTTTATGTAATGTCATTAAAAAGCTCATATTACGTCTTAGATAAAGATGTGTGACTTTAAAGTACTTCGATTTCTCAAAGTAGCCTTGGAGAACCCGAGAAAAACCAAATCGCCAACTAAGTACACTAAGGCAACGTCTCTGAACAGATTCAATGCGGTTCATGTGTATCTTATAGTATGGAGACCAAATTACAGAACCGTATTCAAGTCTACTTCTGACTAAGCTGTAATAAAGACACAGTAAGCTTTGGGGATTTTTAAATTCTTTAGTATTTCTCATTAAGAAACCTAGCATCTGGTTCGCTTTATTGATCATAGCTTCATAATGTTCCTTAAATGTTAATTTTATATCTAAAAATATACCAAGATCTTTTACACATTCTCCGAGAACAACTATTTTACGAATTATTAACGTTTTTTTGACGAGGGCGGCAAAATGCTCATAGCGCGCCCACTCTAGGGTTAAGAAAATATCCTATATAATTTCCTATCTATCATTAATAGACTATGCGAGATTGGGTATGATTTAAATAAATTAATTTAAGGAAAATTAAATAGAAAACTGTCATTCCATAGTACACTTTCTCATACGAGGTCATTAGAAAAATAGCAAGCTATGATTGTGTAGTCGGCATAAAATCATAATAGTAAACTGGAAGAAGCGGAAACGCAGTCAGTTAAAGCAAATGCTTGAAGGATGGCGTGATACAATTAGCAAGTCATTTTTCAATAACTTGATTGATTTATATATTCCTGCACGTCTCCTTCCCCCGCCGCTGTTTTCTGCTTCAGTGAAAACGAATTCCAAAAGAAAAATGAAAATGCACAATTAATGCGCTAGTCTGAAATAAGTTATGCTCATCAATATGATAATAGTTGAATGCCAGACAATTTCAACCAGGCTTTGTTTAGGTAGGTATGTAGTCCTGAATAGAGTCGATAGTGTAATACCTAAGCCCTTTTACGCGCCTGCCTATATATCTTCATAGTCGTTGTTGCCCGATACCTAATCCGTTTATTCGCTACGTTTCGTTTACTTTACTGTTACTCTCCTTCCTTTCGATTCACCCCAAGTCTATTACCATTTTAATAAACTAGCAGTTGGCATTACTTTTTCATTGCTTTTGTCACTTTACGCTGCTTCAAATAGACATTTTTTTTTGGTGAATAACGCTGTCTGCAATATAGATCGACCGTATTCTTTCACTTTTACTCATAGTTTATTGGATGTAGTTTATTTGGTGATGATACTCCGCTGGTGGAATCTGTAGAATATATGTAATAAAAAAGCAATTTATTGTTTAGAGTAGCGGTGTAGAGAGTAGAGACGTAAGCTAAAGCCAATAAATCAATAGCTATAGATAAAAACAATGTCGGAATATTCGCCATATTTCCGCTCCGTATTATGTATGCGCCATTTAAACGACGAGTAGAAACGACGTCGCACTTATAACGTATGTTATTAAATTCTTTTCAACTGATAGCAATCGTCTTTTTCAATTACGCGTCAAAAGGGCATAGGAATTGCTGACAATGAGTTGTAAGAGGAGAAAATGTCGCTATTGAAAATGTGAATTTATTTTATTAAAGCTCTGCGTACTCCGAAGAATGTGCGCGTGTCGTTTCACACATTTTGAGATGCTTTATTTTGGTAGGTACCTTATAGTCCTCAATGTACTTAATTTTATAAAAGGTTTGTTTGTGTAAAATATTTTTATCTCATATTTTGCAGAGTTTAAGGCGATGTGACCTTTGATTTTTGTGAATAATAAACCAATGGGAAAATGTTTATGTCAAATTTGAGGATTCGATTTTCATCGGAATAAAAAACGTGACAGGGCTGCTTAACGCGCTTTCCAGCGAAGCCTTGATGGAAAATTACCGGGAAGTCCAAAAAGTCACCATTCAACCTACATTTATACAATGGATGATCTCAGGGTATTATTACATTAAAATTTATTCCGTGAAAATATTTTTGTTTTTGATTCATTTCTCCCGTAGCCAAGTTACAAAATTCATTAATCATTTTTCGTTTGACCTCACTTAGGGCTTTTGAATTCTGCTACATAATACCTACCACAAAATATAAAGTTACAGAAGTGCTATTTCATTTGTGAATAGGTACCCCGTTGGCCGTTGGTATAGTGAGATGGTCACATTTACCCACGATTTTATGTTCCATAAAAAATTAGAAACTTCGTTCTTAGAACAGAAACGGGTACGAAAGGGCCTCATAAATCTCAAATAAAGTTACACAAGTTGTGTGAAATTTAAGCCAGGAATAATAAAAAAAAAAATTAAAAGGAACTTAGAACTAAAACAAAAGATAAGAGAAATCTTTAAAAACAGGGAATCAATAGCTTATACGAAGTGCATATTTCTCGAAACCGCCATAAATCTCGCTAAAAGCCGTAAAGTGTATTTTAAAACCTTTACACAAATGCAAGGGACTGCGTAAAATTGCAAACACATGTGGGGAGAGAAAAACTGCACGCAAGGCAAGGGATTCTTAGGAATTGTACGTAAGTGAAACAAAAAAAAATATACAAAAAGCGAAGTCACGAGATGGGAAAGGCGGGGGCGTTAAAACAAATTAGCCAACCGGGACTTCCAGGATGACGTCACGGGGAGGGGCCTATAGCACCCTACCTGAATCCGCAAATGAGAAATGGGCTGCGCGAGAGTCGAGCAAATCAGAAAACGAGTTTCTCCCGGGGGATTTTTTTAAATGTTTCAGATACGAAGATGAGAGGGAATGGAGGAGAGCTTTTAAACTGATGCCCGGTGGAGAAAGGGACAGTTCGTGAGAAGTTCGAAGTCCAAGCACTAGCTTTCAGTGACGAAGTTTAGTAGACTTAATATTTGTGAATTGTAATTAAATTCTAAAACCTAAATATAATTAAAGTGTGTGGTAAGCAGACGGGAGTTATACGGTGACGTACCTACTATAATTTTGTTATTATTATTTATATCTTCGAAAATAGCTCCACAACTCTAATTATTTAGATTATTATTGAATATTATAATAGAATGGGGTTTGGTAACTGTTGTTGGAGTTGTAATTCTATATCTGATTATCGTATTTTGTATACGGTACTGTAAGGGACGGGGATCACCTTGTACAGGCTACGAAATGAACAGATCCCAAGACATACAGTTAGACGATATATATATCAAGGGGTCTAAATTAAAATAAAAGTTGTGAAGCTAGGTTCTTGTATTTTCGATAATTGGTTTAGTTTAATTATATATAAAATATGCATTAATGTGTGTCCTTAACCTCATGTAGTCACGTGTAAAAAGTAGGCTTATAAATAATGATGTTTCTTGTTTTCCTGTGAGCATGTGTGTATTAGACATAAGCTATACATATAGAAATACATTGCCGCGAGAGGTTTTTCATCTGAGGTCTCCTTTTCCTCTCGAGAACTTAGCATGGCATAGGAAGTGAGCCTCGACAGGATTTCGAAATATCTGACCAGATTCGAAATTCCGTCTAAATAATCAAACAGTTTCTTTTTTTCTCAAATACTCAAATGTATGAGTAATTAAATAACACTTACCGTGAAATAAAAGGCATTTGAGTATACTTTACTTTCTTTCATTACTATATTTAGAATACCTTTCCTAGAACTTGAATAGTGGAGACCCAATCAAGTTAAGAGTCAGTCAGTCATACTATAATTTTAGTTTAACATAAGGTTGAGCACATCTGTGTGTCGAAATAACTTGAAATACTCCAGTATTAAAATTCTCTCATATAACTAACCTAAATCACGAATTCTACATTAAAGTCAAAATTAGGCTAGTATTCAGTATGGCACCAATCTACATTGTTAGCTACAGCTTTCCTCAGTAAATCAACGAATAGGATGTTAACGAACTAATGCAGTCTAATGGAACCTGACTCTTGCTAATACTGTTTTGATAGGCCAAAATCATAAAAGTAGGACTAAAGCTGTGTAAATTAGATCATTAACTACCGCAGTACTGTCATTAATATCGTGGTGTTATCATTCATCGGCAAAACAAGTAATATTCAACTAATTGAGATACATACAACTTCAAATGGCTAAAGGTGTTTGTCCGGGTTCGAACCCCGGCCTCTGGGTTGAAAACAATCGTTCTGACAAACGAACCACCACGGCTTTCTTTTATTACATTACGAACGAGGCGAGCATCATCCGAGCAACGGGTACAGCCGGCGAACGAAAGGGATCAGGTAGGACATATCTCCTTTGTGTGTCTTTATAGCCAGACCTTGGGACGGGAGAGAGCGGCGCTTTTGTTTCGGCAAAATTGTGAGACACTGATATTTTTAATTGGGAAATATAAAGTTTGATACCTTTGACTTATCAAGTCAAGTTTTAATGAAAATTGGTACACGGTTGAAATCAGGTGACGCCCCGGCAGCGCCGTCCCGGCACAACTAAACACGCCATGTCTTATACAGTTGACCTTCCGAAACTGAATTGGCCAATTCAGACCCTAACTGAACAAATACATATATAAATTATTAAATACCATGGTAAGGGGCGAGCCTACGAGCTCAATAAAAGAACCTGTTTTCCGCAACAGGCAATTGATCGCTTCGCAGCGCAAAAGGAAGGTCAATCTGTGCCCCAAATAACAATGTTTAAAGGCTGGATACCAGCGTAGGGATGTCCCCGTGCTAGTAGGGACGACGGTCGGGTAGAAGATGGCCAAAACCGGCAAATGCGTGTGTCAACCGATCTTCCACACTAACCAGAACGTATAATTTTGCCATTTTGTCTTCAGAGGTTTCTTTTCTACGAGTAATCGAATAAAATTAATTGGTTAATCTTTCATATAAATTCTGTAATTAAATCCGCGAAATCTGGTAGATGGATTGAGAGGCCCACACGTTCACCCAACGGAATGTACCAGTAATAACATGCCAGCCCAGATATCAAAGTGTCTCTATATTCTGCCAAACATTTTTTAAAGATTCTCTTATTATAGCTAGTTATAAATCACAAACATAGACGATCACACCGTACCATCACAATAGCACTCGTCGGTATCTTCACAGTAACCACAATATATTTCAAGTTTCAGGCGTTCGATATGTAAGTTTGAACTCTTATAATTTAGACATGTTTTAAACTAGGCAACTTTGCCTATACAACAATGTATAATGGTTGAAATTGGATAGCAAAGTTACTGCAAGTCGTAGCACAATAATGTGCCATGTTATTTGCATAAAATGTAAATAATATGCTACAAGATATCTTACTCCCGCTGCTCTTCAATTCAATTCGATTCAACTCTTTATACAATTCAGTTCAAAAACGAAGAATCATTATCGTCTTAGACAAATAATATACTTAATTAAATAATAATTTACTGCTTAATATTGGTAAAACCCTATAAACTTGGCTATAGGTATAACCCTAATAATTCAGTTCGTCTTACTAAACGATGTATATAGAGTTCACTTTTTCAGCTCCTAAAAACCAAATTAGATCCAAACGATAGATTGATGAATAGTCATTAGTTTTTCTCTACTAGGGTTGCCATAGGTTCTCAGTTCCATTTTATACCATTTCGAAATTTATTCAAAAATGTAAGTATATTTTTATAGTTACTTACTTTTGGAGCTACTGACTTTTGAAGATTATTTTTCTTTTTATTTAAAACTGCACTTGTTAGATTTAAATTAGAAGTTATTAAATACTGCTTATTTCAAAGTTAAATTGAATATTGGTCTTTTAAAGAACTTTCGCTAAGTTATAAACGAAGCACCCTACTTAGTTACCTAAGTCTTTAGCTAGGACACGTCTCTCAATATTGGTACAGTATGGTAACACTAACAAGACCCTTTTTTCGGTCAAAGACAATTTGAGCGACCTTTTCAGCCGCTGTCTAATGACTGGCAGTTTTATTTACTAAAGTTGCTACAGTTTGCATTCTATTGAGCTGTCTTTTTTGTGAAATTTGTGAAATTCGCTCAGGTCTCTAGCACACCTCCGCCACCAAAACATTGAAATTAATCCCCAGTACCGTCATGATAAACAAAAAGCTGTGATAGCCTAGTGGTTAGGACGACCGACTTCTAATCGGAGGTCGTGGGTTCGATCCCGGGCACGCACCTCTAACTTTTCGGAGTTATGTGCGTTTTCAGTATTTAAATATCACTTGCTTTAACGGTGAAGGAAAACATCGTGAGGAAACCTGCATGCCTGAGAGTTCTCCATAACGTTCTCAAAGGTGTGTGAAGTCTGCCAATCCGCTTGGCCAGCGTGGTAGACTATGGCCAAAACCCTTCTCACTCTGAGAGGAGGCCCGTGCTCTGTAGTGAGCCGGTAATGGGTTGATCATGATGATGATGATGATGACCGTCATGATTTGGTCATTGAATGACAACCGAGATAGAAGGTTCTCACGCGGAGCTTTGACTCATAAGACTATTTCTTTCCCACGCGATTTCTATTGCCTACTCAGACGTTTGTCACATGTCCGCCTCAGCACAACGCCGAAATAGCATGAAAAAAAATAGACTGAAAGTCAAATCTCTGTGAAAGTATAGGCAGTTTCGTTTCTTGTTACACAACGGACAAGTTATTCCGGTTCTTCAGCGATATCGCTTATTTTATTTCGCGGCAAAAGTCTGCTACAGACCTTAGTTCTTCGATTGGAATTGGTTTTCATTTTTCAATTTTTATGTCAAAGTAACTAACATCTAATATGGGCGTTGTGCATTTTCCTGTGCACAAAAATTCGACATTTCTCGTTAAGTCTTGTGAAAAATTGTCACGTAGAAAGAAAGAATGCCCACATTAAACACATGAAATACAAAACTCAGAAAACAAAAATCCTAACTCAGTGATATCATATTATTTGAGTAAACCATACTTTATTTTATTATGTATCTGGAGTTTTTTAACAAACTTTTATAAATGGAGCTCGTTTTTCTTTAGAAAGAAAAAAATAAGACGATTTATCACAAAATCTTATTTTTGTATCCACCCGGATTGACATCCCTTGTGCTATTTATTCTCGGTTTACGATTGTTTTTGAAGGTTGTTGTATGACTTCTTTCTATATTCTTATCTGCGAAAAGAATTTCCATTATTTAAGGTTCATTTCCGTTGGCTTTAGCATAAAATTTTTTTAATGATTGTCAACGATAAAAAATACGTTTTTTTTATTAATAAAGGTTGTAGATGTGAATATCCCCCGCACAAACTCAATTAATTTGGAACTAGAGATTAGTTTGACTGAGATATCTTCACAGGTCTAGTTTATAGTAATTAACTAATTACACGTCTTAGTTAAGCCTAGTGGCATTATTTATTCACTTGATTAGGGCGCAATCGCTACTGCGATCTCTGAGTCAAAATAACGATAAGTCTAAACAATGAAATTATTATATACTTCCAACTCCGGGCTGGCACTGAGAATTTCTTGACAGAAAAACCCAATACCTAACAATTATTTGCCCGACCCGGGAACCGAACCCGGGACCTCCTGCTCTGTGGTCGAAACTAACCACTAGACCAACGAGGCCCGTCAAACCCCGGTTAGGGTCAATAAGATTTTCGAAATTAACTCTTATGTGGTCCGAAGCTTTGACCATTGCTTCTTACCACCCTAATTGGAAAATCGTATACTTAGTGAAATAGTTTTGGCTTATTTTGAGCTTAATACAGAAAGAAACTTCGTATTTTTGGTGTTAAAATTTATATCTAAAATAATTTTATGAAATCTTAAAAAAGGAGGAGGTATTAATCTTATCTTTAGGTTTCGTTCCCATTTCGTAATTTACAAACATTAGTTGGTGGTATCTCAGGTATTGCAGCATCGTAATATTTATTAATTTTAATTAACAAAATTAAAAAATACGACTGCCCTGCTGTGGCCCTTCTTCCTCTTTTCATTCATCAAAATCGGTTCAGGTGTATATATAAGTTATGATGGAATAGAATAGAATAGAAATAGAATAGAATAGAAAAGTTTTTGATTCAAATAAACTTTTATAAGTACTTTTGAATCGTCAATTGAATCTACCACAGGTTCGGAATGCAGTTCCAGCCGAGAAGAACCTGCAAGAAACTCGACGGTTGCTCTTTTTTAAAAATAACAATATAACAATTATTTATGTACATGATTGAAATGCCGTCTCGCGCATTGCTGGAACGAGTTAAATCCATGCTTTTTTATCGTTTATATAATCCTCAATTGTATAATAACCTTTTTTTATGAGCATACTTTTAATAGAGTTCTTAAACTTACATGTTCTCTCAAAATATACAAACTTACATACATATATGAACCCTGAAAACAATATACCTACTCCTTGTTTCAGGCAGTCGTATAACAAGTGTAAATTGAAAATTTAAAAAACCCCCGACATTCGCCATTTAGTGGCGGCGGCCATCTTGAATTTGCAATAGTGCTATTCTACTAGTCAAGCCCTTTCATTTGATACCCATATCAAGGGAGTTGTGAAAAAATATATCATCCGCCATTTTGTAGCGGCGGCCATCTTGGACCGATTTTCATCAAACATAGCTAAGAACACTCTCGACTAATTCACCTTTCAAACAAAAAAAACCGCATTCAAATCGGTCCACCCGTTTGAGCGCCACAGGGGAACAGACAGACACACACACACACACACACACACACACACACACACACACACACACACACACACACACACACAGACACGTCAAACTTATAACACCCCGTCGTTTTTGCGTCGGGGGTTAAAAAAGGATGTTTCTACAATAAAGAAAAAAAACGAAGTACATTTGTGCTCTTTAAAAAATTGCCCGTGAGTCATGGATGACCGCTGAAATGACCGATGAAAAAGCCTTTGAGAACATGTAAGCTGATTTACCGTGCCCATGTTCATTTGGCCGGCAAATAGAGAAGATCAGAAAAATGCTCGCGTATTGACTTTACGCATTTCAAATAGAAACAAAGAGGGTTTCATCTTTTTTAACAAGTTAAAATCTTTACCAAGCTATCTATCTTTCTTTATTTAAAATTCCGACGTGCTTGTGTTCTTAATTATTCTTGGGCTTGACTGATTTTGATGGAATTTCCAAATATTCCTCCTCAGTGCAAGTTAAAGAATAACTTTGATACTATACATTTTCTATAGTGTATTTTCAAAATTTCATTGATTTTGATAGGTTAAAATTAGATTAAAACTTCGTTTGTATGGTGCGCGGTCTTTAGAGCAACTTTTTGGATCATGTCTACGAAATGTCATTATTTTTTATTGATTTTTATTAAAATAAGAATTCGTTTGTACGGCACGCGCTCGGGAGTGCTCGTCAGATAGTTGATCATACAGATGCTCTTTAATTTTTTAGTGGCGGTCTTCTTGAATTTGCATAGTGCTATTCTACTAGTCAAGCACTTTCATTTAATACTCATACCTATTGAGGGAGTTGTGAAAAAATGTGTAATTCGCCATTTTGTCATTCGCCACACACACACACACACACACACACACGCACACGCACACGCGCACGCGCACAGTCACAGGCACAGGCACAGACACAGACACAGACACAGACACACGCACACGCACACGCACATGCACACACACACACACACACACACATACGTCAAACTTCGTTTTTGCTTCGGGCGTTAAAATGAAAATGAATCTTCGTTTGTATGGAGCACGCTCGGAAGAAATTCCTCTTAATTTGAGATAAGTCTACTATTCTGCTAAGCTTACAATTACTCACTCGGCTTTATCTAGGGTTAGGATTTTACGTAACACCTACACAATATTGTTACTATAAGATAGGTATTACTTACTATTAGATACTTTTATTAGACAGAAAGTAAAATAATTACATTATATGCCGTTTCATTTATAAATCCGAAGGTAAGTTTTGATAAGTAATGCGATGTGAAGTAATGTGATTCACATTACCCCGGCGCCACACACAGCATAAACATTTGAACAATCATTTGAACACTTGTTTGAACACTTGTACAGCAGGGGTCTTTGGTATTTGTTCAAAGTTTGAACAAACGGTGTCGGTTTAGGTTTTTCGAGCACACATCAAAGCGTTTAAAAATCAAATTCAAATGAATCGAACGTATTTGCAGTCTGTCGGCAGGTAAGCAAACATTTGTATTCAAATGTGTGAGCAAAGTCCTTCAAAGTATTTGTTCAAATGTTTGACTGTATCTGGCACCAGGGTTATAGTGGGATTAAATTAATGGTAAATGGTATTACAAACTGAAAAATTTTCACAATACGAGTAGGTATTTCTTCTATCGTGTATTGTTTGCTATTCGATATTATAGTCTGTTCATTTACTTACGGTCACCTTTGATCGCGCCGCCTTGTCACGCGCGGCGTCTTGTCAAAGGGACCGCCTGCGACTTCAAAAGATGCCGCGCGGGGTGTACAGGTACAAGGGGTTTTGGCGTTTTATACTTACTCATATTTTTATATTAAAATTCTCTTTCCTTTTTATATTTTTTTATATTCGTATTTTATTACAATATAACCATAAACATAAAATATAATATTATCATGAACACGGGTCTTCTCTCAAAATGAGAAGGATTTTAACCATAGTCTACCAAGCTGGCCAAGTGTGGATTGGCAGACTATTCGGAGATTCTGTTAGAATAGAAAAAAAATTACAAACAGTAAAAAAATAATAAAAATAAAAGCAGAATACTAAGAGCACCTGTGCCTGTACCGACACTATGTTACCGAACGGACTATACAAATGGGTATCGTAAAAGCGGTAAAAAGATTCATAGAGATAGCTTTGCGCATTTATACCTTTGAAATTTATATCACCCGGGATCTAGTCCGACAGCGACCCAACGGTACACAATGGGCAATCGAATTATCATAATTATAATCATGGACTCCAAACTGTGTTGGATTAAATGGACTGATATTATCCTATAATATTTCTTTCGATATACAAAATTTTTATTCTAGAACTTTTTATTAACCCCCGACGCAAAAACAATGGGGTGTTATAAGTTTGACGTGTCTGTGTGAGTGTGTGAGTGTGTGTGTGTGTGTGTGTGTGTCTGTCTGTGTGTGTATGTGTGTGTGTGTGTGTGTGTGTGTGTGTGTGTGTGTGTTTGCTCAAACGGGTGAACCGATTTGATGCGGTTTTATTTTTGTTTGAAAAGTGAATTAGTCGAGTGTTGTAAGCTATGTTTGATGAAAATCGATCCAAGATGGCCGCCGCTACAAAATGGCGGATTACATATTTTGCCACAACTCCCTTCATATGGGTATCAAATGAAAGGGCTTGACTAGTAAAATAGCACTACTGCAAATCAAAGATGGCCGCTGCCACAAAATGGCGAATGTCGGAAGTTTTTTAAATTTTTAATTTATACTTGTTGAGTAAAGTTTTTTTAAAAATTCTGCGTGAGCCTTTTATTTTCCCAGGAAAAAAGTATCCTATTACTATAGACTATGTGTCTATATGGATACATTATACATTATAGACATGGATATAATAGGTTTTACATAAAAATCGCATCGATCTTTCCTAGTCTTATCTTAATACTTATCTATTAATTACTAGTGGATCCGGCAGACTTCGTCCTGCCCGGTGGTGACATACCGACATCCAGCGTCACCTACCGTAGGTTACCCGGACCTACCCGGTAATTGTGTTTTCAAACCATCCAGGAACCCATTGAAATATATATTTCATACAAATCGGTTCAGCTGTTTAGGAGGAGTTAGGTGACAAACACACGTACAGAAGAATTATAACTATAAATACGGGTGAGAGGATGAGAGAGTTTACCGTATCCACGCGACGGGATGTTTGACAGTTGCGAAACCCGTGAACATTTTGTATGGGAAAATGTTTTTTCTTTTATTTTATTTTTGCGTCAATTTTCCAATGTTTTTAATAGTTATTCTGCTATTCGGGACGAAGACAAATATAACAACACAATAACCATGAAAATCGCTCCAGCCGTTCTCGAGTTCGACCTAACACAACTTTGTTTTATATATTACTAGATGATGCCCACGGCTTCGCCCGTGTGTATTTAGGTTTGTAAAAATCTCGTGGGAACTTTGATTTTCCAGAACAAAAAGTAGCCTATCTGTAGTAAGTAGTAACCCGTCCACAAAACGGAAAAATTCCGTGGGATCCTTACGATTTCGGAATGCAATTCCTTACAGCATCAGGGTTGAGGAGTTGGACATGTACCTACTCGAGGTCATTCAACAAATAAAGTCTTTAATTGGTATCCTCAATAACAATTTAAATAACCGACAGTGCCTTTAGTGTGCCCATTAGTTTTGGGGATCAGATCCCCTACAGCATCAGGATTGAGGAGTTGGAATCCAAATTTTTTGCAGGACAGTGTCGCAATGTTTCTCTATCGATTAAAAAAAAAATTACGCAAATCGGTTCAGAAATCTCGGAGATATCGGTGTATATACGTAGAAAAACACAACTCCTCCTTTTTTGAAAGTCGGTTAAAAAAGTAGCCTATGTTACTCCCTGGTTAATTCTCTACTTGCATGTGAAAGTCCCGTCAAAAT
Source organism: Melanargia galathea (assembly GCA_920104075.1). Classification (NCBI taxonomy): domain Eukaryota; kingdom Metazoa; phylum Arthropoda; class Insecta; order Lepidoptera; family Nymphalidae; genus Melanargia; species Melanargia galathea. The sequence goes on from OV049869.1 coordinate 10,103,778, forward strand.
CAGTTCAGCCGTTCCAAAGATTAGCCCGTTCAAACAGACAGACAGACAGACAGACAGACAGACAGACAGACAGACAGACAGACAGACAGACAGACAGACAGACAGACAGACAAAAATTTTAAAAACGTGTGATTCGGTTATAGTATCGTTCAAATAAACATATGAGCTTAATATGAGGTAGTTATTTCGATATTACAGACAGACACTTCAATTTTATTTATTAGTATAGATATAGATTATAATATTTATGTGATACGGATCGAGTTATAAATTGAAAAATAATTTAAAACTACTTATCCTTTTTTGCCCGTGCTTAACAAACGGTAACAAATTACGAGTTAACAGGGTTAAAAACACCGTTTCTTGACTAAAGAAAATTGGAGCGAACGTTTCAACCGCTAGTGACTGGCAGTTTTATTTGCTAAAGGGACAGCTAGCGTTCCAGTGCACGTTTTTCTCTAAACTTTGTTTGAACTTTACAATGTTCGTGTAAAAAACATTCTAACTGACGTTTTTTTTTAATTTTAAAAATGTCAAGACGTGTTCATTTTATGAGCCACAAAAAGTTAAATGCCAATTAATTGTCCATATTACATATATTTATTATATTATTATATACCTACTTACATAAATTATGCACGTTATTGCGGACCACAAACGGACCATATTTTTCAATATTGCTTGTACTTTTTTGTGCATCGCAAACAACAATAAAATACGTCCAATACAAACCATTTGTATATAACACTTTTATATTTTCATTTATTGTTATTATTTTCTCAGCACTTTATAAAATCTTTATTTATTTATTTATTTATTTATTTATTTATTTAATACTTTATTGTACACCAAAAAACAAATTTGACAAGAAACATTTTAAAAGAAATAGGTACAATCTTTCAAATATCTCTACCTGACAGTGTAATTAAGACTTACATAATCGTATGTGTCAACTTTTGACATTTTGTGTTCTCACATATATGTTTTGTTACATCTAAGGAAGACTCACGTAGTGCTGGGAGGAACTCAAGTGAAACAGCATTTCACTGTGGGTTGGCAGATTACACATATCTCGAATTTCCCTAGAGGTATGGAAGTTTTCTCACGACGGTTTCCTTGACTGGGAGACCCGTGATGAATTGTACCCACATAATGTCACCTAAGTGCAGAGAGTTGTCATTACTAGAGCATCAATATCCTGCCAAATGGACTTAACCTGACTGGTTTACAAGTTCACCAGTCGAACTTTGTTACTTCGCTCTTTAGGCTCTCGATCTCTCTCTCTTTGTCTTTCAATTATACTTATCACTATCTTCATCAGCTCAACTCGTACAGTAATGTAACAATAGTAAAAGAGATGGATGTAAATATATTCAGTTATACATGTTTCAAAAAGTTTGTCTTTTACAATACAAAAATTATAATCAATTCATATTGAATCTTTCAATTAACACCTGCTTAGATAGGACTTAAATTAAAACTTAAAATTAAGTTGCCTCAAAATTAACGTGTATTGTGAATTTGAAATAACTCTATAGATAAACTTAGGTACAGCACAGCATCCAACCTCAAAAATATTTCACGGTCGAAATTAATCTAAGATCGAAGGTCGAAAATGTAATCCCGATATGTAAGTAAAGCGTGCTAATAATAAATCCATGTGGATTGAGATTGCAATCAGTTTAACCATATTTTGGTAAACACTTAACACACATATTATCTTCGATTACTTAAAATACATTCAAAGCGTTATATAAAACAGTATCATGAGAGATGAAATATAAACAAGAGCAGGTATAAATAACATTTTAATATTTGAATATGTGTTGCTGAAAACGTAATAATATAAAATTTATGTGGCACTTTAGCTCGTAGAAAGCCATCGCCCATGAATAAAAGGCACCGAAGAAACATAAAATATACTCAATAACAGTCACAGCGGCTATGTATGTACTTACTATAGCTAAAATATATTAAAAATATAACAAAGAGTCGTATATTCTAGTGTTTGAACAGTTTGGACTTATGTTCTTTTGAGCATGAGATTTTTAAACCGCTAAATTGACGCGCAACAAACCTAATGGCACGTCGTTAAAGATGTTGTGACAGTGTCTCCACCAGGTTTACTGAGGATTGGGATTCTGACTCAAACAGCAATTTCCAGTGGACATAAGTGTGGGATAGAATCAATATGCTGCACTTTTTCTGTTCATTGACAGTATTTTTTAGAGTAGGACTTAGTTGTTGTGGTAAATACAAAACTGATTTGCTATCAGTAGGTATATTCCCGGTATGCCGACTAGCAACGATGCTTAATTGGTCCCTCTGGTAGTTGCATCTGGAGAAATATTTTAGTTAATCCTACTGAGGCTACTATTGCATTAAATTCAAGAGTTGCAACCCGCTACAGAACCGTAGAACTATACGATAAAATAAACATTGTATTTCTCGTTTATTTAAGAACAAGCGGACACCCGCGACTTCGTTGGCGTGGATATTGTTTTTTAAAAATCCCGTGGGAATCATTTTATTTTTCCTAAGCTCCTTTGAGTTCATACCTTGCTAAAAACTGTTAAAAGTTCACTGGCGGATGTTTAGGTAGATCAAAATATAAACATCCGCTAGTGAAAGTCCCACCAAAATCGATCCAGCCTTTCAGAGAATAGCCTGTAATCTACAAAGTATCTCCTTTCTAACAAAAAAAGAATGAATAAAATCGGACCACGCGTTAATGAATTAGAGCTAAGTACACATTTTAAATTTCATCCGCTCTCCCAAGGGAACCGTGCTGAATTTCGGGATAAAAAGTATCCTATATGTTACTCCGTAGTATGAACTTAAATCATGCCAAGTTTTATTTCAATCCATTCAGTAGTTTTTGCGTAATGCGCGCACAAACATATAGACAAACAGACAAACAGATAAACAGACAAACAGACAATAATTTCAAAAATAGGTTTTTTACGTTCTATTACTTATCCCTAACATCCCCCAGTTATTATTTTGCAAAAATCTTTAATGTACAGATACGGCAAGTCTACGATTTTATTATATGTATATAGATATAGAATAGATGTATAGATAAAAGGATATTTATCAAAGAAAAGCAATGTTGAATCGTTCACATCTAACTACGTACAAAAACATGTCGTTCAACAGGCAAGCAGAAACGTACTCGAAGTCCCATCGTACATGTCAAATGCACAGTTTAACAATTTTATATAGTTGGGAAATGTTAGAGATTTTTATCTTTATATCTTTATTCTTTCATAGTTGAAACATATCGCTCTAACATTATTTTCATTCGACTGAAAAGAGTAGGAAAGTGAGCATGAAACCTGGCAACGAAAGAGTGTAAACCATCGATATAGGTACGTGTATGTCAAAACATTAACAATGCTCATGCTGACCGATGCTTTACCTTTGAATGTGAAAGGTATGACGAGACTCTCACTAATTTCGGAACCGTCGTAGAAGTATTCCACGAAATACTAACTGCAAAAAGATCAGTAAGCGAGGCGCATAATACATTATTTATTGCATGCATATAATTATTATGGGGCTACAACGATCCCTATTATTGCTACAATCTCAATTATGGTGTTTGACTGAATGCACATAACAGGCATTGCAACAATACATTTTAGGATCGTTACACAATAGAAATCATTATTTAGATAAATAATCAACCAATGATTCTTGGCAAAAATATGAGAATGATAGATTTTATTGTTGTTGTTGTACTAAGGAAGTTATAACGTAAGATGACCGCGAAGTGAACAAAAATGCAAATATAAAGAGTAAACTATAAGACTTCATGACAATTTCAAAATCTGTAATTATCTACATAAATACAAAAATTTATACATAATATATGGTTTTTTAAGCCATTCTTGTAAAACTTCGAATTTAGGTTAAAGACCCAGGTTTAGGTTTAATTATAGTGTTCAACGTTTTAGTATTCAAAAAAAAAATCGCATACATTTTCAATAATGTACGCATAACTTAAATGGTGAATTATACATATACTCGTAAATCAGCAGTACAGCTAAGTAAGTGCCCTGCCGCGGCCGGTTTACTGTTCATTAATTGCCCAAACTGTAGGTTAGTAAACTGAGATCTAATGTTATTAAATTCTTCTCTGCTGATAACAATCGTTATATTCAATTACGCGAAAAATGCCATATGAATGGCTGACAATGAGTTGCGCGAGGAGAGAGTGTCTCATTGAAAATGCGAGTTTATTTTATTAAAGCTGTACATATGTGAACACTTCAAGAATGTACGCGTGACTTTTCATACATTTCGAGATACGAATGCTTTATTTATTTTACTTGTAACACTGTGCTGACATTAATTTTCACAGTAGGTAATATAAACACATTTCTATAATGTTTACATACCTTTTATTAAGAAAATTCTATCTAACATTAGTGTACTTACTCTACATATGTACATAAACACATTACTTCATATAATACATCAAAAATGTGTATGTTTTACTTGTTACTTCTCTTATAAATATGTTTTAGATCTAGACTCTTAATTTATCAGATCAAAGAACACTTAACTTTACCCGAAAAACATACAGAATAATTATTTTCTCTAATATTTTAAGTAGTTCTTTCAAACCAAACATATTACTATCACACTAATATTATAAAGGCAAAAGTTTGTGTGTGTGTGTACATATAACTACTTTAACGCAACTACTGAACCAATTTGGCTGAAATTTGGAATGGAGACAGATTATAGCCTGGAATAACACAAAGGCCGGAAAAAGTGTTCCTGTGAAACTTAAATAGATATAGACTTCCAAAAATGCGATAGATGGCGCTCATAATTTTTCTTAGGTACATCACGCTCACATAACACATTTTTGCAATAGTTTGCTGTGCATGCATTTATTGCATGTATAATTGCATGAATTTGCTATCATTCTCTTTTACCCCCATAGGAGAGGAATTTCGTGAAATATTTTCTAAGCTGATATCTACGCCTGAACCAATTTGGCTGTTTGGAATGGAGACAGATTATAGCCTGGAATAACACAAAGGCCGGAAAAAGTGTTCCTGTGAAACTTAAATAGATATAGACTTCCAAAAATGCGATAGATGGCGCTCATAATTGTTCTTAGGTACATCACGCTCACATAACACATTTTTGCAATAGTTTGCTGTGCATGCATTTATTGCATGCATAATTGCATGAATTTGCTATCATTCTCTTTGCTAAGTGACTCTTAGAAAATTCTGTTCAAATATTTTTATGTGTACAAACTTATTAACCGCGGGTAACACCGCGGGTCGCAGCTAGTTATATAATAAACAGTCGTAGCTGAAGCGCCGCAACACAATGGCGCCCTATTTACACTTGACCCTTGTGTAGGTTACCGCACGCTACTATCAACGCGAATAGCCCGTGCCGCATGTGGCAAACGGCTTCCACGGCCAATAAAAATGGCATAAAAAGAAATCTATTTCGTACATTATAGGTACATAAACATGTGTACAAAGAAACAATAATGAAGGCTGCTCAATTATCCACATAAAATATATCGGTCATACGTAAAAATCCATCGGGGCAAAAAGATTTTCCTTTGCAGCTATAAATTTCTTTCTTTTTTTTTTGTGTTTTTTTTTTTGCGCCTGAGCCATGTTGATAAACATAATACATAATATCATAAATCACTTATATTTGGACTAACTAAATGTTTTTGAATAAACTCAACAGATAATTTACAATTTCTATATGAAATTATATTATTACGTTATACTCATATTACAATAGTCGTTTTTGAATTGTTTTTGGCTTATCAGAAGATAATAATTATAAGCTCTAACTTTTCTACTTAGTATACCTAATATTTTGTATGTTATAGTTTGCAATACAAACTAATAGTTACCAATTTATCCCAGCGTCATTTTCAATTATGGAGTCATTTCTAACATCTTTATAGAGGCACAATATACGCACAAAATGGTATTCATATCAAGTATAGTAGAAACCTAGTAGGCCCATTAACACAAGAGTAGATATAGGGATTTCTACTCATGTGATATTAATATCAAACTGTCACGCTGTTGCAACTTCTTCTATACAAACATATCATTGATATACAACTCAATAGCAAAGTTTGTTATAAAGTACCGCACTGCATGCAATACTTGTTTAGTTCAGTTTACAATTATTATTGTGTAAAGATTTATGAGAAACTATCAGTGAAGATAATTTTATGTAAGTAGTATATAGTATATGTTTGCAAAATAATAATTCAATTTAGTACAAACTTAAAGGACTAAAAAATATTATTGTCAACATAAAGTTGATGCGAATAACCTATATGAAAATACTTGCTTTTGGCTTAGCTAGTAACTATATTTAGGTCAAAATTTATTCTTAAATACCTAGTCTAGTATATTTGATCAAAGTTGGAGCAGAATTTAAATTGGGCTAGGTCAGTCACATATAATGTGTATGTTATATTCAGACAAACAGACATAATTAGTGAACTATTTTTTAACAGTGAAACGTACATTACAAAAAATCATTAATAATAATATACCTAATTATCGCAATATTTTTTATTCGTTTATTCTTTAGGAATATCTTCTGCCTATAGCGGGCCATAAAGGAAAAAGCAATCTGTAAGTAACTCAAACTCGTATATTTAAATGTATTGAGATGTATTACCTTTTTGCCACTAAAAAGTCAAATTGGGCGCGAAGGATTGATTGATGATTGCCTGACGAGTCATTAGGTTCTGGACCCATTTTTCGAGCAAAGATAATTTGTAGCGACCATTTCAACATTTTCAACCGTTGTCTAATGACTGGCAGCTGTATTTGCCATTGACATTTTGATTTAAAACAAAAACAGTCATTTGCCGTAGAAACATAATATGTGTAGGAGTATTGTAAGAGTAAACCACATATATAAGCCACTTATATCGAACACTATAATGAACTAAATTTAATTGTAAAGATTGCTATCAAAACACTTATAATTTACTTGATTTAAATGTAGAGAGACCATTGCAACAGTTTATTTAACGATGTGTTTCATACGTCACAGTAATATGTAGTTATAATTGAAAGCTGTCTGTTTTAAAACATGTTTTGAAAATAGAAAGAAGGAAAGAGAAAAAGATTGATTGATGAACGGCGGACGGGTCATTAGGTTCTGGACCCGTTTTTCGAGCAAAGACAATTGGAGCGAACGGTTCTACCACTGTTGTCTAATGACCGACAGTTTTATTTTCCAAAGGAAAAGTCCGCTTTCTATTGAACTGTTAAGTTGTTTTTAACCCCCGACGCAAAAACGACGGGGTGTTATAAGTTTGACGTGTCTCTCTCTCTCTCTCTCTGTGTGTGTGTGTGTGTGTGTTCCCCCGTAGCGCTGCAGTTGAATGCCGTGTTCTTAGCTATGTTTGCTGAAAATCAAATTCAAGATGGCCGCCAACACGAAATGGCGAATGTCGGTGGTTTTTTAAATTTTTAATTTATACTTGTCCATTTTGAACTTATAAAATAATCTTATTTTATTCAATGCACTTGCATCGGTATCGAGGCAGTAATACTGTGTCGTTACCGAAATGTTGGCTATTTTTAAAGCTGAACTAAAATATTATGATTACATAGGTACACTGCCGTTAACGTAAATTCGTTAGCTGCCCAATCATATTTTTAAACTTGTACTAAAGCTGTGACTGAACGAATTCTATATGTCAAATTATAACTTTTGAAAAAAATTAAATAGAGGAAACTTTAGTATCAAACCCTCCCATGCGAAACTGAATTGGGTCATCTACTATTATTCTAATAGTTTATATATTTTAAAACACGCTGGCACTTCCTCTTGTGATCTATAACCATAAAATGACTAATAAACTTGCAATTAATGTGTAATGAAAAAAGCCGCGTCAAATTTGGTGCAGTAGTTTTTATCCAAGTTCAACAGAACCTTTTAACCCAAACGCATACTTTGTGTCTTTATACTTAGAAGCCTTCTTTCCATCAGCGTCGTCAGTAAAAATTTTATTATAGACATCACCTCTCATTTTTTTTTCTATGTAACTCGTTCAGCGCGTACATTCTGTAGCTAATTTTCTATATACATATAGAAAGTTTAGTAATATGTGCCATAATATGTACGAATGTAGTTTAGCGGGTCACCCTTCTAATAATGCATTACATCTGTCCACAGCTTGGCCATAATATTTATCAAGCTTCTTTCAAATAATGGTTTTTTTACAAATAAAAACCCTTAGGTTCTAATTTTTGCAAGGGAAATATACGTGGAGTATACTTTGTTTTTATTTGGGTTTATATCGATCTATAAAACACAGTATTGATTCTAAGAACTCCAGCTAGAACTAAGAAACTGACACTTTATTTTACTGGTGCTAAAATTTTATCGTTAAAGCCTTAGGGAAATCAGTTGTACCAAAATGATTAACGCACTGACCTACGAACAAATAAGTAAGTAGTTAGTATATTTAGAGTTGGTTAGAACTGAGAGCTCAGCCAAGTGGCTTGAGATGTATTGGATTATAGTTATAAAGTACTTATAATACAATAATAAAGATATTTTGTGTTACATTAAATACAAATCCGAGAATATCTTTTCATATCAAATATTATGAATTACAAAGCATTTTACTTTTTAGAAAGTTATACAATATAACTTGAAAACTATAAGGACAGTGATTTTCTTAATACATAAATAACTTTTTTAGATCTTCAATCAAAATTTGCTATGAAATATAAAATTGATTGGAAACAATTATTGTCTCTATAAATCTTTTTGATCTATGCTTCTCACATTTTTGGTAAAAATCAGATTCTAATCTGAATTGAAACTCACGATTTCTTTCTATTAGGACATGGATCCACTAGAATTTTTTTTTATATAGATTACAAGGTTGGGTCTGAAAATTTATTTTTCCCCTGAGATCGGAACTGACCCAATAACATCGAATGGGCCATCGAATTATCATATGATTATAGCCTGTAGAAGAAGAGCTTTGGGCTTCGATCAATAATGTTCTACATATACAGTCACATACATATAAACTCGAATCGAAAAGAATTAGTGCTTTTAAGTAAGTAATATAATTAGTCGCTATTAAAAGGTGAGTAATTCTTCAAGCTTTTTTAAGAATATTAACAACTTTCAAAATTAAACTATAGTATCATGAGACGTATGTTCAAATTCAAATTCAAATTGGCTTTCTCACGAGAAAACCACAATAGGTTCCCAATTCTGACGAAGAACTTATTTTTTATTTACACTTTTTTAACAATCGACATCTTATTAGTACATTATTGATCTAAGCCTCTAAGCAACAAGCCTAAAAAAGGTTTCAAGTGGTACCATTTTCCTCCCTGTTTAATTACAATTCTACAAATTACAATTCATTAAAATTTATATTCAATCAAGCAGAACCAACAATAGTTTTACAAGCAATATAAACATTGCATACATCCAAATATTTTAGAGACCTACTCGCGTGTTAGTTATTTTCAATTGCATTGGCGATTGTTTAGAATATAGTACTTACTGATTATGATTACGTATCTTTTTTTTATATTTCATCCAAATTAGAATTATAGAATACCTTTTAAGGAACCTGTTATGATTTTATTCTTAGAAGTATTAGAACATGTCCTAACGGTTAGCCGTTACATCCGAGTCACATCCATTAATCATTTCATCTGACTTCACGCTTGTCAACAACCGTGACGGAACGTTACATCAACATCGGATCATCATAGTAATGATACAGCAATAATTCATACTTTTAGGGCCTGTTTCACCACCATTTGATAAGTGTCGGATAGCCTAAACGTAAGTTTTGTTACTTTCTTACTTTATGTCATGTGACAGAGACAAAAGTTGTGAATAAACTATCCGACACTTATCAGAAGTTGGTGAAATAGGCCCTTATTATTTACAACTTTATCTGAGAGAATTCAACTTCTACCTTGTTAAATACGACGAATTTTAACCATTACCGTGACGTAACTTTAATGTTATGATATGATAAGAAAAGGAAGAATATGAGATAATATATTTTGTCTGTTAAAAACTTATTAATAGAAAGCGCTAAAAAAACTTAGCTAGAACTTAGCGTTAAAAGTACGTATACAATACGACTAAGTTACTTAAAGTTAAAAAAAATTAACATACGTCAGACCGCAAGTAATCTTGTGACCCATTAGCTTAACTGTAAACACATTTTGATAACAAAGACCCGTTGCTATCCACCTACCATTTTATGGGACGAAGCATTTTTGTCAAAGAGGGATTAGTCTACCCTCCTCGAACTCGACTTTTGGAAGCTCTTTATCGTTAGGTTGGCATACCGACTAACATGAGGTTAACTTTAATCTCGCTTTTAGATACTATAGGTATACTTAGGTAGTCGTTGTAATAGTATACTTTTTTAACCCCCGACGCAAAAATGACGGGGTGTTATAAGTTTGACGTTTCTAAGTGTGCGTGCGTGCGTGCGTGTGTGCGTGCGTGCGTGCGTGCGTGCGTGCATGCGTCCGTGCGTGCGTGCGTGCGTGCGTGCGTGCGTGCGTGCGTGCGTGCGTGCGTGCGTGCGTGCGTGCGTGCGTGCGTGCGTGCGTGCGTGCGTGCGTGCGTCCGTGCGTCCGTGCGTCCCTGCGTGCGTGCGTGCGTGCGTCCATGCGTTCGTGCGTCCGTCCGTCCGTCCGTCCTCAACTCCCTTAGTATGGGTATCAAATTAAAGGGTTTGACTAGTCGAATAGCAAGATGGCCGCCGCCGCCCCGATGTCGGGGGTTTTTAAATTTTTAATTTATACCTTCTTGTTATACATGATTATGTTCATGTATAATTATGATGATCGTCTTTATTTAAATTATTTCTAGTTATTTATATTTTATTTGGGGGATATCCCTTTGACTTCCCACAGCTGGGAACTCACCTATCTTTTTTCTCATAGGGGAGAGGGATTTAGAGCTATGACCCGTCACGCTGCTCCGATGCGGGTGGGCGGACTATAATATATATTTTATTTAATTGAATAAAATATTGATTTCTGTAACCCAAGCACAATCAACATGATAACGCTTTCTCGCGGCTTCTGCATCGACAAATCATTGTAGAAATCGCTATTAAGTTTTGTCGCACTGATTTTTCTTGGGATGCTGGTAAAATTAATCTAAAAAAAATAGGTATTAGAATTCCTTAATTTACCATAAAAATTCACTTCACTTTTATACTAGCCTTCAAACTCTGAATACCTTTACTTGCAAGTGGAAAGAGAGTGGTAAAGCATCATTCAAAGAGACCCAAGCCTTTGATGTTTAATCTAATAAAACGGGGCACTATTCGAGACTCTTCAAATAAAAGCCGTTCACGTGTTTAAATATAGCAAACTGTAAAAAGCCAAGTCAATTTGCTAGCATTTATCCGGCTGCTTTATTTAATGGTCGATTAGACACAGTCATGGTAAATCTTCTCAACTCATCTATATACAATTCCAAGTATAAAATGTCAGATATAAAATAGCTTTATGAAAATATTAAGTAATTATGTATTCCTGTCCCCGTATTTCAGTTTTAAACATACATGTAGGTACGAACAATGAAAAGGTATATTCATATAGGTAAATAATATTTACAAAGAAAATTTTTCACGATTATTAATATATAATTTACATTTATTCAATTTTACATTTAATTGATTAAGTATTATATTTTATTAAACTATAAAAAAACTAATTGCCCGTAATGATTACTATTTTCCCATGATTCCGGGATACAATAGTGAAAGTCCCGTCAAAGCCAGTTCAACCGTACTGAAAATTAGCTCTGATAAACAGACAAATAAACATTCAGACAGTCATAATAAAACTTATACAGAGCCCGCCAACCCGCAACGGAGCAGCATTGCGGGTCTTAGCTAGGAGAGAGAATATCTCCTAGAGAGATAAGATGCCTGTGCCCAGCAATGCGTCGCTAAAAACCTGTCATGGTATTGATGCATAGCCCGGTTTTGATGACTTAATAAAAGTACGTATTAAAATAAGAATTAAAATCTAATATAGATAAACATATCAGTTTTATATATTACGTAAATTTCTTATACCTAGATATAACATCATATGCAAATCCATTAGATACGCTTTGCGTAGGTGGTCAAATAACCTGCAAATATCGGCTGTTTCTCGCGCCTATAAAGATATGATAATTCGAATGCGCATTGTGTATCATTGGATCGGTCTCGCTGTTGCTCCCAAGGGAAATATAAATTTTCCACGGTAGCTATATGCTCAAAGGTAACACCTTGAACCTTTTATAGCGATTGTATAAAGGCTATAATAGCAGTTTTAACAAAAATACTGTTTTTCTCGATCGCGCTCTTTACAAAAGATGTTGGATTGTTATTTAAATATTTTATTAACTAATCATCGTCAATGTTTGTACACATGTTCTAGTAACTAATTTCATCAGTAGGTATACGTAGTATGAAGTTAGGTACTTGAGCTCAAAGATTTAGGTATATATTATAAATCTTACATAGTGCGCTCCAGTCTTTCATAAAATACAAATTATACTCGTAAACAATGTAAATGTTGATAAAAATGCTATTAATTTCAATTTTATATATCATGTTCGTTAAATCCATTAATCATTCACATCTGATTTCACTCAGGAACAGACAATAAATGCGATGGATCATTTTATCACACAAGCCGTATAAAAGCAGTAGGATTAATTATTTATTTATACGAGGTAGTTATAATATAATATTACTTATAATATAAAATTATATTAAGTATATGGTTTATAAATAAAACTTTAGACTATAGCTCGCATTCTCGTTGCGAGATTATATTCAAACGCAAATCTAAAAACAAAGTAAGTAGGTTAATTAAAAAAAAAATGTAATAGAATGTGCTCTTCGCTCTAACGACCTGCCCACTAACTTTTAAATCCAAAATCTTCAAATCAAAAAAATTTAAGTCAAAATATTATCCATACAACACTGCGTCCAACTATAGTTCGCCTTAGAGGGCACTTGTTTCGACGTAATACGCAATTTAGTGCTGTTTTTTCATGGAGGGAAATTGGCAAAGGAACGCACCAAATTATATCTATCTTTTATATACATATAATAAAATCGTAGACTTGGAAAAACAAAGAGTTCCCGCGGGATTTTTAAAAACCTAAATCCACGCGGGCATCCTGTAGTAAAATACAAATAAGATAATTTTGGCGTGACCGTGTAGTAAAGTAAATCAATTACTGATGGTAAAACAATCTCAATATCTGGATAGGTTATTAACTTACTAGGCTTATCCGGATTAAACTTTCGACCTTCAAACAGCCGTTAGAAAACAAAGGTCACTGCCATCGAGACTACTTTGTGGAGCGAAAGGTTTTTGCTAAAGAGGGATTAGTGTACCCTCCTCGGACTCAATTTTCCTGCGATGCTTTATCATTGGGGCTTCCGGCTAACACGAGGTTAACTTGTAATCTTAGCTTTATTTAGTCGGCAAACTAAGCACTTTAATAAAGAGCATTTTATGCTTACCTTTTAATCCTTTAAAATGTTGCTATGGGTTTAACAAACAAGAACAACAGAAATATGGATGAACTCAAATCTCAGTATCTACGTTAATAATAACCATAGAAGTCTGAATACGTGACCTTGTCGCCACGCTGAGGTCGAGGACGTCGCCAATGCAACGATGTGTGAGGTAAGTGAACGATGCGACGCATTTGCAACCTTAACGCGTTAGTCCTATGGCTCAATTAGGTATGTCTGCACAGCATTGAGCGTAAATGTGTTTGCGTGATTGCGTAGAACTATGTTTACGTATGTAGTAATGCGGCGACATGCGTTCTGTGTTGTTTGAAGTGACAGCAAGAAGAAGAAGAGTCTAGTAGAGATACTTTGTCTAAGTGCACAGCAGTCCCGTGGTAATAAAAGATTCGCCAGTTACGAATGATGAACCAGTATATTTTGACATACCTAACTGCATCTGCGTAAATTTAGGTTTTTAAAATCGATGGGATGGGATGAAATTAATCGTGATATCCCTTTATTTTCCCGGGATAAATAATAGCTGTATATCGCTGTCACTGACCGGCACTTTAACCTATTCGTAAAAAGAAACGTCGAACTTTTGCTCCATTGCTACAAGTAAGAAGGATAAACCAACAAACACACTTAGTAGTCAGGTCTTCTTCGATAACCTAAGGCCCCCAGGCACGGCCTCCTTTCCCGGGGATGCGGCGCGTGTGAAAGATTTTCCCCAGTGCCGTTCTTTTAGTCAATGATTAACCGGCTAAAAGTGATGCAACAGTCAGTCACACGGTGCATTACGGTGTCGCTGCGTTGATTCTACGGCGGAGTCTATTTTGAAAATTCTCTGGTATGCCACATATCGCGCTGCGGAACTGCGACGCACTGCGTCACCGCTGCGGCGTCTTAAAAAACTCTGTGGTATGCCACACGATGCATTGCGAAATATCACTTGTCGCAATATAATCCTCATTTGAGCGTGCATGTGTAGCGTACTATGCCACTATAAGAGACGTCGCATGAGCAGTGTGGCGTATTATGCGACAAAATGAATATGTTGTGACCGCGACTTGCTGTGTGCCACCGCGCTAAGGCCTGCCCCAGGTAGTAGTGTATTATCTATGGGCCTGCCGGCTGCCGTCATGGCTCGAAATCTTTAAATACACTTTCTCGTTAACTTTATGAATACTGTCGAAATCAAAAAATCAGCCAAGTGCGAGTCGGGCCTCGCTCTTTCAGGGTTCTGTACATAATTATGAACAATATAATATTTTGGGTCTAAGAAATATTTAATTTCCGAGCTAGACATCGCAACAAGCCGTGAAAGAAAAACCCAAAAAAATGTTCGTTTATTTTGGTCACAGCTTATAAACTATTTAATAAATCGTTGTTTTCAGTATTTGTTGTTTAAATAGAGCATATAGTACATAATATCCTGAAATATCATATTCCCAACTAGTTTAGTTTTTGAGATAGCCCCCGTCACAAAAATGGTCTAAAACTGACAACTTTGATGGCCTCCCATTCCCTTATTTTTTGAGATAAAAATTAAAAAAATATATATTTGTACTCTACTTAATGAGCTCTAAACAATGATACCCCACAAGCTAGGGTAAAGAAAAATTTTTTTTCCGGCTCCTTTTTCATGTATGGGAGGCCCCCTGAAAAATAATTTAATTCAATTTCTAATTCAATATTTGATTTTGGGTTAACGTTTTACACTAAATACCAAAATTTCAGGTTTGTAACTCATTTCGTCTGCGAGCTAGAGACCTGTGACCGGCGGACAGACGGACAGACAGACAGACAGACAGACAGACAGACAGCCGAGTGACATTAATAGCGCTCCGTTTTTTACCCTTCGGGTACGGAACCCTAAAAACTGACTCTAAGTCGGAGGTATTACTCGGGATTTCTGAATTCTCATCAAAAATATATACGGAATACTGTGTCGAGTCAATTTGCGAGCATTTGTCTGGTCGCCAGTATTTGCCGGTCGAGTGAGCTCCGGCGCGGTAAATCAGCTTACATTTTTTTCAAAGGTCCTGTGTTTGACGATCCGCGCATCACTGGTACGGTTACAGGGTATAAAACTGTTTCACCGTATAATGTAACTCATTTACCGATATAAAAGTAGGGGAGGGACCTACGTGTACTTAAGTATTTCGAATAATACATTTTTTTTTTCGTGAATTTATGATCGAAGCGTGAATATTATAAAAGTTAAAGCTGCGTTTCCATGCAGATATATTTTTACGCGACTACATCAAAGCCAAAAGAAAGGGTTATGATTTTAGCAGTCTATGTATGTTTGTATGTATGTATGTATGTATGTATGTATGTATGTATGTATGTATATATGTATGTATGTATGTATGTATGTATGTATGTATGTATGTATGTACATATGTATGTATGTATGTATGTAGGTTTGTGTCCGATTTTCGTATGAGATTCTGTGTGTTCCAACGTAGTGCCTAAACTACTGGACCGATTTTGATGAATGAGGTGTCAATTGATTCGTTGTTATGGGTCGGGTGACATAAACTACATTTTATATACGAAAAAATGGAGAATTGGTCTTGGCGCGGCTAAACTTGAATAATAAATTAGTCGGATCGAATAACAGATGGCGCCACTAGCTGCTTTCCCCGCTCTTTCTGCACACAAAATTATTATTTTATATTAAATTAAATTATTAAGAGTAGTCGGGTTTTAGTTTACGAACTTTATCTCATGTCAATTAACATTAAGTACGTACTTACTTTTTAAAAAGCTAATATTATGCTTGTATTTACGTTCAATCTATCATTAAAAGTTATCCTACTGATATTATTAAGTTCGCTGGCATAGAAGTCCGATTATGAAATTGAATGCATTCATTGAGCAAGTATTATTTGATTAGTCTCGGTCGACTGAACACGCTAATCACATCAATTTAGATAGCAGACAGGATTGCATTGATAGAAATAGGCAAGACGGAAAGCGTTGTATTTTCACAATGACGCCATTATAAATTCAATTTATTTCCCTTTTGTATATTTCTCATTACTTATTGATAATATGAAAAATGCTTGAGAGGATAAAATAATATTGAGAATTTATGCGAATTTTGGTAACTCTAAAAACAATGATTTTCATGTTTAAAATATAATGTTGTTGGGTTTTTAACTTTCACCGTGTAATGGAAAAATGATTAGAAACAATTTTCTCTACATAAAGTTTTTCTCACAAAATCCATCAAATTTTTATTTGTCTTCACTGAAATTATTAACTCATTAAAAATGGTAGTTAATTTTTGTGTAAGCGGTACGGTTATCCTAAACGTAAAAATCCGATCAAGACGAGGGTTGGGACCTGGATTTCTATATTTATAACGCAGTTTAGCAAGTGTAGATCTAGAACAAGAAGAAGACAAAGCAACTAATGTCACAAAGCAGAACTAACATAGCACTGGTAGCAGGTATAACAACTGGACACTGTCTGCTCAATAGACATCTCACAATAATGAGACTCGCAGAAGACCCATCCTGCCCAGACTGTGGTGAAGAAGAAACTATAGCTTCCACTTCATAGCTGAGTGCCCTATGTACTCACTGGTAAGATGGGAACTACAAGGTAAGGATATCATCAAAAAAGAAGACTTAACAAACCTTTCTATAGGGTACATTGTTAGGTTTACAAAAGCCACGGGTAGACTGCCAGGACACCAGTAACCTGTGTCCAAACACGGGGAACTGGGTGAAATGATCCTCACAAGGACTGATCACCCGCCTGGCGATGGCAGGCGTCCCCTCTATAAATACGAAAATACGAAGTGTAGATCTACACAATAAATACTGCTATGCGCTCTGAAATCCATTTTTCAATCTTCTTGTCCAATGTGACGATCAATCGCAAAACTAAATGACCAAGTAGGTACGTGCAATATGATCTACGAGGCCTTCGATCACCATCCATCAAACCGAGTCGGTTTTCGCCTTAACCTAGGCGTACGATCACACTAAGAACATGTCGCACGACTAAAAGTTGCTTACATCAATTTAGTCTGGCAAAAAATGCAAATACATTATTTGATACGAGAAAAAGTCACACCCACCAACAATAGCCTATTTTATTCACATTAAACATGACTAATATTAATTACCTACCTACTAAACTTAAAGCTATTTTACAATAAAATTCACTCATTATCGTTATAACCTATGGTTTAAACGATCATGAGTGAATTTCATTGTAACCGGCTAGACTTATGTGATGTACATAGTACGTCGGGCATACTTCGGAGCACATCATCTGAGTCTAGCCGTGTTGTCATTTAGTTATGTGTAAAGCTTTTGTTGTTACGACAATAATGCGATGGGTGAGATTTAACCTACGACTTACGATGAACTACGTCGTCGTCGTCGTCTCAACCAATAGACATCCACTGCTGGACATAGGTCTCTTGCAAGGATCGCCACAGCACACGATCTTGTGCCGCTTGATTCCAGCGGCTACCAGCGACTCGCTTGAGATCGTCTGTCCATCGAGTCGGACGTCGAGATGAACTACGACTAACTTACTAAGCCATTAAACTACTGAGGCTTTAGACTTCAGGACTATTATTATTGGAGCAAGCGTGTACTTACCCACATCAAGTTGTTAAACCAAAAAAAAATTACAAAAATGTCCCTCGTACCATGTTACGGTATGCTCACACGAACCCCAGGAAAAGCTTCAAAAAGTAGAAAAATTTTACGTTTACCTCATAACAATAGGGAAAAACTTAAAGGAAACAGTAAGTCATCAGAGTGCCCAATCCTACACAAAGGTTCTTTCTTCACACGCCACTCAAGGTGACACTTCACTCCGATTTAAGTTATCGTATATAGTCTGCCAAACTGAATACAAAATGCAGGATTCCAAGGCTTACCTACTTTGCTTTGCGCTTCTTAAAAATTCGTATGCAAAATACAAAATACATTATGTTACATGCAAAACTACTCATCCAGTCAAAACTACTTTTAACTGCAAAAAACAATCACAAGTACTAACTAATTTACATATCTGCATTATTAATTTCAGATTGGGAAAACTCGTTGCGTTCTTGTGCTTTGATTCTAACGTACGCTTCCACCAGGGGCGTAGCTACCGCCGTATCTGCCGTATCAATTATACGGGGCCCCCAAGCCACGGGGGCCCCCGACGTGCGTAAGCAAAAATTAACAAAAACTTCCCAAATTTTTGTTTATTTCAGAAATGACAAAAGTCAAAAAAAGCAACTTCGTTTTTTTTTCCGCGTAAAAAAAAGGCAAGGAGAGTAAGTGTATATTTTGAATTGTTTGTAAAAATTTTAGAAAAAGTGACAGATAATTTATGATGAATAAATATTGCTTTTAATTGTATGCAAACATTTTTTTTTCTTTTGTGAGAAATCTTTACCCTTCATAAGGGCCCCCAAACAAATTTTTATAATAGTAATAATTCTTTATTAAAGGTAATAACCCAATTTTACAATAATTGACAGTAAATATACAATTATAGAAACTAAAATAAAGTAAAACTAATATAAAAGAATCTATAATTAAATACTTAAAACAATAAAATAATTAACTCGTGAGTCTACTGAAATGGTCAAAATCATTTCACATGTCACAGGATAAGGAAATCTATTTTCTATATTTGGCCTGGTGAACAGACAGCCAATAGTCAAAGATCTGACTAGGGATCCCTCCGCATACGACCCTTTATATGGGGCCTTGCCAAGGTACGCTACGCCACTGGCTTCCACTCATCTTAAAATCATCCCCTTGTGAATAAGAAAGCCTTTAACCTTTTAAGTAGCAAATAACAAAATCGCAACGATCTACGCCTGAACCAAATATGGGTGCGCTCGTTCAATATTTCTCCATCGTCTGTCAAATAGACGAACCACAATAAATGTTTATTGTCCTCGAATTACTCAAGTGAGAAACGGAATAAAGAGAAAGAATGGGGCGCGCGGAAGGGTCCACGACAAAGGCTATCCTTCTTGGGACCGCCAGCCGTGTCGGCGCTTACATTAAGGTTATCGTCATCCGCCAAACTGAATACAAAGCCCCGCCTGGGAAGGACCCGCTGATTCATGAACAGTCTCAGTACGTCATAATGTTGTTTCCAACTACCCACCGATAAACTTTAGTGTGACAAACTTTTATTCATCCTTACTTCCTTACTTCCTTACTATCCTTACTATATAATATTATAAATGCGAAAGTAACTCTGTCTGTCTGTCTGTCACGCTTTCACGCCAAAACTACTGAACCGATTTGAATGAAATTTGGTACACAGATACTCTAGAGCCTGAGAAAGGACATAGGCTACTTTTGATGCGAAAAAAGGGCTGTAAAGGGTTAAAAAGGGGGTTGAAATGTTGTATGGAAGTATCGTCATTTTAAAGCTAAAAGTGAAATTTGTGAAAAATCTAAATTCACGCGGGCGAAGCCGCGAGCAGAAGCTAGTAGTAAATACGTATAATACGTATACTTGTCATTATTTATCACAAAATAAAAAGGTTCAGAAGGGCGGCTCTGACTGACCTTCATTTTTAACCCCCGACGCAATAACGACGGGGTGTTCTAAGTTTGACGTGTGGTGAATTATTCGGGAGTGTTCTTAGCTATGTTTGATGTAAATCGGTCCAAGATGGCCGCCGCCACAAAATGGCGCATTACATAGTTTTTCACAACTCCCTCAATATGGATATCAAATGAAAGGGCTTGACTAGTAGAATAGCACTATGTAAATCCAAGATGGCTACCACCACAAAATGGCGAATGTTGGGGGTTTTTTTAATTTTCAATTTATATTAATTCGTGAAAGTATTCATTTACCTACACTAGCGCTAGTGCTGACACAAGATACCGCGATTTTTGTTTGGATATATGTGTGTGGGAAGTGAAAACATAATAATATTATGTTTTCACTTACTATATTATGTTGTGACATACTTTTAATATGTAGTGGTAGGTATATATGTATTATATACCACTACATATTAAAAGTATGTCACTAAGATCTTATTTCACCACCTTGTGATAAGTGTTGGATAGCTTATTCACAATTTTTGTCTTTGTGATTTCACATAAAGTAAGAAAGTGACAAAACTTACATTTAGGTTCATGATCAACCCATTACCGGCTCACTACAGAGCACGGGTCTCCTCTCAGAGTGAGAAGGGTTTTGGCCATAGTCTACCACGCTGGCCAAGCGGATTGGCAGACTTCACACACCTTTGAGAACGTTATGGAGAACTCTCAGGCATGCAGGTTTCCTCACGATGTTTTCCTTCACCGTTAAAGCAAGTGATATTTAAATACGTTTAGGTTATCCGACACTTATCAGAATGTGGTGAAACAAGTCCTTAATCTTGTATACTATTTGGAAGTTATATTTGAACAGAACTGCCAGGAGCAGCCATTCAAATCCTGTGAAATATTTATCTTTCATGTGTACATATAACTGTAGACGTACAGTAAAGAGATTGAATTTCAGTTTTAGTTAATGAATTCAAAGTTCCGTAGCCCAGTATTTGAACGGGCAACGAATGTTGGATGACGAAGTCTAAACAACTTCAACATTAAGATTAAGGTTTGAGGCAAAGGAGTAGCGATTATATTATATTCTCAGCTATTTATTAACCATCTCTTATTCCCTTACAATTAGTTAAACCGCAATGTTTTGGCTAGAAACTCCTGCCAACATCTTTAACATATTATTTGTAAGCGTTTGCAAATCTTCTCTTTATGTCATAGTTTTAGACATCATGTAGATTGTCTTGTTAGACCAATTCTTAGTTCCAATACTTCATGGCGTTTATTTTCTCATTTTTAATGCGTGTGATTTCATATGTAAAGAGCACAAATTTCACTATCGCTTTCATTCAGCCAATCCGCGCTTATTTTTGAAGACAATTTAAACCAAATGATACTCGTGAGATTTATACAGAGGTCCGGGAAGAGTTATATCATAATATCGGATTACACTCTGAAGCTAAATTATTATCTAGCGCTACTTGGTTCAATTTCGCATTAGATTTAATTTTAATTAACTAACATCAACTAAGTATTTTGCAATTATTTTCCTGGATTATAATGGACACTTTTACAAATTATTTCCTTGAATCATAATTAAATTTGTCCTAAAAATGCTTTGAGAAAGTTGAACCAGTAAGAAAATCATACTGTTTTTCCTGAGCAATGAAGAGAATGTAACTTGTATTTTATTATGGTTTTTATAAGCTAAGCTAAGAAAGCCTAGCCTAGCCCTGGAATTTTTTGTTTTTACTATAAAAAAGAAAGAATATCAAGAGAAAATACCTATTCAAGAAATCCGAGATAGACTTCGCCTTACTCTACTATAAAACTTATACCTTATTGTATTATGTAAATGAAGATTGCCTGTGCAACTAATCTTATCGCGTACATAAGTGGAGCCGGCAATTCCTTCTTGGAACATATATTACCTGGAAGCTTACGTTCTTAGAGGAGACTCGAAGATATCCGATGAAAATTCACTGGGTATCAAGGTATTCTCAGCGCATATCTACATACCTATTCGTACATTTCTTAAAACTCTCTTCGACCCAGCGTGTTCAATATGCTAACTTAAAATTTCAGATTACGCTTGGAGAACGGGTTAGGTATTATAGTCATGTCGTGTCATACTTGTCATAATCCATAATGTTTATTCAGTTTTTCTTAGGACGACTGTTGCAGAGTAAACCTGGCCCCCGGGCATGACGTATCGTATTAAAATATAATATGACCAATACTTTTTATTACGGTTCCCTTGGGAGAGGGGATGAAAGTTATAACCTGTATTTAGCTGTAATTCATTAACGCGTGGCTCGATTTCACTAATTCTTCTTTTGTTAGAATGGTAGTACTTTATATATTGTTCCGTAAATATTTCAAGGTCATTGGTTTTTTAGTTCAGAAATGACAGACATTTATTGGATTCTAATAACTTGGGACCCGGATCTTTGAACGTATGGCTTATTTTAAACTGGTGTGCGTTTAAATTTAAGTTTGTCAGTCTGTCTATTTGTTCCAGCTAATCTCCGAAACGGCTGGATGGATTGTAATGGAACTTTCAATGTTATAAGGAGTAACAGGCTACATTTAGTTTAGGTACATAAAAGAATTATGGGATCCGATCCGATCCTATATAAAAACCTATATCTACGCGAACGCAGTTGCGGGGATCAGCTAGTACCTATTATAAATGTGAAAGTGTGGATGTTTGGATGTTTGTTATTCAATCACGCAAAAACTTGTGAATGGATTTGGCTCAAATTTGGAATGGAGATAGATTATACCCTGGATTAAAACATAGGCTACTTTTTATCCCGGAAAATCAAAGAGTTCCCATGGGATTTTGAAAAAACCGAAATCTATAGCTACAGTTATAGGTACACTACTATAGCAAACTTCCTTGAAAGCAGGTATAAAGGTTGGAAAAGGGAGCGGGAATGGGAACCGGAAATCCATGATTCCCTCGGGATTTTTAAAAAACAGAAATTCACGCGGGCGAAGCCGCGAGCAAAAGCTAGTAATTATATAATTACCTGTGTGTTTTGGTTATTCATAAACGCGAAAGCCGAACACGTTAAAAAGAATTCATTGAATATTAGCAATGCTTTCTCAATGCGAAGATTTCATTCTGAAGTCTACTTAAGTACAGTGAATAAAATACCTACGTAACTTCTTGAATAATTAACAACTCCATGACGAGAACCTCGTGAGACGGACAAAAAATGCATTCTCGATCTAGCTCACGAATTTTTCGTTATGTGGCACTAAAACCATCCCTATCTCTCTATATCCGAATGATTTCATTCCATAAAACCTCGTTCACTGTCTGAGACAACTGAGATCCTGTGGCAATTCACCCCCAGACACGATGCAGAAAGCGGTGCTGTTACATTCTGCTAAAGATAGTCCGTCAGTTTCTGTTGCCTTGACCCCCGGCCGTCTTAGGCTCTCCACCCGCTACAAATATTTATTGATTCATTTATGTATGCAGTAAGTGTATCTTCATGTACTTATTTATGTTTATTATATAATATACTTTTTGATGTTATAATATTATATATAATATGTATATTAAAACATCAAAAAGTCAAAATCACAAAAGGATTTTGTATGCGGATGTAATAGTTAAAATATATCGGAAATAACAATAATCTTATATCAAGAGTAGCAAAGACTCAATTTGTTAGTGGCACAGACTTATTTTCTATGTTAGTTGGCTACTTAATCTAAAATTAATAAGAATCATTTACAGCGTTATTGCCAGAATCAAGATTAACAAGCAAACTCTACCCCTAGAAGATATAGCCCCTAAAGCCTGTATTACGTTATAAAGTAGAAGCATTTTCCGCGAGTGGAAAATTAACAAACGGTTACGTGCTTACTTTTCGCTTTTAAACGATCCCATATCAAAGGGCACTGATATTTTTTGCAATCTCCTTAAAACAGTAAATAAAAGAGGCCATAAATTTTCATAGCTCGATCTCGGATTTTTTTTATCGCAGACAAGGGTCGCGGCGAGGTCTTATTAAAGGCTATTTGATAAGGATTCGTTTGATTCTCTTAACTAAACACTTTTTATATCTAAAAAAGGTCACAATTAGGTACTTACCAACTTCTTGGCGATTACCGTACGATCAAAGTATTTCCTATTCTAGCTATTTGTGTGTACCTACTTGGGAAAAATAATTATTTTTCCCGTTATTAAGAATTCATACATCGAACCCGACAAACACCGGATTGTATAGTTAATAATGTTTAAAATTTCTGATAAGGAATTTTTTTGCCTATGTAAAATTGGGAAGGAGTATAAAAATTTAAAACATTGTATTCAAACCTAAAGTTGTCGCCATAGATATCTAAGGTGAACATGTACCTATAGGTACCAAAAACACTCGGAAAGTAATATTATTATGACTTATTCGCTCACAATATCTACGTGAAATATTGACTTGGAAAATTTTCAAATTCCCTCAAAAATGCAGTCCATATTCCGCGGATTGAGTAAGAGACTGACATATTTCACAGTTCTTCGAGTCTCGGAATATTGATCAGCCGAATCTCTCATACCGCAACGCCAGATGCTCACCGAAAATTACTTTCGAATAAATCCGCCGAACGCCACATAAGTGATATACTCGTGCTCACGTAAAACGTGCCGCGACAATGGGACTAATCATTTATTTATGAGATACTTGGATTGGGTGATTTATTTCTCAATTTCCTAAAGCGTCATAATACTTTTTTAGGGTTCCGTACCCAAAGGGTAAAACGGGACCCTATTACTAAGACTCCGGTGTCCTGTCTGTCTGTCTGTCTGTCTGACTGTCTGTCTCTCTGTCTGTCTGTCTGTCCGTATGTCTGTCTCTCTGTCTGTCTGTCTGTCTATCTGTATGTCTGTCTGTCTGTCTGTCTGTCTGTCTGTCTGTCTGTCTGTATGTCTGTCTGTCTGTCTGTATGTCTGTCTGTCTGTCTGTCTGTCCGTCTGTCTGTCTGTCTGTCAGTCTGTCTGTATGTACGTCTGTCTGTTTGTCTGTCCGTCTGTCTGTATGTCTGTCTGTCTGTATGTCTGTCTGTCTGTATGTCTGTCTGTCCATCTGTCACCAGGCTGTATCTCATGAACTGTGATAGTTAGGCAGATGAAATTTTCACAGATGATGTATTTCTGTTGCCGCTATCTTTATTTGTGCCCAACTAGCTGATCTTTTCGAGACTTGCGGTGCAGCCTATACGAATAGATTGCGACTGGGCGCAATCTTACAACCTTATAGATTGCGAGCCTTGTAGTTCGAGCCTTGTAGATATATATACTTGTAGTTCGAGGATCGCGACTGACTGCTTGCCTGATGTACGCCCTATAAGGTTTCAAATAGTGCTGCCTTGCTCTGGAGTAGCGCTGTCTGGGAAAAGTCATGGCGGGTCTAGAAGGAACCCCATAAAATGCAGTATAAGAAGAATATTTTCAGTACAAAAATATTATGTAAGACAACAAAAACATGTTAAAATTGTGTAATAAGATTTGTTTTAGTGAATCTAACTGCCTCGTCGGTCCAGTGGTTAGCATATTCAACTGCAGATCACGAGGTCCCGGGTTCGATTCTCAGGTCGGGCAAATAATTGTTAGGTATTGGGTTTTTCTGTCAAGAAATTATCAGTGCAAGCCCGGAGTTGGTAGTTGGCAGTGGCTCACACCCGTGCCTCAGAGAGCACGTTTAAGCAGTCGGTCCCGGTTATTATCTCTATCATGTGACAATAGTTGTTAAAGCCCGCCAACCCGCATTAAAGCAGCGTGGCGGGTCTAAGCTCTAAATCCCTCTCTCCTATGAGGAGGCCTGTGCCCAGGAGTGGGACGTTAAAAGGCTGTAGTGGTGGTGGTGGTGAATCTAAGCTAATGATGAGAGGTGGCGAGTGTCACTAACTTCGAGACACTGGAGCTGAATTAAGGCAGTGAGTCAAGTTTTTTGGCGTAACGCGTTTAGAACTTGGGAACTAATACCCCCTATCCCCTCTACCCCCACCAACCCTTGATAAATGTAGATATGATTTGAAACTCTAACCGCTGCCTACAGGACGCATGAAGTTTGCTGCAACTTGCAGCTCACCAATTCGTGCAGCTGATTTGCTCGACGACGTATCGTATAAAGAAGCCTTTAATTTGCAGCTAACTGCAGTTAGCCAACAAAATCAATTACAAACTATACGCCTTAAGAAACCGCGCCCTTATTAAGGGGGCGCGACGCACGTTCTTTTTTTCTTTTCCACACATTCCAAAAGTGTTTTCTTCATTTCAGCTCGATAGACATATCAACCAAAGTAGCGTCTAAAATTTTAGTTTTTAATTTGGACCCGAATATCACCTACTCCTGTTTTATTATACTAGCGTTTGTCTGCTACTTCGTCCGTGTTAGGTTAGATTTTTAAAAATCCCGTTATAAAAGTACCTATCTGTATACTCTAGGTACAGTCAATCACATATGCCAATGCAGTACAAATAAACAAACCATACTCGTCACGACATTTCACTTTTGCGTACGATATTTTCACTGTTGCTTATAACAAATCACTCACAATGATCTTTTTTCCCAAAGTAAAACTTATTAAGTTTATATTACACACAAAACCAATTCAATTTTAGCAGTTTACGTAAATATTTTAACAAAAATCTAGCCCACAATCGTAAAATAAAACCACAGAGTATTGACCTACTATGGAGTTTGACATAAGATATAGACTAAATGCCTAGTGCTGAAAACGAAAAGTGAACCATAGAGTGAATGTTATGAACGAGTGAGAACGAGTTTAATCGATTCTAAAATTCGGGTAAAATCGGAAGTAATTTTTATAACGGTCAGTGTATTATCTGTGTATTACAAAACAAAATGGGTGTTTTCGTTTAATTTTGTTATCGTTATTAAGTAAGGCGCATCCGATGCCGGCATCGTTTTTTTAGCATCGATTCGACAGTGGAATTTGCCAAAATTAGGTACCAGCTGGAAGTCTGCGTATAGAGATACTCGGTAACGATGCCATAATGATAACATTTGCTGCCTATTTAACGAATCGACTTCTACTCATAGAAATTTTTAAATAGTAGACGTCCGTGGCTTCACTTGCGTGATACCTAAACCAAGTATTGCCAATGTCCTTCCCAACGCCCCCGAGACCAAGACTGAGCGAGCGAGCGAGCGATACTTTCGGTCATCTTTGGTTTGTGGTGCCAGTGCCGAGTGCCGATGCGCCGCGTTGTCATGTCGCCGCTGCTTTCCGTTGCATGGTCAACTGTCTCGCTCGCACTGCACTCGATGATGCTTGCATCGGGTCTGATCGTTTGATTCGGGTGTTGCGGGGTCATTCGTTTCGCTGCTTCTCTTGATGTTGTACGTTTCGGGTGTGTTCTCTGGTGCTCTTTATTTTTTTTATTTTCGACGACTTGGCTGTTTATTGGATTTTTGGATGAGCACCCCCCCCCCCCTCCCCCCCTCAAATAAAACTATTTCTTACTCTTGAGGTAATTTTTGGCTATTGTCCTCAATTCATATATATTTTTATAAAAAGCTTTATGTTATTTTAAATCAGATATAACCAGATGAAACATTATGTAACAAAACTTGCTACAAAGCTAGTAATATTAAATGTAGTATCCGATTTGACAGGTTTAAATAATATCGTTTTCAAAGATTTAAGAAAGATTTTAGAAGGTTGTTTTTAAAATCACTTTATTTCGATAATCGATTTAAGAATGTATTCATTCAATCGTCCATTCACAATCTGCCTGCTTCTGCTTCCCATCACTATGAGTACAATGACAAATATGATCACGTGATCTGACGCCATTTCTGTTTACAAATACTGCATTGGGATATGGTATGGACTGTACCTACCTATACAGTATACACTCTAGGTATTTCACTATATCCATTAGCCATGCTAAATAAAGTTGATCCGTTGCTTCATTGCTGCGTGATTGAAAGAAAAACCAATAAACTAACAAACAAACAGAATTTCACATCATTATCACTACATAGTATAAAACAAAGTCGCTTTCTCTGTCCCTATATCCCTATGTCCCTAAGTATGTATGCTTAAATCTTTAAAAGTACGCAACGGATTTTGATGCGGTTTTTTTTAATAGATAGAGTGATTCAAGAGGAAGGTTTATAAGTAGAAAAATTGGACCCGGTAGGTGGCGCTAATAGCGGGCAAGACGACGTCTGCCGGGTCCGCTAGTTTATAATATTACTAAAGATATGAGTATGCCTGACCCAGCCATTGTCATAAGTACCCACATTATAACTTTTTCAATTAGTTGAATGGCAAGAGCGAACATTCGATTAATCGTTGATTCGAATTCAATTCCCAAGTATCCACTTGGGAATTGAAGGAGAAAACGATCTTTTCTAAATTGCGTCCACACTATCAAAAACAAAAATCTCTTATGTACCTACCTACGTTTATTTAACTTTAAAAAAATTACGATAAGTTCACCTCAGACTATACGTTGCTTAAATTAGAAAAAGAAAGTTTGACCCAAAATATTTTCAAAATAGGAACCTATTTAATGTTGAAATAATTATACTGTAATTAATTTAATATCGACCTGATATCAATAATTATGAAAGTGTTCTTCAAGTTATTTACGTTTTGTATGTATTTTGTATGTAATTCTTACCAGTTTTGTGCAGATGAACCAGTTATTAAGTATAAGGAATGATTTACATGATATAATTTTACTATAGCCTAAATTATATAAAGTCAATATTATGTACCTACTAGGTCAGAGTCTATAATCCAGTACCTTCTCTACCAAAGTGTAATCCAATAATAATGTAACTACCATTTCTGAACAGATAATAAAAATGCACCTAATAGAATATAATATCTTTTATTTTAAAATATCATAAAATGATATCAACATCTTATTTTTAACATTGATAAATATAAAGTTACGTTCATACTAGAAATGTGTTTAACTTGATATTAAAATATTTACATGAAGTTACTAAAATTGTCATATATTATTGTCATAACAAATTTTATTTTTATTACAATTACGATTCCATTTTTCAATTACGATTAGATTCCAGCCATATATATGGTACTTTCATAATGGCCCCCTAAATGGCCTAAATAAAATATTGCTACTTATTATTTACTAGATTCTGCCCGCGTCTTCGCCCGCGTGAATTTCGGTTTTTCACAAATCCCAAGGGAATCGTGGATTTCCGGCTCCCGTTCCCGCTCCTTTTTCCAAACTTTAAACCTACGTTCAAGGAAGTTTGCTATAGTAATCTACCTATAGCTGTAGATATATATTTCGTTTTTATCAAAATCCCGTGGGAACTGTGGATTTTTCCAGGATAAAAAGTGCATACGCATACAGATGCATGCAACTATTGTAATAATGTGCTATGTGAGCGTGATTTACCTAAGAACAGTCAACGCCATCTATCGCGTTTTTGGAAGTCTATATCTATTTTAGTCCCACAGGAATACTTTTTCGGGATAAAAAGTACCCTATGTTTTAAGTCAGAGCATAAGCTATCTCCATTCAAAGTTTCAGCCAAATCAGTTCAGTAGTTGCGACGTGATTGAGTAACAAACATCCAAACATCTAAACATCCAAACATTCACACTTTCACATTTATAACATTATAAGTAATTAAGTCAGGGAATAAGCTATCTCCATTCAATATTTCAGCTAAATCGGTTCAGTAGTTGCGGCGTGATTGAGTAACAAACATCCAAACATACAAACATCTAAACATCCAAACATCCAAACATCCACACTTTCACATTTATAATATTAGTAGGATAAGTAAAGTATAGTAGGATTAGTAGGATTGGTATTGTGATTATGTGTGATAGCTTCTGCCCGCAGCGTCGCTCGCATGAATTTCGGTTTTGAACAAATCCCGAGGGAATCGTTGATTCCCGGTTCCCGTTCCCGCTCCCTTTTCCAACCTTTATACTTTCTATCAAGGAAGCTCGCTATAATAATCTACCTATAGCTGTAGATATAGACTTCGAATTTTTCAAAATCCCATGGGAACTGTGTATTTTTTCCAGGATAAAAAGTAGCCAATGTGTTGCCAATGCATGCAACACAGCAAACTATTACAATAATGTGTTATGTGAACGTGATTTACCTAAGAACAGTCAGCGCCCTCTATGGCGTTTTTGGAAGATTATATCTATTTTAGTCCCACAGGAATACTTTTCCGGGATAAAAAGTAGCCTATGTTTTAAGTCAGGGCATAAGCTATCTCCATTCAAAATTTCAGCTAAATCGGTTCAGTAGTTGCGGCGTGATTGAGTAACAAACATCCAAACATACAAACATCTAAACATCCAAACATCCAAACATCCAAACATCCACACTTTCACATTTATAATATTAGTAGGATAAGTAAAGTATAGTAGGATTAGTAGGATTGGTATTGTGATTATGTGTGATAGCTTCTGCCCGCAGCGTCGCTCGCATGAATTTCGGTTTTGAACAAATCCCGAGGGAATCGTTGATTCCCGGTTCCCGTTCCCGCTCCCTTTTCCAACCTTTATACTTTCTATCAAGGAAGCTCGCTATAATAATCTACCTATAGCTGTAGATATAGACTTCGGATTTTTCAAAATCCCATGGGAACTGTGCATTTTTTCCAGGATAAAAAGTAGCCAATGTGTTGCCAATGCATGCAACACAGCAAACTATTACAATGATGTGTTATGTGAACGTGATTTACCTAAGAACAGTCAGCGCCCTCTATGGCGTTTTTGGAAGATTATATCTATTTTAGTCCCACAGGAATACTTTTCCGGGATAAAAAGTAGCCTATGTTTTAAGTCAGGGCATAAGCTATCTCCATTCAAAATTTCAGCTAAATCGGTTCAGTAGTTGCGGCGTGATTGAGTAACAAACATCCAAACATACAAACATCTAAACATCCAAACATCCAAACATCCAAACATCCAAACATCCACACTTTCACATTTATAATATTAGTAGGATAAGTAAAGTATAGTAGGATTAGTAGGATTGGTATTGTGATTATGTGTGATAGCTTCTGCCCGCAGCGTCGCTCGCATGAATTTCGGTTTTGAACAAATCCCGAGGGAATCGTTGATTCCCGGTTCCCGTTCCCGCTCCCTTTTCCAACCTTTATACTTTCTATCAAGGAAGCTCGCTATAATAATCTACCTATAGCTGTAGATATAGACTTCGGATTTTTCAAAATCCCATGGGAACTGTGCATTTTTTCCAGGATAAAAAGTAGCCAATGTGTTGCCAATGCATGCAACACAGCAAACTATTACAATAATGTGTTATGTGAACGTGATTTACCTAAGAACAGTCAGCGCCCTCTATGGCGTTTTTGGAAGATTATATCTATTTTAGTCCCACAGGAATACTTTTCCGGGATAACAAACATCCAAACATACAAACATCTAAACATCCAAACATCCACACTTTCACATTTATAATATTAGTAGGATTATACATACTCGTACATACTGTTTATACACGCAGGGAAAGAAAATATATTTTAAACTTAAAATTAATATACTTGAGATTTTGAATAATCTTGCTGCCATTATTGTCTTCAGTTTTAATATATGGATGGTTACCAATAAAAATGATCATGCTATAATAATAAATTATTGACTAACAGATCTGGTATGGGAAATAAAATATAAATCATATTGTTTTCGTTCGAAAAAAAAAATAGGATCTTACTGGTACTAATAAAAATAAAAACTAGTAACAAATACTGAAGATTTATGATCAAAATAAATTGAATTACTTTAAAGCATTATATGTAACCCATAATGTGTGATAAATACAAATAATATTGTTACAGTAGTAACGTGAATTAGTAGGCACTAAACTGATAAAGTGTAAAATATTGAAACTAGTGGGTACATTACATTAGCAATATTTCAATTTACCTGTTCACAAATTTGTAATAAAATGTATAATGGAGTATATTTTATAATTATTTGTATATAAAAATGGTATTCGATATGGTAACGTCTTTTTAACATACATACTAAAAGTATATGTTTTTGTTGTAAAATAAGTAATACTTATTTTTGTAAATTTAATAAAAGTATTGTCGTACTCACAGAACTGTATTGTACAGAACTGTATTTGTTATACAAAAGCGTTATACTAAATCTACAATAAATTCTTTCCTTTTACTTACGAATAAGTACATCATACATTTTACGAACATTGAATTACGTACTACATGTTTCGAAGTTCAAAAGAAACTTCAATCGCTAATAATTATTTTGACTCGCCTATAACTTTATGAGCCGAAACACTTTATAGCTACACGGAAGACAAATTTATTAGGTATCATAATAATTATTATCCCAATGTCGAATTATATTAACCTAAGTAAAAATATATTAAGTAAGTCATATGTATAAATGAATGTTTAAAATTTAAATGTTAGAGAGACATCAGTCCAAATGTCTGCATTAGATCACAATAATTATACTAGGTTATTGTGTTCACAAATAGTTACAGTTTAACATTATACAATTTTAAAAGAATACAATATTATTTCAATAAAATACGAGCTGAGTTGAGAAACTTCTCCTTTTTAAAGTCGGTTTATGTCATTTCATATTTACTTAATTTCATTAACCTTAGGCCGCTATCCCACTGGCGTTTTGCGAGCGTTGGCGTTCGTCCAACGTCTGCGCAGCGTTGTCGCGACGTTAACGTTGCGTTGACATTGCGAAGTCGAAGCGTGAACGGTTGCCATTATAGTAGGGGAGCCGAGGATGCTAAATATGGATTTACTCGAGCGTCGTCCGGACCTAGTAGATTTTATAGATTAGTTGATAGGAAGAATAAAAGGTTATATAAGGTTTTCCATTTCAGTGCTGGGGAAAGCTTCTAGCTGCACGCTCTCATCTTCAATAGACGATTTTATAACTTCGGTTTGTGGAAATCGGCTGATTATATATTTTTTTGTTAATTTTGCATCATTTCCTTCAAAATAGAAAACAATTCAACTCTCTTATCTTAATCTGACGCGCTCGAGTAAATCCAAAAATCCCCTCTTGGGCTCCGCTACTATTAGACACGCTCAACGTTAACGTCGCGTCAACGCGACGTTGTCGCTGCACAGACGTTGGAGAAACGCGAACGCTCGCAAAACGCCAGTGGGATAGGGGCCTTAGAGGTTTCATTAACCTCTCTAGAACTACGATTTTGAAATTTAATTATTTTTCGAAATTAATTGATCGCTATATTTTCTTATCTGCGATCCTTTAAGAGTTTAGCCAATAATATTTATGTTAGATTACTTTCACAACTAAGGTTCAATCTATTAAGCCAACGCTAATGCTAGATATTAGGTATTTTGGATACAAAGTCAATGTAATGACAAAAGATTTTGCCTTACGGCTTAGTGAACTTACCGATTAATTGGAAATATTTGTGTTTTTGCTGAATACAAAAACGTCCTCATAGATGCATTCCAAATGGTATCGTTCAACTGTTAACTATATTTATTTTATTTATTTAAAACAAAAACTCGCTATTTCTACAGTAATTTTTATCATGTTTTTAGCTGATGCTCGTAGGTATTTTATTGCGATGCCAAATATTTGGTATTCCAGAAATATACGACGTTTATAGGTGACTTACTTAATCCATGTGACGTAAGAATAATTGCCAAAAATTATTATTGTATTCTGAACTGGCACAGTAAAATAAACTCTAATTTACAATTTTAAACATAGAACTGCTTATTTAAGTATATTGTTAATATATTGTAATCATATAAATCATCAATAAACATTTATGTATGATACATAGATACATAAATGTCTTCGTTTCTTAGGTTGGTCTCTATTATTGTCTTTATAATCATTATTATCGTTATGTATAAAATACCGCTACGTTCTTACTTTCTATATTTCGATTTCTTACACGAATACACATTTCTTCATTAATAATTATATTCACGACTAAAAGTCATATCAACATGATAATTTAAAAATATTACATACGTTTGGTTAACTTATTTATTCATCTCTCATGATTTTTTATTGATCTACTTACTACTAATATTAAAATAATTTTTTTATTAATTTTTTTTATTTATTTAATAATGGTTTTTATTGCGGAATTCAATTAATACATTGTATAAATTTAAAAAATCTTTGGCAAACTATCGTCAATTTTGTAATTTGATCAAATGCAAAATGATATGATATCTCTGATATTTTCAAGATAACTTATTTAGATTTTCAATGGACTAGCACTAAGATTTGTTTTTAAGTATATTTTGTCCCAGTTATTGTCATGATTTACTTATATTATACTTACATTAAAGCTGATATTTACTTTCCAATATTTACCGACCGTTACATAAATTAACGATTTACATAATAATCTCAACATCGTAATGTAAACTATACATCGATGAAACTAAATCGCTTACAACAACCTCCGAATTACGTTACTCTTAAAAAATTCAACAGCCATGGTTTATCACCTAATTCGAAAAAAATATAAATATCGTAATTTCTGTTTACAATATCGATATATAAGTTACGATAGAGATGATAACGTGCGCGTAAGAGCGTGTCCCTTTGCTGTATACGACGTAGTGGCGGGGCGGTCCGGACGGCCGCACTTTCTGCCTTTCGGTGCGCTGCGCGTACTCATTGTGCGTACTGTTCGGAGGGCCGTACGCGTTCACGTTGTACAGATTGAGCGCGTTGTTGACCCCGTGAAGCTCAGCGTCGAGACTGTTCTGGTTTCTGTCCTGTTGTTTCTTGTAATGTCGTTTCGGTGGGCGGGTCGTCGCTGCGACTGTCGTTGTTGTGCGCTCAGTTGTTGTTGTTGTGGTCGTGGTTGTTGTTGTTGTGGTCGTCGTAGTCTTCTGCGGCGTTTCTGTTGAAAATTATAAAATATTTCTTTTTAGTTTTCTATTATAAAAGTCTGACTAAAAATAGGACAACATAAACTCCAAAAAGTCTCAAAAGTTCTATCGCCTTATTATTAGAATTTATATTTCACGTAAAAAATCAAAGACAGGACAAAAACGTATCAAAAATTCAATGCAAAATAGTTTCGTCTAGTGAATTCGAACACAACTAGAAAATGCTATACATATTTACATTATAATATTAAAACAATGAAAAATGCAAACTAACCTTTTAATGTTATAGTTGCATTGGCCTTCCCATAAGAGTTGGCAGCTAAGCAAGTGTACTCTACGAAATCGCTCTTCTTGAGGCGATTGATTGTCAAGTTCATACGCATCGCGTACTCGTTTAAATAATTTTCGGATATGATGTACTTTGAGCTGTTCAGTAGCTTCGCACCTGTGAAACAACAGAGAAATTAATATATACATAGATATTTTTAGTATAATTAACACAAGAAACATTTTGAAATAATTTTGACGTGATAACGTCTTATAAATCGATGAACACCGGCCGCACGCACGAAAACACATAACTCATTGTCACATACCTACCGCCTAGCCGAGCGTGCAAGCGAGAGCGCAGAATAAGCAATAGGAGGGAATCTTTTCTTATGATGTGATCACGTAAAATGATCGTCCGTAAACCGACTTTACAGACAACCAATTTTTCTGAAGGTTTTCAGTATATTTACCATTTTGTGATTTCCCTCGCTGCCACATAGTTAGTGCCTTAGGGGAGGCCTCGACATAGCACTGAAGAGAGACTTGCAAATCCGCGGCGCGCCACACGACCATGCTGGCTGCTCGCACAATCGGCTCGACTGGTGAGAAGCATTAAAATAATTAAAACGATACATTTGACTATGTAAATTATTTTTCTTCTGTACCTACTACTGCCGATCTCTAGATTCTCAATCGTAATCCGGAAACGTTGTGAAATATGCGATACGTGCTTACAAATTTTGTAATTTTTGTATGTACCTAGTAGTACCTAATTTGCTTTTTACCGACATTTCTGATGGAAACAGTAAAGGTGTGAAACGCTTTTCTTTCAAAGTAATATGTGACAAACGCGTTCCTGCCTTGGACTTATTAGAATGCATATATATAATACTCAAGCGCAAGTAGGTACTTAATGCATTAAAAATTATATCAATCAAAACCTGATACAGTCAATACGGATAGTAAAACTTAAACTGATAAAATGTACAGTATACTAACATAACACGGAGACCTCGTAGCGTCGACTCTTGGTCGGTGGAATGCCGTTCGCAGCGATGCAGAGGTATGTGCCCATATCGGTTCGCTTCAGCCCTTTCAGCGACAACGTCTCGCCTACGTAGCTCTCCATCACTGAGTGACAAAGAAAAATGTACGTTACAATAAATTATTATTATCGGATAAAATAGATTTAAAAGAAGGATTTACATAGTACGAACACTCAGCTTTACTATTACATAAACTACAATGAATTAATCTGTCGTCGTCGTCGTCGTCTCAACCAATAGACGTCCACTGCTGGACATAGGTCTCTTGCAAGGATAGCCACAGAACACGATCTTGTGCCGCCTGATTCCAGCGGCTACCAGCGACTCGCTTGAGATCGTCTGTCCATCGGGTCGGGGGTCTACCAACGCTTCGTTTACTGGTGCGAGGTCGCCATTCAAGCACCTTGGGACCCCAACGTCCATCGGTTCTTCTAGCAATGTGCCCCGCCCATTGCCACTTCAGTTTCGCGACTCGATGAGCTATGTCGGTACCTCTGGTTCTCCTGCGGATCTCCTCATTTCTGATTTGATCCCGCAGGGATACTCCGAGCATAGCTCTCTCCATCGCCCGCTGAGTGACCCTGAGCCTTCTTCGAATTAATCCGTAATGAACTAATATTGCAAAATGAACCTGTTCTATCTTTTGTGTAAGTAAATAGAATAGTTTTCCTGAGAGAAAAATATTTTAAGAGCTTTTAGACGTGCTCAACAAGTCCTATGAAACGTTGTACCGGTCCGGCTCGACAGGTCACCAACCGGACCGGTCAACACCGGTCATCACTGGTCATTAGTTGACCGGTTGTTACCCGGTGGTCCAGCTATGCTTGGAGAGCGATAACACTGATACTAGCCGGACCGCGAGAAAAGCCAATAGCTTTCGTCTCAAATAATGATGAAGTGGCCCATTAAAATTATATATTCCGAGCGATCGCAACCGCAGCGGTATTTCGTGGGTTAAAGCCAATAGCTTTCGTCTCAAATAATGATGAAGTGGCCCATTAAAATTATATATTCCGAGCGATCGCAACCGCAGCGGTATTTCGTGGGTTATAGTTCATTCATTAATAGCCGAGCCATAAATGAAAAACCGCTTGAGCGAAGCGCCAACTGCGCGGTAGCGTTGCCAAAACGTTGTTCACCAGATGTACCTACCATCCAACACTAACTCATTTTTACTAGTCCGCATTTGATATGTACTAGAGTTTATTGATATCCAGATTATAGAAATACTAGCTAATGTCCGCGACCTCATTTGCCTGGATGTAGGGTGTTTAAAATCCAGTCATTAATTTTCAAAGTTAAAAAACAACCTAGATCAAACTTTTTATCATCATCTGTAAAAACCCCATCAAAATCGGTTCAGCCGTCCTGTAAATTGACTTAAACAAACAGACAAGCATAAATTTTTTATAACGTGTGTTTGGGTTATGTTATCTTTCAAATACTTGTATTATATTAAAAAGAGGCAGTTATTTCGACATTTACATCTTTTGTTTTACATTCTATCGTTACGTTCAGGATAAATTTTTATTGCAACTGAATATTGCAACTGAATATTTATTCTACTTACTAAACTAACCCCTGCGAGAGAGATCGGGTTTAGTAGAAGATTTATGTCAATAAAATCATCGGTAGTCGTCACACTCAAAACGAATTGAATTGATACAGTAACTTCGAGAAATTCTGCTTCGGCTCGGAAGAATCAGTATCCTTTCACGTAAATGTTCTTTGAAGTCATGCAGACAAAAGCAATTCTTAGACCTTAGGGCTGCCAACATTTTTTCAGCTGGTTTATTTATCTAGCAATTTCAACAAATATAGTATTTTATGGAAAGAGTTAACAAAAAATTGGCTAACTGCGAATCGAGCATGGCTCTATCAGGCTTCCATTATGCATATAATATGAGATTCATGTGTCGGATTCCCCTGAAAAATATTTTTTTCAAATTTCTTATTTAACATTCGTTTATGACGCCCTGTAGCTCATTCCATCCACGAGCTAGAGATACATGATAGACGGATAGACAGACAGACAGACAGATACACAGCACACACAGCGGTGTGATGACAATATGGCTCTGTTTGCCTTTTAGGTACGGAACCTTAAATATTGAATGTGAATCATCGTCACTTTTTCAACCAATAGACGTCCACTACTGGACAAAAATTTCTTGCAAGAACCGCCACAGAACACGATCTTGTGCCGCCCGTATCCAGCGTCTGCCAGCGACTCTTTTGGGATCACCTGTCCACATATTCGGGTTTTAAGACCCCTCTCCCAGTTTCGCGCTATGGAAGTTTAGGTATCTAACGGCAGGTAGGCGGGTGGCCGGTTACACGGAC
The DNA here is from genome assembly GCA_920104075.1 of Melanargia galathea. Classification (NCBI taxonomy): domain Eukaryota; kingdom Metazoa; phylum Arthropoda; class Insecta; order Lepidoptera; family Nymphalidae; genus Melanargia; species Melanargia galathea. Next base: position 10,142,455 of record OV049869.1, read on the forward strand.
GACCACTTGCATATAGCGCGACCATGAATTTAGTTTTGGTACTTGTATTAAATATAAATTTCTAAATTATTTCTTTGATGTTGTAGTATTATAATATATATAATGTTTATTATAAAATATTTCTAATTAAATGACTTCGCGTGGGACTTTATTGAATAAGTATTTCATGAATCTACGTTCAACTTACAAAACAAAAGCGACCAGGATAATATGATGTTCTTCTCTATGAAGACATGTAGGGTTCCGTATTTATATTATAGGTGTCACGCATATTTAGCCTTCAACCATTTTTTTCTAAACTAACTAATAAAAGAAACAAATACCTTTTTAATTATTTAACAATTACCTACCAATTATTATTATTATTATATTTCAAATCATCTGTCTGAAAATAACATGACAGAGCTGTTGCATTGCACCTGTTGAAGTTCTTGAATACATTTTCTGATAAGAGTAGGTACAAATATTTAAAGTTTACCAATAGAACAATAAAAAGTATGCAATCTTTGTTTACTGCTAAAATGTCGGTTTAGTCAGAAGTGCAAGTGACTTTTATTATTATAGACTTTTATTATAGTAACAAGCGGACAGCCGTGACTTCGTTCGCGTGGATATATTTTGGTTTTTAAAAATCCCGTAGGAATCATTTTGTTTTTCGTAAGTTCCTTTGAGCTCATATAACTACACATAAAAACTGTTAAAAGTTCACTGGCGGATGTTTAGGTAGATCAAAATGTAAACATCCACCAGTAAAAGTTCCATCAAAATCGATCCAGCCTTTTAGAGAATAGTCGGTAATCTCTAAAGTATCTACTTTCTAACCAAAAAAGAATGAATTAAATCGGATCACGCGTTATTGAATTATAGCTAAATATACGTTTTAACTTTCATCCCCTCTTCCTAGGGAACAGTGCTGAATTTCGGGATAAAAAGTATCCTATATATTACTCCGTAGTATGAACTTAAATCGTACTAAGTTTCGTTTCAATCCATTCAGTAGTTTTTGCGTGATGTGCGCACAAACATACAGACAATCAGACACACAGATAAACAGATAAACAGACAAACAGATAAACAGACAACAATTTCAAAAATAACTTTTTTACGTTCTATTACTTATCCCTAACATCCCCCAGTATTTATTTTGCAAAAATCTTCGGAAATGAAATAACATCCATATTATAAACAAGTGGATACCCGCGACATCGTTCGCGTGGATGTTTTATAAAATCCCGTGGGAATCATTTTGTTTTTCCTAAGCTCCTTTGAGCTCATAACTTGCTAAAAACGGTAGATCAAAATGTAAACATCTGCCAGTGAAAGTCCCATCAAAATCGATCCAGCTTTTTAGAGATTAGCCGGTAATCTTTAAAGTATCTCCTTTCTAACAAAAAAAGAATGAATGAAATCGGACTACGCGTTAATGAATTACAGCTAAGTACACATTTTGACTTTCATCCCCTCCCCCAAGAGAACCGTGCTGAATTTCGTGATAAAATGTATCCTATATGTTAGTCCGTAGTATGAACTTAAATTATACCAAATTTAATTTCAATCGATTTGGTAGTTTTTGCGTGATGCGTGCACAAACATACAGACAAATAGACAAACAGATAAACAGACAAACAGACAAAAATTTCAAAAATAGCTTTTATCTTTCTATTACTCAACCCTAACATTTCCCAGTTATTATTTTGCAAAATTCTTTAATGTACAGATACGGCAAATCTACGATTTTATTATATGTATAGATAGACGATAATTTCTTTAAAAAAAAATATGACGGCCATCTTGGATTTCAAAATGGACTACTTTAGTATTAGTTTATAATATCATATTTCCGTGACTGTCCTAGGTGCTATGCTGTAATTTCACTTATTTAAAAAAATACTCACGCATATTTTTTAGAAAAATATTCATGCTCAAAACTTTGCAGTCGTTGTATAAATTAGTGTTTACACGACTCTCGTACGTGCATCTGGATGGTGGCAAAAACTGCACAGGTCCTTCCTCAACGAGCGCCGGGCGCATACTAAATAAGCGAAGACATTGCATAGCTATTTATTGTAATTTAGGGGGATGTTTAATAAGTTTTTATGTTTGATTAAATTAATGGATTGTCAATTAAACTATACACATAGATTTGTTAAAGAACATAGTTTATTTCTACATAATAATTTTATTGAATTTATGCTTTTTTCAATACGAAAAATCGTGTTAAAGTAACCGTATAATTCGGGAAATTTGGCGGAAGTTCTTTTTTTTTACCCATTAATTTAATTAAAAATCTATATTCTGCTCTGTAATGTGTCAATAGGACTATATGACTGATATTTAAGTATTTTTTTCAAGTAAATCAGATGACTTTTAAGGACAGATATAGAGCTTCAAAGTTGAGTCTGTTATTTATTTTATTAAAACGAGGTGTGGGAAATTGATCATTACAAAATAAATAAAATAGTTTTTGTAAATATGGTCTGACAAATGTCAATATGAAGGATTAGTTTATTTAAGACATGTATTGAAATATGTGAAAGTCTCTCCTACGATGCTAAATTTGGAGCTTGAAATCTTAGATTTTTCAGAGAAAAGGTAAAACTGCTCTTAAATGGGGTTTTAATGCTGCGTTTCTCTGTGCAAGGTCACCATTCGAGCACCTTGACAGTGTATTCATTCAATTCAGGTATACGGTACAACATCTAGGGGTGGGTAGAACTGTTGGGCAGGAAACCGACGCACTACCCTCTGCATTGAATCTTTGTCAAACAAAAACCTGTCGTTAGGTATCTTGTTAACACGCACGTTTTAACCACGTTTTATATGGATAACGCGCCGGAGGGCACGCCGTGTCCGGCGTTATCCGTACAATACGTGAGTTTCCACGGCGTGTTAACAAGAGGCCTTAGTATATATAACGTAGCCGCAAAAAAAACGTGGGAAATACTGCACGATACACGTTATAGTCAAGTCATAAAGGAAAAAGCGCGTGAACGTAGCGCTACGGCGAACCGTTGCCAAACCGCCGCCGCTCACCGGATGTAAACTATCCGAGACTAACTCACTTATACGAGCCTTTTGATAGACGATATTGCTCGGAACGCGTCGAAACAATATCAATTCCACTTTAAAATATTTATAAAGGTTTCCATTACACCTGTTCCGATATTGTTGCTAACAATACATTTTTGATTGTGTCTTGGTGGCTTTGGGTTTTCTTTTTATTTTTTTGGGCAGGAATTCTAAATATTCCCCGTCATAAATAGTAGCCGAAATTACTCTATGTACTATACTCTTCTACCGGCATGTGGTTTTGTCAAAATCAATTCAGCCGTTCCGAAGAGTAGCCGGTTCAATCAGACAGACAGACAAAAATTTTAGAAACGTCTGTTTACTATCGTTCAAATAATTATAATATCAGCTTAAGTTCCAAAGCTAAGCCAAGTTAAGCTAAACTTTTATTTCTGTCTTCCATTTATACAATTAGGGCCTGTTTCACCACCTTTTGTTAAGTGTCGGATAGCCTAAACGTAAGTTTTGTCACTTTCTTACTTTATGTCAAGTGACAAAAACACTTGAACAAATGTTCTGAATAATCTATCCGACACTTATCAGAAGGTGGTGAAACAGGCCCTCACTGTCGATAAGTGAACAAAGAGCAGTATAGGGAAGCATTTAACAATAGGAAATTAACTTCCTTTCAAACCTACGACCAACCATCTCGTAATCCACCTGTTTGAAACCATTGAAGAATAATATTACATACTGTTACAAAAAGCTGTGATAGCCTAGTGGTTAGGACGACCGACTTCTAATCGGAGGTCGTGGGTTCGATCCCGAGCACGCACCTCTAACTTTTCGGAGTTATGTGCGTTTTAAGTATTTAAATATCACTTGCTTTAACGGTGAAGGAAAACATCGTGAGGAAACCTGCATGCCTGAGAGTTCTCCATAACGTTCTCAAAGGTGTGTGAAGTCTGCCAATCCGCTTGGCCAGCGTGGTAGACTATGGCCAAAACCCTTCTCACTCTGGGAGGAGACCCGTGCTCTGTAGTGAGCCGGTAATGGGTTGATCATGATGATGATGATGATGATTACATACTGTAGCTGAGTTTATGAAAACTGCATAATAATATAAGTATACGCACATACCACGGTCGCCGCGAAAGCTAACGTGGAACAGTAATTCAGTTACATCATAGCCTTTATACGTTACCACGATACGGTATCGACGCTAAACCGATTTATGTTGCCTTAACGACGTTAAAAATTGTGTACACGAAGGCGACTCTTAAACTATCAACCTATTTAGCTTGTTACCGCATAGTAGCGTATACCGTAAAACTATTTAGGGAGAGCGATTTTAGTATAATAGGGAAGTTACTCGTTATTGATTAATTATTTATAGATAAATATTTAACATCACTGTATTTGATGCAACATGCTTAAACAGAATTCAATGGTTAAAAATAATCTAAATCGCGGAGTACTAATACCTATGATTTTGAAACTTTCTCTGTCATCTTCACGCAAATCGGATATTTGTATTGAATTTCTATGAAGTTTAGTTGATAACTTCTGATGTCATAGTTTAAGCTGTCATCCCTTTCTAGCGAGTCTAAAATCTTCTAAAATCTTCTTAAATTCCGTAATTTTTTAAATAATTTAACTCTGTTTTTACTGTTCACTATAGTATTTTCGTTGTTTGGCATTTGTTGCATGTTTGGATTTTGAACTAAATAAAAGGTCTATAATTATTGCTCGTTTTCTTGGTAGGTAATATTCAAGAAAGGTCGCAACTTCAGCGGGCTGTCAGTAAAATAATCTTTAGAAAGTGCAACATTCTGTGAACGTTTGACCAAGTTACAGGATCAAGCAAAATAAACAAACTTACTTTAAATACCTACGATAATTGTAGCATGGTATCTAAGGTTTTAAGGTCTTTCGAAGGCGAATGTAAAAAAAAAACAAATGCGACATAACTAAAAAAACAGCACAAATACTCGTAGATGCGCAATTAACATGGAAGCAAACTACACTGCAAACGATATTAGCATTTAGGTACGAATTTCACAAATTCCTCTTAATTAAGCATTGCTAATCAGGCATGCTTTAATCAAAACATTACCCCGGCAATTCGCCGTTTAGCGGAGACTGTCAAATTAAATTTAAATGGAAACAATTTATAACTTTATTATGGCATACGACCCAGATCCTAAATCTCGGGCGTAGACGTAAAATACTGCGTTACGTACAGGGTGCCTAATTTTGAATTGTGATTGCAGGAATGTAATCCTTATTTTTAAAGCGCTAAGGATCAACGAACTAAGTATATTATGTGAACGCTGTTTAGGTATACGCTTATAATATCAAAAGCGCCTGCATGAAATTGTGTTTTATTAACGGGTTATAAAGTCGGAACGCTACACGTCGTTGGCAACTTGTTACTCGATTCGCCCGCGATTTAGTCGTTCGCCTTAATTATTACTTACGGGCTAACTGTTTTCCGATTCAATTATTGCGCATTGTTCTGTTGGGAAAACTTTTCTTACTGAAATAAAAGATAAATGGGATAAGAAAATGAAACACAACTAAGTAGGTATTGTGTTTACTCTCGATATAGCAAAATGTAAAAAAAATTTTTTTGGTTTCGATCTATTGAAATTCAATGTTTATATAATTAATGATCATACCGATGAACTATCTATTTCAAACCATTACAATACCTATTTTTAACCCCCGACGAAAAACGACGGGGTGTTATAAGTTTGACGTGTCTGTGTGTGTGTGTGTGTGTGTCTGTCTGTTCCCCTGTGGCGCTCAAACGGGTGGACCGACTTGAATGCGGTTTTTTTTGTTTGAAAGGTGAATTAGTCGAGAGTGTTGTTAGCTATGTTTGATGAAAATCGGTCCAAGATGGCCGCCGCTACAAAGTGGCGGACTACATATTTTTTCACAACTCCCATAATATGGGTATCAAATGAAAGGGCTTGACTAGTAGAATATAATTATGCAAATCCAAGATGGCTGCCACCGCAAAATGGCGAATGTCGGGGGTTTTTTAAATTTTTAATTTTAAAGCAATAAACTATACTTAGTATCGCTAGGTTGACGAGTTTTTTTACCGATCGAGGCCGATAGAGAAATTGGAAAGTACCTTCGAGGCCGATCAAAGGAGTGGAATAGCACCTTCGAGGACAATCGACCGAATTATTATATAATATGGTACCTCCACATTATAATTTTTTACTAAATATTTTAATATATTTTTTTAAGAATCATGCCCGTATGGAATGGTGCCAAAAATAGCCTCCTCCAAAATCAGCCTGCATGTCAGGCTGATTCTTTGCGCAAAAATGAGCCAGCCTTTGTGTGCCTTGTGTCACCAGATGAGGCAATTAACCGCGGTGAAGTGTGTCATAAGATTTTTCTAGCTGTGTGTGTGTGTATGTGTCTGTTCCCCTGTAGCGCTCAAACGGGAGAACCGATTTGAATGTGTTTTTTTTTTGTTTGAAAGGTGAATTAGTCGAGAGTGTTATTAGCTATGTTTGATGAAAATCAATCCAAGATGGCCGCCGCAACAAAATGGCGGATTACATATTTTTTCACAACTCCCTTAATATGGATATCAAATGAAAGGGCTTGACTAGTAGAACAGCATTATGCAAATCCAAGATGGCTGCTGCCACAAAATGGCGAATGTCGGGGGTTTTTTAATTTTTTTTTATTTATATCTACTTGTTATTCCATTTCTCTCGATGAGAGAAGTATACTTGCACAGCTTACCGGATTCAGCCGTGGCTGTTGGTCTTGATGCTGCACTGTATTCCTAACAGAACTCGGGGGTGATGTCTCCACGACCGTAATAATGATATTATCTATACATATAATAAAATCGTAGACTTGCCGTATCTGTACATTAAATATTTTTGCAAAATAATAACTGGGGGATGTTAGGGATAAGTAATAGAATGTAAAAAAGCTATTTTTGAAATTTTTGTCTGTTTGTCTGATTGTCTGTTTATCTGTTTGTCTGTTTGTCTGTATATTTGTGCGTACATCACGCAAAAACTACTGAATGGATTGAAATGAAACTTGGCATGATTTAAGATCATACTACGGAGTAGTATATAGGATACTTTTTATCTCGGAATTCAGCATGGTTCCCGTGGGAGAGGGGATGAAAGTCAAAACGTGTACTTAGGTGTAATTCATTAACCCGTGGTCCGATTTCATTCATTCTTTTTTTGTTAGAAAGGAGATAGTGTAAAGATTATCGGGTAATCTCTGAAAGGCTGGATCGATTTTGTTGGGACTTTCAGTGGTGGATTTTTACATTTTTATCTACCTAAACATCCACCAGTGAACTTTTAACAGTTTTTAGCAAGGTATGAGCTGAAAAGAGCTTAAGAAGGACACAAAGTACCCGCGGGATTTTTAAAAACCGATATCCACGCGAACGAAGTCGCGGGTTTCCGCTTGTAATATTAATAACACAACACATGATCGCTTCGTGATGTTTTGTAACGAGTAAGTTAATTAAGTGACGCGCGACCGCCCGGCGTCGCGTTGTGTGCTCGGCAACAAAGATAACTAATTGTAATTAACTAATCAGACTCCGTGTGTGCGTTTGATTAATTATACGATACACGGAATACACGAGGATATTATATACATATATGTATACTCATTTATATGCAATATAATATGTACTTGAAGTGAGAAGATAAAACATGAAAGTAATCATGATCTATTTACCTACTAAGTACTATACCTATTACAAATCTTATACACCCGAATCTGATACATCTATTTACCGGAGTATCCTTAACTTAAATGATAAAGTTCAGTAGGTACTGGATTTTTTTTTTTTCTCTTTGGAAAGGAGATATCAGTCATATAACGTCTACGATACCAGGATACTGCTTAGAGTTCGTATCAATACATTATAATTTCACCTGCTTTACCCATTCTAGGTTAGCACATGCATCGAAGACTATCTCAAAGTAACACATTTACAATTAAATACCTACTTAAAAAATATTGACTCATCATTATGATTTTCCAAGGAAAGTTTCAAGCTTCCTTTGCAACTTACTGCTCATCCACACGTTCGCCAACATGCTGGCCCATCTTATGGCCCAATACGTTGGCCCAACGTGTAGAGCGGGAGTTGGAAGGTATTGGAACGATGGCCCGCAAGTTTGCCCGCAGGTTGGCCCGGAGCATACTGAACGACCTTCCAACGTGTGGACGCGAACACAAACTCCTCGCTCAACACCTTCCAACATATCCGCCATCATGTTGGCCAACGTGTAGAGGCGCCTTTACAAGTAACAACAAGGAAATGGAACACGCAAAAGAACCAGTCAGTTTCTGTCCCCACGGCCATCTTGATTTGCTGAAGCGTGTATAACATGTCCAATTAATACTCAGGCAGCGCTCCCCCACTCTTTAACTATTACATCCACCCTCTGTTTACCCACGACCGCAAGTCTTTTGTTTACGCTTAATGGCTTAAATAAAACGGGTCAAATACGTAAAATAGACACCCGAAAAGGTTTTAAATACTTAACTCGACCCGCTCTAATTTACACCTTAACGCTGCGCTTTAAAGTATAAATTATGCCACCATATATAAAAGCTTTTTAAACAACTTAACATGTAGATATTATTTTACATGCACAACGCCCGGTAATCGCGTCAAACTGCTGTCTTTTTAACCCCCGACGCAAAAAACTACGGGGTGTTATAAGTTTGACGTGTGTGTGTGAGTGTGTGTATGTATGTGTGTGTGTGTGTGTGTGTGTCTGTCTGTTCACCTGTGGCGCTCAAACGGGTTGACCGATTTGAATGCGGTTTTCTGTTTGAAAGGTGAATTAGTCGAGAGTGTTAATTGTTAGGTATGTTTGATGAAAATCGATTCTAGATGGCGGCCGCTACAAAATGACGGATGACATATTTTTTCACAACTCCCTTAATATCTAGGAACAAGTATCTATGGAAACGAGATATTTTAGACGAAATCAAACATCTCTTTGACTCACTCACTCGTACCGATTTTAAGCATAAGAAAGAAAGAGAAGTCGGCTACTATCAGTTGTCCTACTTGAAACAAAAAATAACCAGTTTGATGTAGTTCAACAGTTATACTTATATATACTTAGGCCGAGGCCGCATGGTAAGGCGCGACATCGCGACTCGCGCCTCAAAGACGGCGGCGATGAACAATGGGATCGGGAACATTTACTTAACTTGTGTCAGTTTGTGTTGCGAATAGTAGAAAATGTACCCTACGTGGGCTACGTGTACTTAAGGATTTGTTCAGCCCCTATAACATATTTTTCTTTGAGATTTCGTTTCTGATATTATTTAAAAGAAAGTTGGTTTATGAAATAAATCAAGATGTTAGATTTAAAGTTGGATATCTAAATAGACTATCTAGCTTGAACAAGGTACATAGGTATAAATACCTTCACATTTTCAATAGACACTAAAAAGGAACTCGGGCATTAAAATGGAACTACATACAGTAATACTAATGAGTATTCATTTTATAATATCTCTTTCCCATTACTATGGTTTTCCCAATAAAGATCCATCAAATTCGGTCCAGCATTTCGGAGACAGACAAACACAAATTTTAATGCAACACAGATGATAATCCGAACGTTCAAAGGTTCCAGTGCAATCCGGGTTCCAAGTAATATGGAATACTGAGGGTTGTGATGGCTGTAATTTCTGAACTACAAAACCAATGACCTTGAAATATTTACGGAACAATTTTTAAAGTATTTCCTTTTAACACAAAAATAATGAATGAAATTGGATCACGCGTTAATGAATTACAGCTAAGTATACATTTTGACTTTCATCCCCGCTCCCAAGGGAAACGTGTTGAATTTCGGGATAAAAAGTATCCTATATGTTACTCCATAGTATGAACTTAAATCGTTTTCACCAAGTTTTATTCCACTCCATTCAGTAGTTTTTGCGTGATGCGCGCACAAACATACAGGCAAACAGACAAAAATGACAGAAATAGCTTTTTTACGTTCCATTACTTAGGTACCCCCCAGTTATTATTTCGCAAATATCTTTAACGTACAGACACGGCAAGTCTACGATTTTATTATATGTATAGATAACGAATGATTTATACAAATAAAATTTGGCGCACGTCGCTTAATTTATGTGGCCAGTCCCATAAGTTCATAGGAGTTTGTTTTAACGGAATCGCTGTCGCATCAGCGCGTGTTGTCTTACCAGTGCGGTTTTGACCTAAGCAAGTATAAACTAGGGATGACAATTTAAGTAGGTATCGATAATAATTATGGTAATAGAAATAGAAATCGCTTTTATTGTAATTTTGTAGGTACAGGAGAGTATTATGAATATGGTAACAGTCGGGTAAATATTAAAAATTACAATATGGCGTACAATAAGTATATGAACAATATTGACTATGATTTTACTTTTTCATAACTCTTTAAATAATTATTATTTACATATATATATATTACAGGTAACTTTATGATTTAATTTAGATACAAATTGTTGAAGGATTGGTTTAGTCAAGATTCATCAAAAAATAGAAAAAGTATTAGGCAGGTGAAGCCATGAGTACCTACCTACTTGAATAGGAGTACATACCTAGGCCAGATTAAGATGACTTCATATAAGAATGCTAACAGATAAAAAGATTAGCTTGACTTCTCCAAGCTTGTTTTATTATCTAACTAGCTTTTGCCCGCGGCTTCGCCCGCGTGAATTTCGATTTTTCACAAATTTCGAGGGAATCGTGGATTTCCGGTTCCCGTTCCCGCTCCCTTTTCCAACCTTTATACCTACTTTCAAGAAAGTTTGCTATAGTAATCTACCTATAGCTGTAGATATAGATATCGGGTTTTTCAAAATCCCGCGGGAACTGTTGATTTTTCCAGGATAAAAAGTGCATACGCATACAGATGCATGCAACTATTGTAATAATGTGCTATGTGAGCGTGATTTACCTTAGAACAGTCAACGCCATCTATCGCGTTTTTGGAAGTCTATATCTATTTTAGTCCCACAGGAATACTTTTCCGGGATAAAAAGTAGCCTATGTTTTAAGTCAGGGCATATACTATCTCCAGATACCATGCAATTATTGCCGTATGTCGGATACTACACGAACTATCGATATCGATTGAGATAACATAATGGCTTAACTAGTGGCATGTTATGTGGCATTTTCTCGTATGAAATTTTATTTTTATCAAAATAAAAAAATATAATTCTTATACGGTCATCATAAATTTATCAAAATGGTTTAATATTGCATTCGTTATGACTACAGCAAAATAAAAATAAACTAAACGTGATAACTTATCAGAATTCAATATAATACTTACCAAAGGAAAGATATCCTCGTCTTATTCTCACGTAATACACTTAGTGGACTTTTGCAGCCAATGGCTACACAAATCATGATTACTAAAATATTAAATAGTCAAAATATTTCACACAACAAAGCACTTAGAAGTTAAAAGATCACAAATTATCCTAAGCAACTAGTACTACGGTGGTGACCAAAACAAACAAAATTATTCACAATCTGTCTTTCAAGATGACACTGAAATTATATTGCGATCTTTTTTTTGACAGTGCATATTGACATAAGCAAAAACGAAAGATATAATAAGTATTTATTCATTTTAAATAAGCGCTCTCTAGGAAGAAGAGGAGGTACTTATAATTTCTCTTAGCTTAATATGGGTATTAAATGAAAGGGCTTGACTAGTAGAATAGCGCTATTGCAAATCCAAGATGGCAGCCCACACAAAATGGCGAATATCGGGGTTTTTTTTTTTAATTTTTAATTTATACTTGTTACCTCAGGTTATACGTATTCCAAGTACAACTATAGTTCGTTCGGTAACTTAGTGTCGGTACAGGCGCAGGTGCTCTTAGTATTCTGCTTTTATTTTTATTACTTTTTTTCTGTTTGTAATTTTTTTTTCTATTCTAACAGAATCTCCGAATAGTCTGCCAATCCGCACTTGGCCAGCGTGGTAGACTATGGTTACAATCCTTCTCATTTTGAGAGAAGACCCGTGTTCATGAAAATATTATATTTTAAGTTTATGGTTATATTGTAATAAAATACGAATATAAAAAATATAAAAAGGAAAGAGAATTTTAATGAAAAAATATGAGTAGGTATAAAACGCCAAAACCCCTTGTACCTGTACACCCCGCGCGGCATGCTTTGAAGTCACGGCGGTGTCTTTGGCAAAACACCGCGCGGCGGAGGCGGCGAGACACAAAAAGCGACCTTAAGAAAACGAACAGACTATACATATTAAGATAACAGCTTAGTCGGCCGATTTCCACTTAGGCATCCATTTAATTTCCTGACCGTAACCCCGATTGTTACATCACTTTGTTTAAGCAGTAATTGAGTTCTTTGAGACCGTTCTTTTTCGAGGAAATGAATACCGATTCCGACGTCTGAAAACACTTACTTTCGTAAATTAAAAAAATTGACAAATAGTCTGTTCTGAAAAGCCGCATTTGATGTAACGTTGTTCCCTGAACATAAATTTTGTACACGCGCAAAGTGATGTTACATTATACGGCATGTTACAAAACATTAACCGATGTTAAATTTATGAGAAGTGCCGCATAACCTGCGCTGTACATTCATTTTCCTCGGTTTGACATTATTCAGACGTTTTCCAAGGTTGATGGCACATTTATTACATATTTTGCGAGCTCTTTCCAATATCTCGAGGCGATATCTTAATAAATCCCATAAAACTCCAATGTTTCAACGGCGCAAGCACCTGCGCCCGCTCCGGGCGGGCTTTGAATGTTAAATTAGCCCTGTTTCTTTTTTACCACTTAGCAGAATCCACCGATATGAATAGAATTGAAGGGAAAAATTGACGTTTTATATTCAAATTTTCTAAACTTATCGGGTACAAGTGTAAATTAAAAATTTAAAACCCCCGACATTCGCCATTTTGTGACGGCGGCCATCTTCGATTTGCATAGTGCTATTCTAGTCAAGCCCTTTCATTTGATACCCATATTAAGGGAGTTGTGAAAAAATATGTAATCTACCATTTTGTAGCGGCGGCCATCTTGGATCGATATTCATCAAACATAGCTAACAACACTCTCGACTAATTCACCTTTCAAATAAAAAAAACCGCATTCAAATCGGTCCACCCGTTTGAGCGCCACAGGGGAACAGACACACACACACACACACACACACACACACACACACACACACACACACACACACACACACACACACACACACACACACACGCAAACACACACACAGACACGTCAAACTTATAACACCCCGTCGTTTTCCGTCGGGGGTTAAAAAGGAATTGAGGTAGAACATACTCGTAAATAAAAACTGTGGCAGCTATCAAATATTGTTACAACCAGTAAAATCACGATTGTGATATATTCACAAGGACGTGTCACGTGACTGGCATATTTTCGTAGGGGTTTCTCTGCAGGTACAAATTAAAAGGAACTAAATCTTCAGCTTGCATACTAGACGACAAAATTAAAAATTAAAACAAGAGATAAAGCTCGTAAACTTAAACCCGACTACGCTTAGTAATTTAATTTAATTTAAAATAATACTTTAGTGCGCAGAAAGCGTGGGGCAAGCAGCTACTGGCGCCATCTATTATGGCTATCCGAAACTAAATAATATTTTAGTTTTGCCGCTCGGACGTCGCTTCTCGATTTTTCGTCGTTTCATTACAAATAATTAATTGACACCTCATACATCAAAATCGACTCACAACCCACAACTACAACAACCCAACCCACAACACAAGTTTAGGTGCTACGGTGGTACACACAGAGTCTCATACAAAAATTGTATACAAACATAGAATGCTAAAACCATAACCCTTCCTTTTGACTTTGGCGTAGCCGGGTAAAAATACAAAGGAGCTTCAATACAAACAAGTAATTTACACAATAGCCCAGTCAATTTAGACTTCCAAGGTTACAATAATTCACACCTGGCTGAAAATTGGTAGGATTATTCAAAACACTATATAAATGAAATGTGAAAAGTCCTCATCGATCCGACACCTGGAAAAAAAATTACTCCTGGACACGCACAGTTTATTCACACTTAGCTGAAAATTGGTAGGATTGTTCGAAACACTATTATAAATGAAATGTAAAAAGTGCTCATCGATCCGACATCTGTAAAAAAAAATTATTTGGGGTCAAAGTTTTCAGCAAAACGGTAACATAAAATTATCTTAGACAAAATTGTAGACCAGATAATTATCTATAAAAAATGTCTGAATACTTTTTTTCTTAAGAGCCACCGTTTTTGAGATATAACGATTCAAAAAGTTAAGTGTCGAAATAAAAATGAGGGACTCGGTTTCTTTTTACCTTAAATTCTGATATTTGCAATATTTTATGTGTGTAAGTATGTAACTTATATGTGTAAGTTATGTGTAAGTTACACACTTACACATATAAAATGTTATAAATATCAAAATTTCGGGTAAAAAGAAACCCAGTCCCTCATTTTTATTTCGAAATTTATCTTTTTGAATAGTTATATATCAAAAACGGTGGTTCTTAGAAAAAAAGTATTCAGACATTTTTCATAGATATCTGATCTACAATTTTGACTGAACTAATTTTATGATAAAACTTACCGTTTTGCTGAAAATCGTGAAAAACCCGTTTTTGTGACCTTTGACCCCGAATAATTTTTTTGCAGGTGTCGGATCAATGAGGACTTTTCACATTTCATTTATAATAGTATTTCGAATAATCCTACCAATTTTTAGCCAAGTGTGAGTCAACTGTGCGTGTCCAGGAGTAAATTTTTTTCCAGGTGTCGGATCGATGAGGACTTTTCACATTTCATTTATAATAGTGTTTTGAACAATCCTACCAATTTTCAGCCAGGTGTGAATTATTGTAACCTCACCCCTATTTTTTAGTCTAATTTGACCGGCACAATTAGGTACATTCCGTAATTTAATTCGTTTACCTTTTAATTCGCTCCCACTCTCGTCCCGGAATATAATGTTCCGTCCGCCGGCTCGTTTCCACGACACAGTGGGCTCGGGCACGCCGGTGGCCGTGCAGCGCAGCTCCACCGACCCGCCCTCGGGCGCGCTCGCCTCGGAGCCGTCGTCGTCCGCGATGTCGGGGGGTATCACGACGGACAAGTGACCCATCTACAACAATGTTTATAACGATTATAAACAAACTATATAGACGCTTTTATTGGTCGTGGTTAAAGTATTCGCACACTAAAGTAATTATATAGATAACAATTACGCCGCAAGAGACGCACGCGCTACGCATTTATTATCACCTTCCACGATGTCGGGCGGTATCACGACGGACAAGTGACCCATCTACAACAATGTTTATAACGATTATAAACAAACTAACTATATGGACGCTTTTATTGTTCGTGGTTAAAGTATTCGCACACTAAAGTAATTACATAGATAACAATCACGCCGCAAGAGACGCACGCGCTACGCATTTATTATCACCTTCCACGATGACGGGCGGTATCACGACGGACAAGTGACCCATCTACAACAATGTTTGTAACGATTGTAAACAAACTAACTATATGGACGCTTCTATTGTTCGTGGTTAAAGTATTCGCACACTAAAGTAATTACATAGATAACAATCACGCCGCAAGAGACGCACGCGCTACGCATTTATTATCACCTTCCACGATGTCGGGCGGTATCACGACGGACAAGTGACCCATCTACAACAATGTTTATAACGATTGTAAACAAACTACCACCACCACCACCACTACAGTCTTTTTTTTACGTCCCACTACTGGGCACAGGCCTCCTCTCTCATAGGAGAGAGGGATTTAGAGCTTAGAACCGCTACGCTGCTCCAATGCGGGTTGGCGGGCTATTAACACATGATAGTGATAATAACCGGGACCGACTGCTTAACGTGCTCTCCGAGACACGAAGGTGAGGCAGGCTACGGGCTGGCACTGAGAATTTCGTGACAGAATAACCCAATACCTTACAATTATTTGTTCAACCCGGGAATCGAACCTGGGACCTCGTGATCTGCAGTCGAATATGCTAACCACTAAACCAACGAGGCAGTTTTCGAGAAAGAGAGAGCGGTTAAAATGTTCGCACACTGAAGTAATCCCAAATAACAAAAGACGCACGCGCTACGCATTTTTCATCACCTTCTGCGATGTCGGGGGGTATCACGACGGACAAGTGACCCATCTACAACAATGTTTGTAACGATTGTAAACAAATTATAGACGCTTTTATTGTTTGGTTAAAATGTTCACAAACTAAAGTAATCCCAAATAACAATCGCGCCGCAAGAGACGCACGCGCTACGCATTTTTCATCACCTTCTGCGATGTCGGGGGGTATCACGACGGACAAGTGACCCGTCTAAAACAATGTGTGTAACGATTATAAACAAACTATATAGACGCTTTTATTGTTCGCGGTTAAAGTGTTCGCAGACTAAAGTAATCCCACATAAAAATCCCGCCGCAAGAGACGTCCAAAAATGATAAATATGACGTCATCAGCACGTGTTAATGCTGTGAAAATGACACAAATGACATCATCAACATACCATACTTATATGACGTGTGATACCCGTGAGAGAGCACTGGTCATTCGTATTGCCACTACCTACCGAAAGCTTTAATTGCCACGACCATCTTGATACTTGACAGAGGCGGTTCTCTTCTACTGTATAGGACACTTTCTCTGAAGAAGATGCGGGAAAATGTTATTGGTGAGTAGCTGATTCGGCCCGGCTTTGCACTGGCTAGCTTTGTTTCACACTATTAAGGGCCTGTAAGTATATGTGACAAAACTTAAGTTTTTTTTTTTTTTTTTCAGATGATTTATATCAAATGATTGCTATTAATTCCTGCAAGTAACTGAACAAGATAAAAATTCTTTTATAATCCCACTAATATTAGGTATAAAGGTGAAAGTTTGTCTGGAAAAATCCACAGCTCCCACGGGATTTTGAAAAAACTGCAATCTATAGTTACAGCTACTATACGTAGATTACTATAGCAAGCTTCCTTGAAAGTATGTACATAGGTATAAAGGTTGGAAAAGGGAGCGGGAACGGGAACCGGAAATCCACGATTTGTGAAAAACCGAAATTCACGCGGGCGAAGCCGCGAGCAGAAGCTAGTTTATAATATTATCTAAATTTTTCCCGTTATATATGGATATATAGAACATAATAATAAAATTGGAAACGTGAACAACAATGGGTACTATGTTATTAGAACACTGATTAATTATCGTCTGCCAATATGTCTGTGTTACCTTTTGTTTGCAAGCATGATGTAATATAATCCAAAACCTATTGAGCCATAAAATATAAATTTTATATTTACAACGAAGAAATAAATATGGGTACAACTTTAAATTAAACAACGTCCTACCTACATTTTGCGAAAAAAATTGTTTTAATTTAGATTTGATATTAGTTGTAATTGCAAATGTTTCTTTTATTTGTATAGATACCTATCTGTACAAGTAATAAAAATAAAAATTTATTAAATTTTAATATTGAAATCTATTTAAGTTTAAACTTATATTAAATTTAAAATTAAATTAACTATCTAAATATACAATGAACCTAAAACTAAAATCCCTTAAAAAATATAATATAATAACTAAAAACTAGTCGAAAATTCCACCCCTGGTGGCTCCTGGCTCAAAGGTACCCATCACACTGGCCGTATTTCCACACTGGATGGCGATGGATAGCCTTTGGACCAGGAAGGCACCAGAGCGTGGGTCACAGCCTCTCTCCCTAAGTCGACGGCCGATATCTTTTAAGAAGGCCTTTGCCTCTACACCCCAGCAACCCATCGTCTCCACTGCCAAAGGGATGAATATATATCTATCTATGAGTGGGGTAGTAGTTTTTAGTTTTGTTTCGTAGTTTAAACTATAAAACGTTCAATGAAGTGAAAAATTGCATTAACTGGATGAATGATTCGAGATAATATCTAACTAGGAAATATTATTATCTGCGCATCTGGCACTTGGGAGACAGGCATTATTACGCTCAAACTATTAGTTCCCCACAGCGCAACAGTATGTTGTTATAACTGGGACGAGATAGTTATTGGTATTAAACTATCGGCTTGATATTGAGTCTTGGAGTTGTTTGACGTGAACAAATGGATTGTCGTGGACTGTTTATATGGAATCGATGGTACAATCATAATTTATAGTAAACTGGCTATTTGATGATTAAATGAGCTTACCTGTAAGTGAAATTCAATCATAATTATACGAAGTGTCTTGTCCGAAGGATTAGCTGAAATAAATAATGTAATTTTATATTGTAGTAACGCTCGTTAGCTACCGCCAAACAACACTTTTTTGAGAATAGATAATAAATCCCTTTTTTTTTTTTTTTCTGTGTTGGTATCATTGGGTCATGATACCAACTTTACATGTTTGTTTCTGCAACGTCTCAGCTCATTTATTTTAGAGTTAGGTATTTAATGTATTTTCGGAACATTGTTGGGTCTTCCCTTGTGGGTGGGAGGGAGCTAATCCTTCGGACAAGACACTTCGTATAATTATGATTGAATTTCACTTACAGGTAAGCTCATTTAATCATCAATTATACTTCGTGTCTTGTCCTCGGATTAGCTGAAATAAATAATGTAATTTTATATTGTAGACTTTTAGAGTAAGTTCCGAAAATACTAGCAGGCAGTAATGCCATTAATCTGCCTGCGCCAGTAGCCAACTTGCAGATGATAAGAAAAAATAGAAAATAATAAAATTAAATAAGTTTAGTTGTTATAATATATGTAAAGAGTACATAATATAATTATTATGAAAACAAAATACAGTTATTCACATTATAAAAGTATATTACAAAATGTATTTCGTATTGCTGTTACGAAATTAATTTTACGTTTTTTTTGATATTACATATTAATAAAGAAGGAAATTCAAAAATCATTGGTTATATATAAAATTATATATAGATTTCAATTTAAATAAACTCGAGTAAATATATGAAAATTGTTTTATTATTAGATATTCATTAATCATTTACAGCCTAGCTATAGAATCTACTTGATTACAAATCATGTTTCTAAGTATAATAATATTTCCAAAATGTGCTGGAGTTTTAGCTCCAGCCCGCAGTTTTGCAAATAATATTTAAGTTGATTCCTGCTTTATAAGCTTTAGGAGTTGCAGCATATCTGGTGCTGCGAGCGGAAAATATGGACACATCAATACCGCTACCTTTTAGAACCTATGGTTTTTATCCGGCGGATTAATGTTTGGGTTGAAATTACTTTGAAAGGTTTTTTATAACTAATGAATAAATAATCTTGACTACTTAACACGTTCACTGCGGGCGGGGTCGATAACAGCCCCGTGGTAGACTTTCGTCTGGTGCGGCGCGCAAAACTCGTGTTTTCTCGCCTGTGCGGGAGCTGTCTACGATCAACCGTAAGACGTATGACAAAGACAAATATAGTTTTCTTTATGTCTTCAAAGCCTCGACTCGTTGGTATAAAAAAATAGCACGGGATCAAAATAAGCGTCGTGCGCACTGAGTTCAAAATTATTTAATTCAGTGCGGGACGACGCTGATTTAGTCCCCGCGCGGTGCGCGGCGCAGGCGGCGGGGAAACGATTCAGTCAACGTTAGTGCCGCGACCATAGTCGATAACGGAGCACGCGTTTTGCGCAGCAGTCGATATTCTGAGTCCGCATCATGACTTCGAAATACATATTATGTTAATTATGTCTTCAGTGCTTCCTCGGGTATAAGTTGTTAATAAGTTCCATTATTATAATATATATAGCTCAATTACCACTCACTCACTCACTCATTGACATAATTGTTCTCCTAGAAAGAGACAGAAAACGATATAATCATGTATGGGAGATGTGTTCGGATGGGGGATTCGAGTAGGGAAAAATTATGACATTTCAGAAAAACAAGATGGCGGCTGACGTGATTTATGTAACTTTTTTGTTTTTCAACCGATTTCGTTAAAACTCACAGGTTTTTAAGAAATTAGTAAATGAATATTAGAAAAAGTGGAAAAAATTGGAAAAACAAGATGGCGGCCGAGATTTAGATTTTTAAAATTTTTGATTTTTCGACCCCAAATCGCGGCACCACAGCTCCGAAACGGGGTAATTGACGATAATATTTTTTTCCTGTTTCCGCCCACAATTACCCTTAATTTTGACAAAACGGGTGTGGTTTTCAAAAATTCAAGATGGCGGCTGTCGTGGCGGCCATTGGGTTTGAGGTACGAAAAAACCCAATTTTAAAAATCAAATTTCTCACAGTTGGCAACATCGGAACGTTTCGACTTCTATGAAGCGATTGTTTGCATTGACTCGAGGTATAAATTGGCGATAAAAAAAATACCCCACTTTTGGGGAAATTTCAAGATTTACCCCAAAAATTAAAAAATCGAAATACGGACTTTTTGCAAAATCCGAGTATGAGCAACCACGTATTCTTCTTGTACAAATGACATTTGGGTATTTTCGTCGTCTGGCGCTGGCAACACTGGAATTTATCAAAGAAAAAGTGATTTTCGCGACATGGTCTTTTTTCAGGGGCAATCATTTCGCCTGGGTGCGAGCGAGATGGAACAATTAAACGTCATCAGGACCGGTATATCCTGTAGTTAATGGTAAAATTATAAAACTTTCTAAAATGTATCTGTCAAATGAGTTGGCGGCCATTTTGTATTGTTGTTGGGTGTTTTTAAAAAATTTGATCATGTTTT
Source organism: Melanargia galathea (assembly GCA_920104075.1). NCBI lineage: Eukaryota > Metazoa > Arthropoda > Insecta > Lepidoptera > Nymphalidae > Melanargia > Melanargia galathea. Next base: position 10,163,291 of record OV049869.1, read on the forward strand.
TGAGGCAGTTGGCAACATTTTAGAAAGTTGACATGTATAAATCGATTGTGTAACTCAACCGTCAGTATCGAAGTATGTACACAGTGTTGCCACATTTAGGGTAGTTTTTGAGATTTCCCCAAAAATTTCCTCCTGTAAAATTTTGTATGAAAAATTTTTTTTTCACTAATGGTTTCACAAAGAAGACAAAAATTTATTCCGAAAAAAATATGGAGAGAGCTGATGATTGAGGGTTTCGGAGACGGGTGAAGGGTACGCTGAAAGTATTGAAGATAGGTGGGGGGTACTCGAGCAAATGTCATTCGAAACGTTGTCCAATTGGGAGTGAGCTGAAAAAAAATTCAAAATGGCGAAAAAAAGATGGCCGCCATACAAATTTCATCGGTATCCATCTCGGAGGGTATAAAAGATGGAAGAGTGATTTCTTAGCAAAAGATGATCAAAATCCGAAGGTCTACTTGATGAATGGAAAAAAAATTCAAAATGGCGGAATTCATTTTTTCATAGAAAATGTATGGTGAATATTGAATTGCCTTTGATGCGGTTCTTCAGAGAATTCTCACAGAAAAATATGGGAAGACATGATGATTGAGGGTAAGTAAGATGGTTGGGGAGCCCGGGAAGGGTATTGTAGATAGAAAAGGGCTGCTCAAACAAAAAAGGGCTGCTCAAACAAAAACAAGATGGCGGCCGACGTGATTTTTGTAACATTTTTGTTTTCCTGCCGATTTCGTTAAAACTCGCAATTCTAGAAGAAATTAGGAAACGATTAATAGAAAAAGTAGAAAAAATTTAAAAAAAAAGATGGCGGCTTAGCTGTAGTCTTTCAAATTTTCGATTTTTCGACCCCGAACCGCGGCGCCACAGCACCGAAACGGGTTAGTTGAGGATAATATTTTTTCCCTTATTCCGTCTACCATTATCCTGTATTTTGACAGATCGGGAGTGGTTTTTAAATATTCAAGATGGCGGCTGTCGTGGCGGCCATTCAGTTTGAGGTACGAAAAAACGCAATTTTAAAATTCAAATTACTCACAGTTGACAACATCGGAGCGTTTCTACTTCTATGAAGCTATTGTATGTACAGACTTGAAGTATAGATTGGTGAAAAAAATACCCCATTTTTGGGGAAATTTCAAGATCTACCCCAAACATTCAAAAATCTAAATACGAACTTTTTGCAAAATCCGAGTATGAGCAACGACATTTTTTACCTGTACAAACGAAATTTGGATATTTTTATCGCCAGGGACAGGCAACACTGAACTTTATCAAAGAAAAAGTTGTTTTCGCGATACGGTCTTTTTTTTCAGGGGTGATCATTTCGGCTGTGTGCAAGTGAGATGAAAACTTGAAACGTCATCAGGAGCGGTATCTCCTGTACTTAATGGAAAAATTATTCAACTTTCTAAACTAAATCTGTAAAATGAGTTGACGGCCATTTTGTATTTTATTTGTTTTGGAATTGATTTTGAACATGTTTTTGAGGCAGTTAGCCACATTTTGGAAAGTTGAAATGTATGAATCGACTGTGTAACTTAACCGGCAGTATCGATAAATGTCAAACAGTGTTGCCACCTTCGGGGTAGTTTACGAGATTTTCCCCAAAAATTTTCTCCTGTAAAATTTTGTATGATTTTTTTTTCACAAATGGTTTCACAAAACAGACAAAAATTTATTCAGAAAAAAAATATGGATAGAGCTGATGATTGAGGAACTCGGAGACGGGTGATGGGCACGCTTAAGGTATTGAAGATAGGTGGGAGGTTCTCGAGCAAATGTCACTCGAAACGGCTTCCAATTGGCAGTGAGCTGGAAAAATATTCAAAATGGCGGAAAAAAGATGGCCGCCATATAAATTTCATCAGTGTCCATCTCAAAGGGTATAAAAGATGGAAGAGTGGTTTCTTATCAAAAGATGATCAGGACCTTCGGATCCTGATCACTAGAAAAAAAATTCAAAATGGAGGAATTTATTTCGGATCGACTAGGGACCGACTAGGGACCGACTACGGACCAACTAGAGACCGACTAGGGACCGACTACGGACCAACAACGGACCGACTACGGACCGACTAGGGACAGACTACGGACCGACTACGGACCGACTAGAGACCGACTACGGACCAACTAGAGACCGACTAGGGACCGACTAGGGACCGACTAGAGACCGACTAGGGACCGACTACGGACCGACTACGGACCGACTAGAGACCGACTAGGGACCGACTACGGACCGACTATGGACCGACTAGAGACCAACTAGGGACAGACTAGGGACCGAGTACGGACCGACTAGAGACCGACTCGGGACCGACTACGGACCGACTACGGACCGACTAGAGACCGACTAGGGACAGACTAGGGACCGAGTACGGACCGACTAGAGACCGACTAGGGACCGACTAGGGACCGACTACGGACCGACTACGGACCGACTAGAGACCGACTAGGGACCGACTACGGACCAACTAGAGACCGACTAGGGACCGACTAGGGATCGACTACGGACCGACTAGAGACCGACTAGGGACCGACTACGGACCGACTACGGACCGACTAGAGACTGACTAGGGACCGACTAGGGACCGACTACTGACCAACTAGAGACCGACTAGGGACCGACTACGGGTGCCGCCGTCGGAAATGGGGCTACTTTTGTCTGCCCTTCTTAACGTGTAGAATTGTAAGCACCATTCCGAACCAGTGGTAGATTCATTTGTCGATTCAAAAGCACTTGTAAAAGTTTATCCGAATAAAAAATATGTCTTAGACTTGCCTTTACACAAGTTTAAGAACTTTCTTAAAAGTATGCTCATAAAAAAAGCTTATTATACAACTGAAGATTATATAAACGATAAAAAAGCTTGGATTTAACTCGTTCCAGCAATGCGCGAGACGGCATTTCAATCATGTACATTAATAATAATAATTGTTATGTTATTTTTAAAAAAGAGCAACCGCCGAGTTTCTTACAGGTTCTTCTCGGCTGGAACTGCATTCCGAACCTGTGGTAGACTCAATCGACGATTCAAAAGCACTTGTAAAAGTTTATTTGAATAAAAAACTTTTCTATTCTATTCTATTCTATTCTACGGACCGACTAGAGACCGACTAGGGACCGACTAGGGACCGACTAGGGACTGACTACGGACCGACTAGAGACCGACTAGGGACCGACTACGGACCAACTAGAGACCGACTAGGGACCGACTAGGGATCGACTACGGACCGACTAGGGACCGACTAGGGACCGACTACGAACCGACTAGGGACCGACAACGGTCCGACTAGGGACCGACTACGGACTGAATACGGACCGACTAGAGACCGACTAGGGACTGACAATGGACCGACTAGGGACCGACTAAGGACTGACTAGGGACCGACTAGGGACTGACTAGGGACCGACTACGGACCGACTAGGGACCGACTAAGGACCGACTAGGGATCGACTACGGACCGACTAGGGACCGACTAGGGACCGACTACGGACCGACTACGGACCGACTACGGACCGACTAGAGACCGACTAGGGACAGACTAGGGACCGAGTACGGACCGACTAGAGACCGACTAGGGACCGACTAGGGACCGACTAGGGACCGACTACGGACCGACTACGGACCGACTAGAGACCGACTAGGGACCGACTACGGACCAACTAGAGACCGACTAGGGACCGACTAGGGATCGACTACGGACCGACTAGAGACCGACTAGGGACCGACTACGGACCGACTACGGACCGACTAGAGACTGACTAGGGACCGACTAGGGACCGACTACTGACCAACTAGAGACCGACTAGGGACCGACTACGGACCGACTAGAGACCGACTAGGGACCGACTAGGGACCGACTAGGGACTGACTACGGACCGACTACGGACCGACTAGAGACCGACTAGGGACCGACTACGGACCAACTAGAGACCGACTAGGGACCGACTAGGGATCGACTACGGACCGACTAGGGACCGACTAGGGACCGACTACGGACCGACTAGGGACCGACAACGGTCCGACTAGGGACCGACTACGGACTGAATACGGACCGACTAGAGACCGACTAGGGACTGACAATGGACCGACTAGGGACCGACTAAGGACTGACTAGGGACCGACTAGGGACTGACTAGGGACCGACTACGGACCGACTAGGGACCGACTAAGGACCGACTAGGGATCGACTACGGACCGACTAGGGACCGACTACGGACCGACTACGGACCGACTAGAGACCGACTAGGGACTGACAATGGACCGACTAGGGACCAACTAAGGACTGACTAGGGACCGACTAGGGACTGACTAGGGACCGACTACGGACCGACTAGGGACCGACTAAGGACCGACTACGGACCGACTATGGACCGACTAGGGACCGACTACGGACCGACTAGGGACCGACTACGGACCGACTAGAGACCGACTAGGGACCGACTACGGACCAACTACGGACCGACTAGAGACCGACTAGGGACCGACTACGGATCAACTAGGGACCGACTAGGGACCAACTACGGACCGACTAGGGACCGGCTAGGGACCGACTACGGACCGACTAGAGACCGACTACGGACCAACTTAGGTAGACCGACTAGGGACCGACTACGGACCGACTAGGGACCGACTACGGTCCGACTAGGGACCGATTACAGACTGACTACGGATCGACTAGGGACCGACTACGGACCTACTAGAGACCGACTAGGGACTGACAATGGACAAACTAGGGACCGACTAAGGACCGACTAGGGACCGACTAGGGACCGACTAGGGACCGACTACGGACCGACTATGGACCGACTACGGACCGACTAGGGACCGACTAGCAACCGACTAGGGACCGACTAGCGACCGACTAGGGACTGACTAGGGACCGACTTGGGACCGACTACGGACCGACTACGGACCGACTAGGGACCGACTACGGACCGACTATTTACCGACTATGGACCGACTAGGGACCGACTAGGCACCGACTAGCGACCGACCGGGGACTTTTCAAGATTTCCCCAAAAATTTCCTCCTGTAATATTTTGTATGATTTTTTTTTTTCACAAATGGTTTCACAGAGTAGATAAAAATTCATTCAGAGAAAAAATATGGCGAGAGCTGATGATAGAGGATTTTGGAGACAAGTGAAGGATACAGAAGGGTAGAGTGCAGCCCCATGTTGTTGGTACTCAAACTTCTTATCTTCGTCTTTATGCTCACGTGGTCAGATTTCTAAAAGCTTATATCCGAAACTATATGGTGAAGTCCCATGTAGTTGGTACTCGAACTTCTTATTTTCGCAAAGTCTGTTTGCTTACGTGGTCCGATTTTTAAAAGCTCATGTCTCCGTAACCATAGGGTGCAGTCCCATGTTGTTGGTACTCAAACTTCTTATTTTTGCGATGTCTGTGTGTCTAAATGGTCAGATTTTTAAAAGCTTATATCTATGGAACTATAGGGTGGAGCCCCATGTTGTTGGTACTTAAATTTCTTATTTTCGCGATGTCTGTGTGCTTACTAGGTCAGACTTTTAAAAGCTTATATCTCCGAAACTATAGGGTGCAGGCCCATGTTGTTGGTACTCAAATTTTCGCGATGTCTATAATATGCTCACATGGTCAGATTTTTAAAAGCTTATATCTCCAAAACTATAGGGTGCAACCCCATGTTATTATTACTCAAACTTATTATTTTTGCGATGTCTATGTGCTTACGTGATCAAATTTTTAAATGCTTATATTATCTTCGAAATTATAGGGTGCAGCCCCATGTTATATAATGTCGAAAGCCCCCCGCGAGCTGCTTTAGCAGCTCGCGCACCGAGCATCTAGTTATACTATATATAGCTCAATTACCACTCACTCACTCACTCATTGACATAATTGTTCTCCTAGAAAGAGACAGAAAACGATATAATCATGTATGGGAGATGTGTTCGGATGGGGGATTCGAGTAGGGAAAAATTATGACATTTCAGAAAAACAAGATGGCGGCCGATGTGATTTTTGTAACTTTTTTGTTTTCCAACCGATTTCGTTATAACTCGCAGGTTTTTAAGAAATTAGTAGACAATTATTAGAAAAAGTAGAAAAAATTGGAAAAACAAGATGGCGGTCGAGATTTAGATTTTTAAAATTTTTGATTTTTCGACTCCAAACCGCGGCACCACAGCTCCGAAACGGGGTGATTGACCATAATATTTTTTTCCTGTTTCCGCCCATAATTACCCTTAGTTTTGACAGAACGAGAATGGTTTTTAAAAATTCAAGATGGCGGCTGTCGTGGCGGCGATTCTGTTTGAGGTACGAAAAAACCTAATATTAAAATTCAAATTTCTCACAGTTGGCAACATCGGAGCGTTTCGACTTCTATGAAGCGATTGTATGTATAGACTCGTGGTATAAATTAGTGATAAAAAAAATACCCCACTTTTGGGGAAATTTCAAGATTTACCCCAAAAATTAAAAAATCGAAATACGGACTTTTTGCGAAATCCGAATATGAGCGTCTACGTGTTTTGCTTGTACAAATGACATTTGGGTATTTTTGTCATCGGGGACTGGCAACACTGGAATTTATCAAGGAAAAAGTGATTTTCGCGACATGGTCTTTTGTCAGGGGCAATCATTTCGCCTGGGTGCGAGCGAGATAAAAAATTAAAACGTCATCAGGAGCGATATATACTGTACTTATTGAAAAAAATATAAAACTAAGTGAATTATTTCTATAAAATGAGTTGGCGGCCATTTTGTATTGTTGTCGGGTGATTTTGAAAATTTTGATCATGTTTTTCAGGCAGTTGGCAACATTTTAGAAAGTTGACATGTATGAATCGATTGTGCAACTCAACCGGCAGTATCGAGATATGTACACAGTGTTGCCACATTTAGGGTAGTTTTTGAGATTTCCCCAAAAATTTCCTCCTGTAAAATTTTGTATGAAAAATTTTTTTTCACTAATGGTTTCACAAAGAAGACAAAAATTTATTCCGAAAAAAATATGGAGAGAGCTGATGATTGAGGGTTTCGGAGACGGGTGAAGGGCACGCTGAAAGTATTGAAGATAGGTGGGGGGTGCTCGAGCAAATGTCATTCGAAACGTCGTCCAATTGGGAGTGAGCTGAAAAAAAATTCAAAATGGCGAAAAAAAGATGGCCGCCATACAAATTTCATTGGTATCCATCTCGGAGGGTATAAAAGATGGAAGAGTGATTTATTAGCAAAAGATGATCAAAATCCGAAGGTCTACTTGATGAATGGAAAAAAAATTCAAAATGGCGGAATTCATTTTTTCATAGAAAATGTATGGTGAATATTGAATTGCCTTTGATGCGGTTCTTCAGAGAATTCTCACAGAAAAATATGGACATGATGATTGAGGGTTAGTAAGATGGTTGGGGAGCCCGGGAAGGGTATTGTAGATAGAAAAGGGCTGCTCAAACAAAAACAAGATGGCGGCCGACGTGATTTTTGTAACATTTTTATTTTCCTACCGATTTCGTTAAAACTCGCAATTCTAGAAGAAATTAGGAAACGATTAATAGAAAAAGTAGAAAAAACTTAAAAAACAAGATGGCGGCTTTGCTGCAGTCTTTAAAATTTTCGATTTTTCGACCCCGAACCGCGGCGCCACAGCACCGAAACGGGTTAGTTGAGGATAATATTTTTTTCCTGTTTCCGTCTACAATTATCCTGTATTTTGACAGATCGGGAGTGGTTTTTAAATATTCAAGATGGCGGCTGTCGTGGCGGCCATTCAGTTTGAGGTACGAAAAAACGCAATTTTAAAATTCAAATTACTCACAGTTGACAACATCGGAGCGTTTCTACTTCTATGAAGCTATTGTATGTACAGACTTGAAGTACAGATTGGTGAAAAAAATACCCCATTTTTGGGGAAATTTCAAGATCTACCCCAAAAATTAAAAAATCGAAATACGAAGTTTTTGCAAAATCCGAGTATGAGCAACTACGTATTTTACTTGTACAAACGAAATTTGGATATTTTTATCGCCAGGGACAGGCAACACTGAAATTTATGAAAGAAAAAGTGGTTTTCGCGATACGGTCTTTTTTCAGGGGTGATCATTTCGCCTGTGTGCGAGCGAGATGAAAACTTGAAACGTCATCAAGAGCGGTATCTCCTGTACTTAATGGAAAAATTATTCAACTTTCTAAAATAAATCTGTAAAATGAGTTGACGGCCATTTTGTATTTTATTTGTTTTGGAATTGATTTTGTACATGTTTTTGAGGCAGTTGGCAACATTTTGGAAAGTTGAAGTTGAATCGACTGGGTAACTTAACCGGCAGTATCGATAAATGTAAACAGTGTTGCCACCTTCGGGGTAGTTTACGAGATTTTCCCCAAAAAATTTCCTCCTGTAAAATTTTATACGAATTTTTTTTTCACAAATGGTTTCACAAAGAAGACAAAAATTTAATCAAAAAAAAAATATGGATAGAGCTGATGATTGAGGAACTCGGAGACGGGTGAAGGGCACGCTTAAGGTATTGAAGTTAGGTGGGAGTTGTTCGAGCAAATGTCACTCGAAACGGCATCCAATTGGCAGTGAGCTGGAAAAATATTCAAAATGGCGAAAAAAAGATGGCCGCCATGTTTTGGTACTCAAACTTCTTATTTTCGTGATGTGTATAGGCTCACGTGATCAGATTTTTAAAAGCTTATACTATGAAACTATAAAGTGCAGCCCCATGTTGCTGGTACTCAAACTTCTTATTTTTGCGATGTCTATATGCTCACGTGGTCAGACTTTTAGAAGCTTATATCTCCGAAACTATAGGGTGTAGCCCCATGTTGTTGGTACGCAAAATTCTTATTTTCACGATGTCCGTGTGCTTACGTGGTCAGATTTTTAAAAGTTTATATTTCCGGAACTATAGGTTGCAACCCCATGTTATTGGTACTCGAACTTCTTATTTTTGCGATGTCTGTTTGCTTACGTGATTAGATTTTTAAAAGCTTATATCTCCGAAACTGTAGGGTTCAGCCCCATGTTGTTTGTAGTCAAACTTCTTATTTTCACGATTTCTATGTGCTCACATGATCAAATTTTTAAAAGCTTATATCTCCGAAACTATAGGGTGCAGTCCCATGTTGTTGGTACTCAAACTTCTTATTTTCGCGATGTCTACGTGCTTATGTGGTCAGATTTTTAAAAGCTTATATCTACGAAACTATAGGGTGCAGCCCCATGTTGCTGGTACACAAAATTACTAAAAAATTCAGCCCCATGTTGTTGGTAGTCAAACTTCTTATTTTCACGAAGTCTATGTGCTCACATGATCAAATTTTTAAAAGCTTATATCTCCGAAACTATAGGGTGCAGCCCCATGTTGTTGGTACTCAAAATTCTTATTTTCGCGATGTCTATGTGCTCACGTGATCAAATTTTTAAAAGCTTATATCTACGTAGCTATAGGGTGCAGCCCCATGTTGGTGGTACGCAAAATTCTTATTTTCACGATGTCCGTGTGCTTACGTAGTCAGATTTTTAGAAGTTTATATTTCCGAAACTATAGGGTGCAGCGCCATGTTATTGGTACTCGAACTTCTTATTTCAGCGATGTCTATATGCTCACGTGGTCAGATTTTTAAAAGCTTATATCTCCAAAACTATAGGGTGCAGCATCATGTTGTTAGTACTCAAACTTCTTATTTCCGCGATGTCTATAAGCTCACGTGGTCAGATTTTTAAAAGCTTATATCTCCAAAATTATAGGGTGCAGCCTCATGTTGTTGGTACTCAAACTTCTTATTTTTGCGATGTCTGTTTGCTTACGTGGTCAGATTTTTCAAAGCTGATATTTCCGAAACTATACGGTGCAGCATTATGTTGTTGGTACTCAAAATTCTTATTTTCGCGATGTCTATATGTTCACGTGGTCAGATTTTTAAAAGCTTATATCTCCGAAACTAAATAAATATTGACTATGCAAGGCTTTGATGCGGTTCTTTGGAGACTTCTCAAATAAAATATGGGCAGACATGACGATCGAGGGTTTGGAAGATGAATATAAAATGTCGAAAGCCCCCCCGCGAGCTGCTTTAGCAGCTCGCGCACCGAGCAACTAGTATTATTATATAGGTATACTATAATAGATGGATATGATAATTTATAATAATTGTAGTTTTCAAGATATGGACTGTTAAGTGTATGATGAAGTCGGTTTTCAATCTTTTAGATTATCAGTTGTGTTTTAATAAAAACGGTAATCATTTTAACTCAACTTATTTTATCGTGTAACATTAATATTGGAGTGTTGTCGAGTTAAGTTTTGAATAGCATGTTATTATGCTACTTATACAGGTGAATATTATTAAAGTGCACGTATATGAAATAGGAGAAATAATAAAAAAAAAACATTTTTAACGTGATAACGTCTTATAAATCGACTAACCGATGCCAGCGACTTCGTCCGCTTGGATTCTTATAAATCTCACTTGGGGTGGAATTTCTAAAATTCCTGAAACACGTAATTCTTTATTTTTAACCGAAAACCTAAATACCAATTTTCATGGATATAACTTGAAAAATGACGGACTTTCATACAAACTTTCATCCCCCATTTAACCCACTTGGGGGTAGTTTTTCCTAAATTCCTCAAACACCTAATTCTTTATTTTTAACCGAAAATCTAAATACCACTTTTCATGGATATAACTTGAAAAATGTCGGACTTTCATACAAACTTTCATCCCCTATTTAACCCTCTTAAGGGTGGAATTCGCAATAATCCTTTCTTAGTGTGCACCTACGTCATAAAAGGAAGCTACTGTGAAAATTTCAAGTTTCTAGCTTCAGTGGTTTAGGCTGTGTGTTGATGATCAGTCAGTCAGTCAGTCAGTCAGGGCAAGCTACTTTATAATATTATTATTATTATTATAGATAGATGAACGCCGGCTGCAAGCACGAAAAACCGTGACTATTGTCACGTTCCGCCTGAGTGGAACGTGCAAACGAGAACGCGGAACAAGCGATAGAGAGGAACGATTGGTCTAAGAGTTCGGATTGTGATGCATCTATCTCTCTTTGTTTTAACCCCCGACGCAAAAACGACGGCGTGTTATAAGTTTGACGTGTCTGTGTGTGTGTGTGTGTGTGTGGATGCGGGTGGACCGATTTGAATTCGTTTTTTTTTTGTTTGATACAGACTTGGTACAGACACGGCGAGTCTACGATTTTATTGCATGTATAGAAGAATAAAAGATATAGATACGAATTACTTACTGATGAATGAATAATATTTTTCGATCTTACGGACATAATAATAAGAAAATGTGCACTGGTTATTATATTTAAATAAAAAATCACGAGTGCAATAAGTTTAGCATTTTATTAGAAACAAGTACTTATAACCAAGTACGTAAATAAACAAGTACGTATATTTTTATCATTACAGTTTTAATTATTATGAAACTAAGGGAAAAAAATAATCATCTGGACTCGAACCGGGGTGTTTTGATTTCAGAACCGCCCGATTCCCACCTGAGCTATTATAACCTTATAGATGATGGTGGCAAAATTTACCTTTGTATTCTAATGATATTAGCCTCCGAAAGCCCCTGCACACTAAATTTCATGAAAATCATTCATAACATTGACTTCGATATTCATCGATATTATACCAGAGAAATTTATTCCCGTCACTAGTGTAACCCAAATTAGGTGCGGCGCGGGATCTAAAGCGACCTCGGATCTATTTTCGGTATTTTCTCTGAAACCAAGGGTCAGAACCGCAGGCGAAGCTAGTTTTAGTTAAAACATTAACACATAAATGATTTTAGCGCAAATCTAAACAGCTTGTCACGTTCCTGGTCAAATTATGACATATTTATCAAACCATTCAGCACGAGGCCAAAAAAGTGCCAACCGCACTGAAATAGAGTTCCAGGTTTCCTAAATCGACCCCAACCGCACCAGCTGAAAGTTCTCTAAATTTTGGCCCGCAGTGAACGTGTTAATGTTACATTTTTATAATCTTAAGAGCTTGTGCTGGGCATATAGCAGATTACTCAGGAAAGAAAGGCAATATTAGAACAGGTTGATTAGAGCCTGGTGTAGAAATCTTGATTAAATCAGGGTTTATGATTGTTATTTATGAAGATAAAATTTCTATGTTTTTGCTATAATTTCTGATAAAGTTTGTAATCTGTTGTTACAGGAGCTAGCAAAGTAATACATTTCCTTGTCAATCTTTCTATGGATAAGTCTTCATATGGGTAATACGTAGTCAAATAATCTAGAACACAAGAGGTGTCCCCTGTAATGTTATATTTGGGAAGAGGGTCTTAATCTAAAGACACCCTTAAAAATCTTGCGATTTTCTCATCTTTAGATATATTCGAATCGCGGTTCTACAGCTATTTAGAGTTTCTTATTGAACTTCACTATTGTAAAGTGATGTCGCGGACTGCAATACCTCTAGGACTGGTGCTTTAAATATATTTATTGAATGTCTGGTACAATGTGTGAACCATTTCTTCAAGCAAACATCATGTCGATTGAAGCTGGCATCTTTTCGTAATAATAACAGCTGTATAATATCCCTGCAACTAAGGTAAGTTGTGTAAACATCATCATTATTAAAATATCTTTATTTATCACCCGTACAAACTTAATTAATATCGAATCACAATTAGTTTAACTGAGATCTCTTTTTAAATCTGTTTTATACTGATTAATTAATTACACTCAGCCAAGCCCAACATGGCAGCATTTATTCGATTAGGGTGTGATTGCTATCGCAACCCTCAATCAAATATCACGACCTAGACGCTGAAGCATCTATTAGTCGGTTGAGTCTCTGGAGGAGACTGAATTCATGGCTTCGAAGTGCCCGTATTTATACCAATAATTCAAGATGGCGGTTCGGCGCCATTGAATGAATCAAATGTCAGTTCATTCTAACCTGTTTCAATTATGCAATTAATAACCTGTAAACCATTTCTAAAAATTCTAATTAATTTTCAACAATAATCTGACAGTTGTGACTGTATGTTGTATTTGCTAAAAAATAAATCTTGATGTTTAAAAGAGGTCCTAGAATTAACATATCAGAAATTAAAGAGATTGAAAAAGGGGGTACCAAGGTTGAACTCGCCACCTTGGTACGACTATAATTTCTGTTGTTCTGTCAGAAATCACTTTCTGAAGACCGTTTAATATGATTAAAAATGTGGAAAAGCGTAAAAATAAAATTTAGGCCAATTAGTTAATCGTAAAAGCATTTTTAGCAATGGTATCCGGGTCTTTATGCCCGGGCACAAATCTATCGCACTTCTTGTTAACACGAGTAGCAAAAAGATTAATTTGTGGTCACTGCTGTTAAGTGTGGATATTGAACGCCCCCCATACAGTAATTATAACTGATGGCGGTGGTATTATCAATCCAGTGGTAATGTTTGGAAACAAAAACCTTAAGCGCAAGGAAGGCAGCAAGCAATTCCAAATAATTAATTTGTTGAGTACTTTTCCATTCAGACCACTGCCATCTGTTGATTCTGATCCACAAGCTGCACTCCACCCCGTAGTTGAGGCGTCAGAGTAAATCTCTTTTTCATAATTGTCACTTCAAATTTTGTGGACCGAACTATCAATGTACTTTAAGCAAGATAAATCCTCATTTAGAGAATCCGGGATATGCATTATCCTATTGTACTCATAATAACCTACAAGTTAAGATATTTACATTCCTCAAATGCCCTTGTATACACATACAACCAACCGTACCCTATGGCAATGCAGGCAGAGACTAATAAACCTATTAATTTTGAAAATATTTTAATCTTATATTGACATAATATATAATATGTTTAATATTTAGTGACTCTCTACGAATGTGTTTTGTTATCATTAGGTAAACTTTCTAGGTTGAGTGAGTCTATAAAGCCAAGAAATTTACAAGATAAGGATGGAGAGAGATTACTTTTCTTATAATTAATTATGAAGCCTAATGCTTTTATAGTCATACTAATATTCTTATTGCATTCCTTAAAGGATCGTACGATCAGTAATAATTCATCAAATATTAGATATGTAAACCGCTTGATATATTATGTAGTTAATAGTTTATTAATAGATTTCATTATTTTTGTAATATATATATATGGGGCTGTGTTTAACCCAAAGGGTAGGACATTAAATTGGTATGTTTTCCCACAACATAGAGTGAAATTATTTTCTTAATCTTTTAAGACTTTTAATAAAAAATATGCATCCTTTAAATCTAGTAGTAGCCTTTAAATATGAATCTTTTTTATTAATTTTATAGCGGTTCATTCTTTGTGCCAATGCACAGAAACTCATTTATATTCATAAGCTGTTCTTTCTTTAGGTGTATATTCAGGAACGATGAGAAGTTAGGCTTCCAGTTTTTGCACTGAAGGCGGCGGGTGGCTCCTCTTCTGTGCCGGCAGCTTGTGTGCCGAAGGAGCCCTGTAATTTCTGAAGAATCTATTATGTTTTCACCAAACAAGCACTAGTCAACCTTTGTTATATATATTTTGGACGTTCAAATACGTCCCTTTTGACGCATGACAAAATGAAGTATCTTCTTCTCATAACATCTGAGTATTGGATGTCACAGAGCATACGAACGCCTTCCATTAATTAGTTAATTTGCTGGCAGCACTATTTTTTATTTGACTAATTATGACACGAGCGATACAAGAAGTGACAGAGGAAATCTGTCTTTGTCTCGTGTCTATGCCCCTGTCGCGTTTTACTGTGGTTCTGGGCAAAGCGCTTTTATTTCCAAGTTTATAACGGCGTGGCGATGCGTTTGCTGTTGGTAGGAACTATGTATTTTTTCTTTTGTAATAAAGGAACCTTTTCGGGCCTCCTTGTCCAGACCGGAGATATCTAGCAATGTGATTTACTATGTTAGAAAAAACTCCTTCCGTATTTCTGGTTCAAATTGTTGTAGTGTTCCGAAACAGATTTCTTGGGGTCTTCTCCCAAAATCTTTTACGGTAAAGCTTGATCTCCGTGTGCCTCAGTACCCTCGGTAGGTATTTCTGGCGGCGCGGGCGGCCTGTCTGTGAGCGGTTCGTTGTTCATGACCAATCTCCACCTCTATTGGGTTAGGTGGCTCGGAACATATGCTGAATTCCTCGACCTCGCCTGAAGTCGGGAAGTTTAGTCTTATTTCCATTGATTTGGACTGACAGGTTAATTTATTTGAACCGATGACACTGTTTAATCTTGTGTACTATGAAAGACTCCGTTGAGTAATTTGATGTACAATGTACATAGTGTCCAAAAATAAATAATATTGCGCCCTTTTGTAGTGGCCGATAGACATGTTGAAAGGCTCCAGCAATGCAATTGCAATTGAGCAATTCAGAAATGGTACTATGAAAGACTCCGTGGAGTGAACTCCGTTGAGTAATTCGATGTACCTTAGTCTTCGGTGGTTAAAATTAACCGGTGATCACCCTTAAACATTGTGAAAGGCTCCTTTGAGCAATTCGGAAATGGTACTATGAAAGACTCCGTTGAGTAATTCGATGTACCTTAGTTTTCGGTGATTTAAAATTAACCAGTGATCACCATTAAACATTGTGAAAGGCTCCTTTGAGCAATTCGGAAATGGTACTATGAAAGACTCCGTTGAGTAATTCGATGTACCTTAGTTTTCGGTGATTAAAATTTTCCGGTGATAACCATTAATACACTGTGAAAGGCTCCTTTGAGCAATTCGGATGTGTTTTAGGTTAGCGTAAACACCACGTGGACGCCATTTTGTACTTAGGTAGGTACTTACCTGCATATTTTATTCCGATGACGACGATTCCTCCTCTTGAATTTTGAAGAATTTCCATTTTTGTGTTCGACGTAATTTCGCTCCTTATCTTTTTACTAATATATTATCTCAATTCGTTATTTTTTCTTTTGAGCTGAGTTGTGTTGAGTGGCAGCACTAAAAAGCGAATGAGCTGAGACGTTGCAGAAACAAACATGTAAAGTTGGTATCATGACCCAATGATACCAACACAGAAAAAAAAAAAAAAAAGGGATTTATTATCTATTCTCAAAAAAGTGTTGTTTGGCGGTAGCTAACGAGCGTTACTACAATATAAAATTACATTATTTATTTCAGCTAATCCGTGGACAAGACACGAAGTATAATATGAAGTTTACGCTAACTTGAATATGAATATAGGTATAATCACATGTATCGTGTGGTATGATCACAATCACAATCATACCACTCGTGTGGTATGATTGTGCGTGATTGTGATGCTTGATTAACTAATACGCAGTATGATTATACGTAAGTACATAAAACATATATTTTAAATTATTTACTTTCATTTACTACAATTAATTCTAGTATATTTATAGATTTTAATCTTTCTTAACGAAACAATACTTTTTATTTATTTCAAGGTGAAATAGATCGCATTTATTCTAGACTATGATTATATTATTTACTATATTAAAATATGTATGAAATAAAGTCTTTAAAATATTAGGGATAAAGACTATTATAGTCTTTATCCCAACGCAAAGAAATTTTACACTTGTTGTAGTGTAAAAGGATTTTTGTATCAGTAGTTTAGTCCCGCAATACATTTCCCCCGCCATCTACTCGTAAGTACGTGATCGAATTTCGTCAACAAAATCGAATTCACTCTATACAATGCAGTGAATAACATACGGAGTACTGTGAATACCTTAAACCCTTTCTATCTTCGTACGCTGAGACACGTGAGCAATTCTAAGCGAAAGGAAGCAAAAGAAATCGTTACTGTTGAAAATTGATATGAATTTGACAACCTCTAACGGGTATGATTCTTCTGATAACAGTGTGAAAATCTATATTTGCCTATTTCTTAAATTAATTTTCTTATTTCTTAAATTAATTTTCTTATTTCTTAAATCTATATATTCTATTCCAGTTTCGTATTACAGTAAATCAACAAGCTATTTAGCAATCTTACATAAAAAATTATAAATACCGAACTGATGATATGAGTATGAACGGAAAAATTAAAAAAACTTACAGTAAAATAGTAGGAAATAAATTGAATCAATATAAACCTTTACATCTAGGATTCAATTATCAATAAAAAAATATATAAATACATATATCCATGTACCTACTCTGGCAGCAATCTAGAAAACGTGCAACCCACAAAAGCTCTGCCTGAGTCTTAATTATGAGCCTAAGTATAATCTTTTCTAAACATTACACAAGATTTTTCACAGCTGTGTTGAAATAATGTAATCACATTTTCGTCTAAATTTAGGGCAGCTAGAATAAATTTTCTTGTGGCGTAGTCAAGCTTCAGTAGAACATAAAGTGTTGCTATATGTATATTATACTAGCGGACCCGGCAGACGTCGTCCTGCCCGGTGACATGCCGATAGCAGCGCCACCTACCGAAACCCGGTAGCTTACCTGTACCTACCTACCCGGTAATTGTGTTTTCAAACCATTCAGGAAACCATTGAAATATACTATAATATAAATATAATATAAACTAGCTGACTCCCGCGACTTCGTTCGCGTGTTTATAGGTTCTATATAGGATCGGAACGGATCCCATAATTCTTTTATGTACTTAAACTAAATGTAGCCTAAGTTACTCCTTATAACAACACCTATCTGCCACTGAAAGTTCCGTTAAAATCGATCCAGCCGTTTCTGAGATTAGTTGAAACAAATAGACAGAACGACAAACATAAATTTAAACACACGCCAGTTTAAAATAAGCCGTACGTACAAAGATCCGGGTCCAATGTTATTTAAACCGAATAAATGTCTGTCATCTCTGAACTAACAAACCTATGACCTTGAAATATTTATGGGACAATATGTAAAGTACTACCTTTCTAACAAAAAAATAATGAGTGAAATCGAACAACGCGATAATGAATTACAGCTAAATACACTTTTTAACATTCATCCCCTCTCCCTAGGGAACCGTGGTGAATTTCGGGATAAAAAGTATCCTATGTCCTACCTCGGAGTATAAACTCAAATCGTACCAAGTTTCATTTGAATCCATTCAGTAGTTTCGGCGTGATGCGCGGCCAAGATACAGACAGACAGACAGACAGACAGACAGACAGACAGACAGACAGACAGACAGACAGACAGACAGACAGACAGACAGACAGACAGACAGACAGACAAAAATGAAAAAAATTGCAGTTTTGGCTTCAGTATCGATTATAGATTGCCCTCCAATAAAAAATATCAAAATATCTTCAATGTACAGAATTGGATCTGTTACAGTTTTATTATATTATAGATAAATCGGTCCAGCCGTTTAGAAGGAGTTAGATGACAAACACACGTACAGAAGAATTATAAAGGTATGGGTGTGAGAGTTTACCGTATCGACGGAATGAACATTATAGACCAAGATCCCAGATTGATCTGACATAATGGTCTAGGATCCCACCTTAGAAATTTCTACCCTCATCTGTTATTTAAACGAATTATATGTCAAATGAAAGATTATTTTATTCTTAATCGAACCGTATTTGGTTGCCTGGTCAAAAGTGGTGCTAAATCATGGTTGCCTGGATTTTAAGATATAAAATGTTCGGTGCGAGTGTTGAAAGTGACAGAAAAGTGTTGCGCGCGCAATTTCATTTGACAGACAAAGATGCAGTGAGGCAGGCGTGCACTCGGCAGGTGCTTAGTCTATACATAGATTAAAACCATAGACTTTCTGTGCCTGTCCATTAAAGATATTTACAAAAAAATAAGTGAGTGACGTAAGGGATAAGTAATAAAACGTAAAAAAGCTGTTTTTGAAAATTTTGTCTGTTTGTCTGTATGTTTGTGCATGTATTACGCAAAAACTACTGAATGGATTGAAATGAAACTTAGCATGATTTAAGTTCATACTACATAATAGCATATAGGATACCTTTTATCCCGAAATTCAGCAGAGTTGCCTTGGGAGAGAGGATGAAAGTCAAAATACACATTTTGACTTTCATCCCCTCTTCCAAGGGAACTGTGCTGAATTTCGGGATAAGAAGTATCCTATATGCTATTATGTAGTATGAACTTAAATCATGCCAAGTTTCATTTCAATCCATTCAGTAGTTTTTGCGTAATACATGCACAAACATACAGACAAACAGACAAAATTTTCAAAAACAGCTTTTTTACGTTTTATTACTTATCCCTTACGTCACTCACTTATTTTTTTGTAAATATCTTTAATGGACAGGCACAGAAAGTCTATGGTTTTAATCTATGTATAGACTAAGCACCTGCCGAGTGCACGCCTGCCTCACTGCATCTTTGTCTGTCAAATGAAATTGCGCGCACAACACTTTTCTGTCACTTTCAACACTCTCACCGAACATTTTATATCTTAAAATCCAGGCAACCATGATTTAGCACCACTTTTGACCAGGCAACCAAATACGGTTCGATTAAGAATAAAATAATCTTTCATTTGACATATAATTCGTTTAAATAACAGATGAGGGTAGAAATTTCTAAGGTGGGATCTCCTACTATAACTTATTTTCTGAAAGATTAAACCTTAGGCTCTCAGTATATATATATATATATATGTATATATAATATATATTGTAGAATATCACTTCGAACCAGACTCTTCGACCAGAACTTTTATCAGATGCTTTAAAACTTCACAAAAAATAAATGCATAATTAAGTCCAATTAAGATAGACCTCTGACTTGTATGGGCGCTCATACAATTAAGAGGCCTAGCTTAACTGGTAACTCATACCTTGCTAAAAACTGTTAAAAGTTCACTGGCATAGATGTTTAGGTAGATCAAAATGTAAACATCCGGAAGTGAAAGTCCCATCAAATATCGCAGCTAACTTGTATTAATGCCATCTCATCTACACGAAAGTGAACAACACACATTTTTGCTAAAAATTAGGATCGCTGTAGGTTGGAGCCCCTTATCTATACCGTACTGTGGCTTATTAAAACATTTCGTAAATTGACGTAAATATTGTGGTGATATTTAATACACCAACGACAGTAAATATTTTTGAGTTTTACACTGCTTTGGCTACATTGCAATAAAACTTACAGATTTTCATAATGTATAGCCGAATTAATTACAA
This sequence comes from Melanargia galathea, assembly GCA_920104075.1. Taxonomy (NCBI): domain Eukaryota; kingdom Metazoa; phylum Arthropoda; class Insecta; order Lepidoptera; family Nymphalidae; genus Melanargia; species Melanargia galathea. Next base: position 10,183,393 of record OV049869.1, read on the forward strand.
ACAACACAATTTACAAAACAACCCAAAACAATCATAAAACAAAATTGAACTGGCACCCAAAGTTTTCCGAAAATACTCATCAACTCAATTAAGTGAAATATTTTCTTACAAAGCTCCATAAGGTAAGCTTCCAAAATTTCTTACATTCTTTACACAACAATTTGTTTTGTTCATTGGTAACAAGAAATTCTACGAATATTGTTTGATAAAACATTACCTATTTTATTTCTAGTCGATTATTTTTCCTATATTGATAGGATATAGTATATTAGTAAACATGCGGTGGTGCTTATCATTACAATAATAGTTTTATTAATACCTTTAATTATATTTGTAGTTTAGTTTTTAGGTAGTAGGTAAGTTTTAGAAATAGAACCGTATCATGAAATGATCGGCCACATCATGAAATGATCAACTGTAAGATCTGGCCATAACATGTACTTACATGACGTGCATCTTTTAAATAGTTGACTGAATTACATCAAGTAAGTTAAGTATAATATCAAGCTAAATGTTCCCAGAAGGCTAGTCGTATTACCTTTCTGAATGCAGATACTTAATATTTTGTCCATAGGTCCTGAATCGTGGGGTGTATCAAACAGCGCATAGACATAACCACCACTACCCCACCACCACCAAAACAGCGTTTTAACGTCCCACTGCTGGGCACAGGCCTCCTCTCTCATAGGAGAGAGGGATTTAGAGCTTCGACCCGCCACGCTGCTCCAATGTGGGTTGGCGGGCTTTAACGACTATTGTCACATGATAGTGATAATAACCGGAACCGACTGCTTAACGTGCTCTCACGGGCACGGGGGTGCAACATCGCCAACTACCAACTCCGGACTGGCACTGAGAATTTCTTGACAGAAAAACCCAATACCTGACAATAATTTGCCCGACCCGAGAATCGAACCCGGGACCTGTAGTCGAATATGCTAACCACTAGACCAACGAGGCAGTATCGACATAACTATTATGAATTAAATGGAAATAATGAAAGATTTCTCTCTCTTCCTTCGGTTTCTTGGTAGGTTATTATAGAGGTAACCTCTGAAAGTACTAGACTGAATTTGAAAATACTAAAACAATGATAAAATTAATTAGATAAGTACCTCTATTTTCTGAAATATTTATAGCCAGTAATTAGATACTTTAAATTACATGATATTTGAAATTATTTGAAGCAGATTGACGTACGGTCGTTCATTTTAATATTGCAGAACCTTTTCAATAAAATACCTGATCTTCAAACTAATGATGCATAGCAACAGGCTTGTGAACGTAGCATGAAGAAATACGATTCCTTCAGCGAAACTCGCTTAGGAGAGACTTTGACAAAATTCCAAAAGATTTAGAGAGACGGAGCGCATCATAGATTTATCAAGTCGCAGGTACAGCCATCAATATAACTTTATGTATACAAAATACCACAAGCTTTTCTATCCTGTCTGTAGCTAAGTTTAAGGACCATTTTCAAACGAAATATTATCCTCTCTGAACGTACAAGGACTTCTGTATGTTAGGTTAGTTTTGTTCCTCAATAAATTTTCTCCAACGTCTATGTACGTCTATGGACGTGATCGAATTTCGTCAATACAATGTGATCAACTCGATACGATGTAGAGAAAAGCGTAAAGAAGTCTGTGAATACTGTTATCCTATTTTGAGGTGAAACTTACTTGAAATTATGTACCTACATGCTGAAAAGTTGAATCCAGTGTAATAAGGAATAAATTAAAAATTTAAAAAACCCTCGACATTCGCCATTTTATGTCGGCGGCCATCTTGGATTTGCAATAGTGCTATTCTACTAGTCAAGCCCTTTCATTTGATATCCATATTAAGAGAGTTGTGAAAAAATATGTAATCCGCCATTTTATAGCGGCGGCCATCTTGGATCGATTTTCATGAAACATAGCTAACAACACTCTCGACTAATTCACCTTTCAAACAAAAAAACCGCATTCAAATCGGTCCACCCGTTCAAGCGCTACAGGGTAACAGACAGACACACACACACACACATACACACACACAGACACGTCAAACTTATAACACCCGTCGTTTTTGCGTCGGGGGTTAAAAATGGTCGACAAAAGGATACCTGGCTGAGTTTTTTATGGGCTTCTTCAAAGACTAGGGGGCATTTTGCACACTCATAGTTTCATTTAAAGTTTAAAGTTATTAAGTACCATTACTTCACTGCTGAGCCCTGAGTGTAACTTTACATGACATTAGTATAGAAAGTAACTTTTGGGAAAACATGATCTCATTCCCATACTAAATTATACATTCACGAATGGTTAAAATTAACTTGAAAAGTTTATCTAGAGCTTCAGATCGAAGAAGCTCAAAGGAGTTTAAAGGAGTAAAAGTTGCTATGAATAATATCCAAACTGGTATTCTTTCTCATAAAAGCGATTTGCCACACTATTACTAAGGAAATTCACGAAATCTAAATACAATACAACAAGAAAAGAAAAGCGAGAATATCGTGTGAAAAGTCAGTAGGAATGTTTTCGAAAACCGCATTTTGCATGCTGTGCACGTTAACTTTTTATTAGCGATTGAATGTCTGCAGTTCTTGAACATTTTAGCTTAGCTTTGAATTACAATTTCATGAATGCATTATACAAAAATATAGACTCTACGTTCTACGAATTAGATGCAGTCTGAAATACCAGTAAGTACATTCGTTGCAATTCGAAAAACCTAAGATAGTTTTTCCTCTTTACCGGCAGTTAAGTCAGAAACAACTTGGTAACTAGTGTGAGATAGTTTTGAAATTAGAACTCCATTCGAACCTACTACTATTGCGATTGTTCCCGTTACACGCGGCTAAAACTTTTCGCTTGGACACGTAAAAGGAATAAGGACAACAAAAAAAACACGTTAACTATCAGAGTAACTAACACAAAGTTGTTCAGAAGCGCCCAGTCGAGTATGAAATGTTGCTCAAATATAAATTTTGCATATTTGAGAAGGGAATGTGACCCATTCAGTTGTGCCGGGGTTGCTCGCTAGGAATTCTGTCAAAGTACGTGAACGTCCGGAGGCGAATATTCAGGCGATTTTCTACAAGATGGCGGTGCACGCGGGTCGCGCTCATATCTGCATAATACGATAATCCTTCACAAATTCTTTGAAATTTTATTAGACTTTAGGAATAATAATGTTATAGCCTTCTTAAATTTAATGTACAAATATTGTAATAATAGTAGGTATATATTAATTGTACACCAATCTATATGCTATACTTACTTTTGAAAATTTTCTCTGCAGAAACATTACTAGAGACCTGTTCATTTAGTTAGATTTTGTATTATTAGAAAAATTAACGAAAATCATGGTTTAACATCGATTGGTTTATCTTCAAGAAAATATTATTAGAGAGATTCCAAGGGAAGGTCGATCGCTCAAATATTATTTTATTATTTTGGTCATTCGCGAAAATAGAGAACGTTATCGAAATGTAAAGTTTTACTGCAAAATAAATGGAACCTTAGTCTCTTGGGAATAACATACAGTTTTCAGGTTGGTTATAAATCGCGTTATGTTAGACCAATTATTCGGAGGGTGAGCTGACATATGCTATGATGGATGACCGGCTGTTTATTACGTTTTTTGCCATTGACCTGTTTATGTGAGGTTCTGCGAGGAAGCCCCAACGTATTTATGTTGTAGGCATTAATTGCTTTGATGTGTTCACTGAAAATTTTAATTTCCATTTCAAAATTCAAACGGCACAAACATTAAAAAAAATGTATCAATCAATTCAATTTAAAACCGTGAATAGGGAATTATTTACTACTAGAGGATGCCCGTGACTTCGTCCGCGTAGATTTAGGTTTTTGAAAATCCCGCGGGAACTCTTTGTTTTTCCTGAGCTCGTTTGAGTACATACTGTTAAAGTCACGCACTATAATAGCAATCAGTATTAATTTTTTAATAGCTCTATTCCATCACTAAAGTTTTCCCAATGAAAGTCCAGTCCACCCCAGTTGATAATTCGGACGTTCAAAGATTCCTAAGCTTTTAGCTTTAAAAATGACTATACTTCCATACAACTTTTCAACCCCTCTTTCAACCCCTTACAACCCTTTTTTCGTATTAAAAGTAGCCTATGTTCTTTCTCAGACTCTCTGTGTACCAAATTTCATCTAAATCAGTTCAGTAATTTTGGCGTGAAAGCGTGACAGACACAGACAGAGTTACTTTCGCATTTATTTATTTACTACTAGCGGACCTGGCAGACGTCGTCCTGCCCGCTATTAGCGCCACCTACCGGGTCCAATTTTTCTACTTATAAACCTTCCTCTTGAATCACTCTATCTATTAAAAAAAACCGCATCAAAATCCGTTGCGTAGTTTTAAAGATTTAAGCATACATTGGGACATAGGGACATAGGACATAGGGATATAGGGACAGAGAAAGCGACTTTGTTTTATACTATGTAGTGATGAATGTATGTATCGTGGCCATATCTTAGAATTCATGATGTGGCCGATCATTGCATGAAATAGAACCGGTTCATGAAATAATCGGCCACATTCCGAACCAGTGGTAGATTTAATTGACGATTAAAAAGTACTTGTAAAAGTTTATTTGAATAAAAAACTTTTCTATTCTACATCATGAAGTGATCAATTCTATGATCTGGCCACGATATAACATGTATATTCACTACCAATACAAAAACTACATTCTGGTCTTAATTGCTACTGGCTGGCAACTGCAAACATGCAGCTAAGATTTGTACGTATTGTATTTACCTTTTATTCTGCTACACAAAGTAAAAATATAAACTGACCCTATGCTCACGTAAATAAATTAAGTGGCTTACTTACTTACCCATGAAAAATAAGAGAAAACCCAATTAGTAGACTATTTTCTAGCTATACATTTAGATACGAAACGTCAGCCCAATTATTTTCAAAAGGGCTTATATTTTCTACGACGAACGATCGACGAATATCTATATTTTGTTTATTGTATTTTTTGAAATCCACTTTGTTGTGTATTTGCAATTGGAATTCATCGGTACATAATGCCACAGTTTATCGTCCATGTTAATTTAGCCATGCATTCTTACCGCGAAAAAACAATGAAACCATATTACAAGTAAAGTGAAAAATTGTGAGACGCTAGTGCAAGGAACTAGTATAGTAAATTTTAAGTTAAGGGCGTTTGTGCACTTATTCGTTTTCGATTCGTTTTCGTGTTTCGTGAAAACACGATTCGACATAGCCTTCCTTATAACTGTATGGGCGCTTGTGCACTTACTCGTTTTCGATTCGTTTTCGTGTTTTTAAATTCGTGAACTTTTCACATCGAATCGTTTTAAAATAAGGACGCGTGCGGAAAGGTGTGTGCGATATTCATAATCACTAACCTTAGTGTTACTGCCAGTATTTCTTCACAGAGTACATTGAATATAATTTTTTCTGCAGTTATGCATTCTCTAAAACGTGTGTATGGCCGAGTAATCTGTTCTTTTACTTATATGACACAATATGATATCGAAAGTAGCAACATTCATTCAATTGTAATTATTAAAAAAAGATTTTTCATGATATCTCAATAAGTGATGATCGATAAATGCTCTTATAATAGAAAAGAATAGAAAAGAATAGAAAAGTTTTTTTATTCAAATAAACTTTTACAAGTACTTTTGAATCGTCAATTGAATACTTCTGTTTATAGGATGTATCCAGAATTTTTTCATTCTCCGGCGCCTACGAATGTATAAGAAAAGGGCGAAAAACCTGACGACGATTAAATGCAGCACACATTATGAACACGGTTTTATCTACGAAATGCTTAAAACGTATAGTGAAATCACGATTAAGTGCACAAATGTCATTCGTGAATTTCGTATCCGTTTTTATGATGTTCATTAAAAAAAACGAACATGAATCGAAAACGAATCGAAAACGAGTAAGTGCACAAACGCCCTTAACGGTAACTGTCTGTTAATCTGTCATTTAGTAAGGCGATATAAAATTATGAAGTTTTTTGCCAAAAATTAATTTTCACACTAAATTATACAAAGGGCTCCAAGTTATACAAATATACATAAATAATAACATATAATTATTGGTATAAAAATATATACTTCTACGATCTTGATTAGATATCACAATATTCTAAATGTTATTTATCACTTTCAAAAACAATAATGCTCTGAACATTATTGAAATATTTCATCGACAGTGAGAGAATACATTTAGAATTTTACATTGAATAAGCCCTCTGTAAATAAACAACATCTTACCCTATTTCTATTTATAACGTTTTATCCAAAGGACGAGACCCTTATGATAAAGCAAATACGTCGTGGGGACGCACCTGTGGCACATAACAAAGGAACGCTGACTAATGCCTCTCAATTTTTCGGCTAAGAAATAACTCACTTGTTGATTCTCTTCCCCAGCCTTTCTACCTTCCTCGTTTTCTCATAATATTTCACTTTTCAAAAAGGTTTCACTCGATCAAGCCTATCAATTTAAAGCATGATTAAAAATAGTAAAAGTTTTGTAAGCTGGTTTATTACTTTGATATCTACAAAGGTGTTGGATAGTGCGTAGGCAGGTAAGCCTAGAAAGAGACGCTTGAATTTGGTTTTTATTTTGCTTACATATTAACAGTAAACTTTATTCAAGAGTTTGCGTACCTATATCCGAACGTCTTCATTGAGTCTTCGTTACTATTTTGACGTTACTTACTATGTGTACCGTGGTTTTAAAATTCAAAGCATATTTTGTACATAGATAATAGATACATAAACCAACGAAGCTATTGTTTGCAAACTCTTCTAGCGTATTTGTTATTTTATACAAAGTTATCGCTAAGCATATTGCGGTACTATAATCTAGATGAGACTAAAGTAAATTATAAGATAATCCCGTACGAGCTTAAGTGAGATAATCCTATAAATCGCGAATCCCATAATAGGATATAGAAGCTTCCACAATTTAGAAGTGACAAAATTTTAACCGCATTGTTTGACTTCGTGTATTACATTCGGGGTAAATAATTGAGTGATAAGTTGATACAAGTATAAATTAAAAATTTAAAAAACCCCCGACATTCGCCATTTTGTGGCGGCGGCCATCTTGGATTTGCAATAATGCTATTCTATTAATCAAGCCCTTTCATATGATACCCATATTAAGGGAGTTGTGAAAAAATATGTAATCCGCCATTTTGTAGCGGCGGCCATCTTGGATCGATTTTCATCAAACATATCTAACAACACTCTCGACTACGAAAAACGACTACGACCTTTCAAACGAAAAAAACCGCATTCAAATCGGTCCACAGCGGAACAGACAGACAGACACACACACACACAGACACGTCAAACTTATAACACCCCGTCGTTTTTGCGTCGGGGGGTTAAAAAGCAGGGTTCACATTTCCACGGTGGATTCCTCAAAGCAGTCTGACAAATTCCTGAACTTCAAACTAAACGCTTACAGGGTTAGTTGCGACAACGCAAGTATGTGTCGAAGAATGTGTTCACCATGCCGAGTGCGGAGCTCTTTAGCGGGAATTCCTAAGGTTATGCTTACAGTTTATGCCTCAATTCGTGGATAAATTAGTTTATATTTACAACATCTGTAGGGTACTCCAAAAACTTTGAAGCTAAATTCGACTTTGTAATAGAATGACTTTGTAAATGAAAAGCTGTGATAGCCTAGTGGTTAGGACGACCGACTTCTAATCGGAGGTCGTGGGTTCGATCCCGGGCACGCACCTCTAACTTTTCGGAGTTATGTGCGTTTTAAGTATTTAAATATCACTTGCTTTAACGGTGAAGGAAAACATCGTGAGGAAACCTGCACGCCTGAGAGTTCTCCATAACGTTCTCGAAGGTGTGTGAAGTCTGCCAATCCGCTTGGCCAGCGTGGTAGACTATGGCCAAAACCCTTCTCACTCTGAGAGGAGACCCGTGCTCTGTAGTGAGCCGGTAATGGGTTGATCATGATGAATAGAATGACAGAGGAATACTTAATGCTACAAATAAGTTACTAATAAGTTAATAACTTTTTTTATTCAGTACGTGGGGGCTAATTATGTTAGGGGTAATATTATAAGAATTACTCATTTCGACTTTACCGGTTCGCACCTGGTCTATCCAGAGCTGGGAGTGGGTATCTAATCTCTATGTGCTATTCCAGAAGAGTCGCTTCGTTATCCCATCTTTCAGCTTTTTGTAATTTATGAAAACACTAGAGATAGGATGGACAAGATCGCGTTGAGTGGTAGTGATTTAATTTCATTTTGGGCTGCATTTGTCTTAATCAAAAGCATTACGCAAAATTTGAGCTTTTTTTAACTACTTACTAAAATAAGTACAGTACAAAGATTATTAAATAACATGTAATACAAAGTAATATACACACGACAAAAATAATTTTAACAAAAGACAATACTGGAAGAGATTAGGGATAATACCATAAATCGGTAAACCCATATAGCATGCAAAGCCCCCGCAATTTAGAGTGGCAAAATTTCAGCCGCATTGTTCGGCTTTGTATCATTATGTTAATGCAAAATAATTATATTATAACCTCGGCGTTCACGTCTTGCGGAGTGAATTCCTCCAAGTAGTCTGATAAATTCCTTAGCTTCCTGCTAAATAACTAGTTGCGACAGTACGGCAAGTATGTGTCGAACAATGTGTTTATAGTGCCAAGTACCAGGCTCTTTGGATTCCTCAGGTCATACCTTATGTACGGCTTCCTTTGTAGATAAATTAGCTATAACAAGCTCCTCTTAACATTCCTGTGTGGTCCTGCCTAAATTGATGTTTGAGAATTTGGTATCTTTAAATAATATACTTACTACAAAGTTTCTTACAAGGTATTTGGGGTGACTGAACATTGGTAAGACTACATTGAAACGACGAGTGATATTATTTAGCCAAGGTAAAAAAGGTTTCTTCTTGCCTTGGCTAAATATTATCACTGATATTGATGACATAATGAACATTATGCAATTACTATTCTTAATTCTATCGATTCAGAAGAAGGCGACGGTGATCTCTAATTGCTTGAAATCTTCTAACACGTAGAATTTTAACCTATCTTATACCGTATTGCATGCTATGCCAACGATAAGGACAATAAACTTCACTTTTAAAGTGTCCTTAGCAATAAGAAACGAAATAAACTCTTAGTCATATTAAATCGGGCATCTATCGCAGTTGGGCCCGATTTCGGCAGTAAACATTCGCAAACGGACGCTAATCCTTGTCATAAAAGTAATCCCCACATAAAGTTACGCGACGATGGACAACATAAGGGTAGGGATTTGCTCGCACGAAGATTTCGAAGTAATTAAGATAAAATGCCAGGAGTTTTATACGTAACCGGAGCTACTCGTTTTTCGACGCTCATACCGAGTTAATCCTCGAGTATGCAATAAAGCTGCTAAAGTATTTGTGTTCCAGGCGAAATTACCCATATTGAAAATACCCTTCGGTGCTAACAGCCGGCTAAAGGCTTATTTAAACACTAGCTGATCCCTCCCGACTCCGTTCGTATACTTAAATTCTACGGTTATGGATATTGTCAACATTAATAAAAAGTACTTTAAAAACGTACCCAACGTTTAAAGTATATCCCGACCAAATTTTGGCCACAGCAACCAATCTCAAACACTGATACTAACCAACTACGCAGGAAATATTATAGTGCATAAGTGTGTGCGAAAAAACAGGAGAAACCTTTTTTCTTTCACTCTCAAAATCCGATGGGACGTCAATGTGAGACACGATCGGAGAGAAATGGAAAAACAAAAATATAACTATACCAGCATAAACATATTATAAACTACAGTTATTGTAAAAATATACCTATTGCTGATTAGGTATGAAATCTTTTAAATAGCTTTATTTCACTAGAATGAAATCTTCTAAACTCGTTAAAACTCCATGTTATTTAACGCATTTGATACCAATGGTGGCTGAAGTATAATTGTTAATATGGAAAATACCTACACTTACAAATAAGTAAGTAAATTTTTTTTTTTCATGTAGATCAACTCCGATTGCAGAAAGTTATTCAAGAATATCGCTACTGTATACGGACGTGCTCCCGCGAACCTTAGTCTATAAAGCTAAGTAACTGCTTACATTAAATTGTGGAGCATTTTCGAGCTACTCCCAGTCAATACAGTTTCAATAGACTTACGGAGTCGATATCGATTTGCAATTATAATATCGCTTTTGTTTAGATTGACTGCGCAAAATATTTTAAGTGTTATCTGCAGCTGTTTATTGGTTATTTAATTTTAAACAAGTTCACCATTTGTGAACCAGTTGATTAAAAACAAATCCGAACAAAAACATACAAGGTCTGGATAAGAAGATTGCGTCTAGTGCTTTATCGACAGCTGATGTAGAATTACTTTGTGGATCCTTAAAGGATCTTTAACTGTAAGGTAAAATCTAAAAACAATAATCGCTTCATTTCTTCAGAAATCTATTATATTTTCTTAAATGAAGAAAAATGTTTACATATTTTACTCTTTCGCTCATTAGTTTGAAATTTTATATCCCTACTAATATTATATTTGCAAAAGTATATTTCTTTGTTAGTTTTTGCTTCAATTACGCCTCAACAGACCTAAGCACGTATCGAAGTGGTTTTTTGATAGGCGCAGTTGAGGGTGACATTGGCTACTTTTTATACCGGGAAATCAAAGACTTCCTACAAGATTTTCAAAAACTTAAAATCGATGCGGACAAAGACGCGGGTATGAGCTTGTTATGTAGGTATATAAATCGTCCTACTATCACACCATGAGTTTGTGTTATTTTAATTGTTTGCATTTTATCCCAAAAACCACAGAGTTCCACGGGAATTTTAAGGAACTTAAATCCGCACGGACGAAGTCGCCGGCATAATGTAGTCACAGATAAAGAGCATAGAATCTATTGTTTTAAAAAAGCTCCTATGCTTTTATTACACCGGCGCCATGAATCCTACCATGGTTGCAGGGAAACTACGCAAAGCCCAGAAAGATAAAAGTGAACAGAAAATTTATATCCTATGCGCCAGATACGAGGGCTTAGTCTATTCGTATTTGCAGAAACATAGAACATTTGCAGAAACAGTATAAAAGTTTAGTTTCCCTTCAAAGGACGCACGAGTCACGACAGTATAGTGGTATAACGCCTGACAAAGGCGAATTAAAGACGTAGGCGTATTAGGCGTAGTAAAATGAACTCTGTAATGTTAAAACTTGAAATGCAAACAATTTCCTATTTTTTTTTTTTTTGAAAAAATATCACTTGAATTACAATTTATGCTTTGTAGATGGAAATGCAAAGTTTCATAAATATTAAATGAAATACCAATGATCAGAGATATTATACGTCTAATATATCAGTCAACGATTGTGTAACAGAAGTATTTCGCGATTTAGAACTCTACAGGCTTTTTTTATTTTAATAAAATACTGCGGAAAAATAGCATAAACTAGGCACCGTTTGCTAGTTGCAGTATTCGATGAATTTTACTCGTGTGTCGCCAAGCGATTTAGCGTTCCTGTACGATGCCGCGTAGACACCGATCAGGGGCAAGGCTTTATTAAAAAACTGCCATACCTCTCTCAGATTAGCCCACTTCCATAGTAGACTGCATCGTTCCTTACCATCGGATCGTAACCAAGAGCTTACTTAGTTGAAACGTGCAGTAAATACTTAATTATAGTCTGATCTTTATTAATCTGTATTTTTAATTCGGTGGAATTCCGGCAGTTGTCATTTAAAAATTAAAAACAGGGTTACCGCCATAAAGTTCGTTTTTACTCCAAACTAAAGTGCCTGAGTTACCTGTCAGGCATCTGTCTTATCTACATGAGACAATTGACTCTAATTTAGTAAGTTTGAATTTATGACCTTTTTTGTGAGAACCGTTTTATCTCTGGTAACATTAAGAAACGTTGGAATTCCACGGAGTTTAGGATAGAATAACATAGTACATTTAGTTTACATTATTGTAACATAGTTTATAGGACAATCCTTGTAATTTTTCTTTTCTTTAATCTGCGGTGCTGAAACCCGAAATAAATGATTATTATTATTATTATTACTTGAAGCTGAATAAATAAATAAATGTTTTTTTTCAGTCCGTTTTTAACTGCCTTTCGTTTGAATGATCCAAAAAGCATTTAAACTGTCCCTTGTCAACAGAACGCTATATTTGATATATCGACATTTTAACAATGGACCTACCGAAACGGGAGAAAAAGGTTTGAAAAAGGTCATCGATCACAACTTTGTCAACAGAGCTCGCTATCAACGCCGCAAAAACAATTAGCAGGTCAATATTTATTGCATTAGCTTGATTTTCTATAGATTATTATTACTCGATGTTATTTTTACTCATCTAAAGTAGAAAAAAGCATCAATCCATTTTATTTATTGAAACTAAGGACTTTGAAATACCTACACTTAACAATTTTTAAAAATGTCCAAAAATTTAACTATGGCGTCAATTTTGATATAACTGAATTTATTTAGATATTGAGGTTATCGATTGTCGAGTAAGTAAATTATTAATTATTTATTATTATTCTCCTATTCTTTATTTTGATATATTCTTAATAAGTTGTGGAGGAAGTGTTATTAGCTTTATTGATTTCGTGAAAGGACTGATCAATTAATATCAAATTAAATTAAATCGATTTCTTAAAAATTCTGATAAATAATTTAACACTTATTAACTTATTTTACTAGTTACAATAGTTAAATCAGTACATAGGTAGATTTTAACCCACTTCCAAAAAAGAGGAATTCTCAATTCGGCGCATATTTTTTTTTAAATAATAGTAGTCAAACTTTGGAATGGTGCGATTGTGAAACATGCATTTATTACAAACAATCAAATGAAAATGTGAAGGCAAACAAAGCTCCCGAGGCATTTCTGTTAAACTCGCTTACTTGAAAAAGTAAAAATTCTGTAAACAATTCCACTTGTGTGGAAGGAATGTTAATTGTGCTCTTTCACTTAAAAACTTCAACGCCCCATGCTGAAGTTAGCAAATAAGTTCGGAAAAAATAAAAGGCAACAATGCGCATACTTAAGTGTTCCGACTAACATCTTTTCACTTTGAAAATATTTGTGTAATTGTGCGGGCTCTCTCTCTCTCTCAAATTTACTTTTACACTTAACAAATGTTACATTCCCGCTGTGCAAATATCCAGAGAACCTTTTTCTGCGTTGTTGTACGGAACCTAAGCAAATACGATTCGGCCGAGTGAGACGAGCAATCTGTCTCCCGAGGCTAAGTCAATACAAATACCATTACTTCAATATAGTATATTACGTTGAAGGCTAGTATTCAACCATATTTCATATGAAAACGTTTTATGTTAACTCAGATGAAAGTAGGCCTTTCGATGTGGAAGAGAGCAAACAGATTTTGTTCGAAGTAGTGCACGTTAAACAGTAAAGTAGGTATGGCCTAGATCGAAAAATGTGTAAATTTTTGCATGTATATTTTTGACCGAATATTTTCTACTTAACCTACATAATTAATACAGGAAAAAGAGGCATAATCCTCTTCTATAGCCTTAAAAACCAATAGTATTATTCGAGCGATCTCAACCTTTGCATCCTTGCTTTCCACCAGTTGTTACTGCAATTGAGCGAGTGATTATATAAACTGCCTCGTTGGTCTAGCGGTTAGCACGTTCGACTGTGGATCACGAGGTCCTGGGTTCGATTCCCGGGTCGGGCCAAAAAAAATGAGGTATTGGGTTTTTGTCAAGAAATTCTCAGTGCCAGCCCGGAGTTGGAAGTTGGCGGTGTTAGATACACCCCCGTGCCTCGGAGAGCACGTAAAGCCGTCGGTCCTGCGCCTAATCTCTCTCCGGTCGTGTCGCATTGGCGTCCCATCGGACTATGAGAGTGAGGGAATAGAGAGTGCACCTGTGTATGCGCACACACTTGTGCACTATAATATCTCCTGCGTAGATGGCTAGTCTCTACCTCGGTTGAGATTAGCCGCCGTGGCCGAAATTCGGTCAGGAGGACATTATTATTATTATTATATATTAAAAATAAATGAAAAATAGTTTTAATTCGGCGCTATAAAAACGAACTTTCATTACAACCTCCAAACGAGAATGGGAACATTACAGTTGTTGTAGTGAACATTTCAAAAGTTGTTTCGCATGAAGATGTCGCGGCCACATTCCAGCCTTTGCGTTGAATGCAAATTCCACGTCCCGCCTGCCATTGTCAACTTCACAAAGGTAAATAACTTAATAAGTGTCAATGTCCAGACCTTTGTCTGGTATTTTCGACAACTATTTGGACGAAGCGTGTATCGTAAGTATACAATTATTGTAACTTTACGTCCTTGCTGGACTTTCGTACTGAAGTTTTTCTTGTTAGAGAAAAAATGCTATAAATAAGAAAAATGTCGAAGATAGAGAAAAAGTTAAAAAGAGAGCAAGAGATGAAGACGCAATAGAGAAATTATACAATGAATAGAGCTGTTGTTATATGTATATTGACATCAAACAAAAGTTGCTGTTACAAAAGTTTACGATTCATTATAAGACCCAATTAACTTTAATTGATCTAGATTTAGCGTAAAAAGGCCGTAATGAAAGAGAAAAAGCTTTGCGCTAGTGTCGTTTAATGTTTACTGTTTCTACAGTAAAAACGGACAGCTTGCAGTATATTTCTTGTAACTACGAGATAAATAGGTTTCATTTGTAATGGAGAATTTTCTTTGTCCGAGCATATTTCAGTTAGCTATTTACCCGGGGTCTTCCGAGTGTTATTTTAACCTAAACATGACAGGTTTAAATATTTTTGTAACTATTTTTGAAGTAAACCAAATAATATTTTTACCATTTGAAATTATTTTATGAGTAAGTATGTACAGACAAAATAAAGTTCGAAAATGAAATCCATCATTATCATCATATTATAAGCACTAATTATTCTTTACAAACAATTTATACGCTGCCTGGGCGACGAACGCTATGTAATCATCGAACTGTAAATACATAGGTACATTGGCGCAACCCGCCATCGGTGCAAATTGATGATTTAAATTAGAAAACTAAATAATTTTGCTGAACAACGTAACTCCTATACAGTAAAATTGAATTGACTATTTAAAATTGAGTTAATACTGTCTGTGCAACAGTTGTGAGCAACTTAATACTCAAAACTTTATAAACAGTAATTAATAGTGATTTTACAGTCTTTTTCTTCTAATAATATTAAGTTGTTTAAAAGGTTAAAGTTTATTCACTATCGTTAACCTCAAAGGAAGGCAAGTATATAATTTAGAGATTATTGATCACAATTATATATTAAATCTCATATTATATTCACATTTCATAGAACTCATTATTGGACAAACTCAGGAATAAGAATTCCAAGAATCAGTCAATTACATTACGCACTTGCAATTTAAATAAAAAGCTTCCACAAGAAGTTGCATTACGTTTTCATTTACTTTGCTTGGAGTGCCTTTTGTAGACATTTTATATTATAGTCAAGGAGAGTGCGCTACTAGAAGTTTGAAACTAGACGCCAGGAATTAGGTACATGTTTGTTTTAATCTTTACATTTTTAAAGCTTAATATTCTTGTCTGATACGAGTAGATATATATGTCACTGGATGATTAATTATTATTATTTCGAGTTGATGCCCGCGACTTCGTCCGCGTGGATTCATATAAATCTCATACAAACTTCCAACTAAAATTTAACCCCCTTAGGGATTGAATTACCAAAAATCCTTTCTTAGCCGATGCTTACGTCATAATAGCAATCTGCATGCTAAATTTCAACCCGATCCGTCCAGTGGCTTGAGTTGGTCGTTGATAGATCAGTAAGTCAGTCAGTCAGTCAGTCACCTTTTCCTTTTATAAATTTAGATTAACATCGTTACTTTAAATTCTAACTAATCAGATTTTAAACCAACGTCGGATTGTAAATTGCCTTCATTTCTTACAATATCGTAATTTCATTATGCCAAACCCGATTTATGACAAACTAGTTTTACTCGCCAAATTAGATACTATATTGATGTAATCAGAACTATTCTTATTCAATTTCTTATCATTAAATACCAGGAGGCAAGGCTGTCAATTTTTTCTAAAAAGGCTACGCCAGAATAATTTCTTTGTAGATCATTAATTCAGTTTCATCTACTCGACCATGGGTTTGGTTCTGTTTCCTCCTCTCCACTCGACCTCATAAGTCTTCATTCCTTCATGAGCTTCTAACCAGAAGTACTTTATAGAACTCTCTAGAGGTAGGGTAGACAAGACTACATGGAGTCGCGGTGTAATTAATTTATAGGTTGTATTCGACTTACTTGAAACTCGATTTTAGGTAAAACTATATACCTATAGTTTTACCTAGACTTTGATTTTTAACCCCCGACGCAAAAACGACGGGGTGTTATAAGTTTGACGTGTCTGTGTGTGTGTGTGTGTGTGTGTGTGTGTGTCTGTCTGTTCCCCTGTGGCGCTCAAACGGGTGGACCGATTTGAATGCGGTTTTTTTTTGTTTGAAAGGTGAATTAGTCGAGAGTGTTCTTAGCTATGTTTGATGAAAATCGGTCCAAGATGGCCGCCGCTACAAAATGGCGGATTACATATTTTTTCACAACTCCCTTAATATGGGTATCAAATGAAAGGGCTTGACTAATAGAATAGCACTATTGCAAATCCAAGATGGCCGCTGCCACAAAATGGCGAGTGTCGGGGGTTTTTTAAATTTCTAATTTATACTTGTTAATTGGTGGAATTCTGATAGTTGTCATTTAAAAATAGAATGAGTTAATTGTATGAAAATCAGGGTAACCACCTAGAAGTTCGATTTTACCCCAAAATAAAGTAACTGAAGTATCTGTCAGGCATTTGTCATATCTTTAAGAGGCAATTGATTTTTATATAGGTTTTGAATTTACTATCTTTTTTGTGGGAACTGTTTTATCTATGGTAACATTAAGAAACGTCAGAATTCCACGGAATTAAAAATCAGAGTATTTGGTCCTTCACCTTGCCTGGCCTTGGAATTAATTTGTCAGTTCACAATCCGTCGTAAGGTTACATCGATTAAAGATTCTTACAAATTACAATATGTCCGGTGACGGATATACGTCAACAATTTATTTACAATGCACTCATGATACTTTCACCATCTCTAAAATTGGTGATTTCAAGAGCTCTGAAAAGCTACGATAGATCTTTCTATACCGCACTTTCTGATCATTAATGCAGTAAGACGCTATGCAGCTATACACCGCATACATTGAAATGCCATTTGCAGCGATTGAGTCGTTGGCATACAACGCTCAAACGCCAAAAGTCGATACATTAACGAAGTAGTCGCCATTTTGTATCGATTTTTATGGATACAAAATAATAAAATTGAAGAGCCAGCCTATTATTACGACATAAAGATCATATTATGATTATTTATTTGAACGATAGTTTAACATGCGTCTAAAATTTTTGCCTGTCTGTCTCTCTATTTTCCCGGGCTAATCTTCGAAACGGTGGAACTGATTTTGACGGGACTTTTACAGACAGATAGTTGATTATTATAAGTGTATAAGGAGTGATATAAGTGTGTGATCTACTTTTTATCAAGGGAATATTTAGAGTTCCTGGGTAAAAAATAAAACTTGATGTAAAAGACAATAATATTAAAGTAAAGGTATAATATACATTTTCATAGCCTAACCTCTAAACTGATACCGACGTAAAGGAGAAATGACTTTATAGTGGGAGATACAGTCATAGAGATTACTACCCTCATCTGTTATTTAATGCTGATAGAGATAATATGCTAGATAATTCATAGATTGATACATTGCACTTTGGTTGCCTGGCTAAATTTGGTGCCTATGATGTTAAACACAAAAAAATGTAATCAATTTTTTTCGATCTGCTTCCCTCATCTGTTATTTAAACGAATTATATGTCAAATGAAAGATTATTTTATTCCCAATCGAACCGTATTTGGTTGCCTGGTCAAAAGTGGTGCTAAATCATGGTTGCCTGGATTTTAAGATATAAAATTTTCTGTGCGAGTGTTGAAAGTGACGGAAAAGTGTTGCGCGCGCAATTCCATTTGACAGACAAAGATGCAGTGAGGCAGGCGTGCACTCGGCAGGTGCTTAGTCTATACAAAGATTAAAACCATAGACTAGCTGTGCCTGTCCATTAAAGATATTTGCAAAAAAAATAAGTGAGCGACGTAAGGAATAAGTAATAAAACGTAAAAAAGCTGTTTTTGAAAATTTTGTCTGTTTGTCTGTATATTTGTGCATGTATTACGCAAAAACTACTGAATGGATTGAAATTAAACTAGGCATGATCTAAGTTCATACTACATAATAGCATATAGGATACTTTTTATCCCGAAATTCAGCACAGTTCCCTTGGGAGAGGGGATGAAAGTCAAAATGTGTACTTAGCTGTAATTCATTATCGCGTAGTCCGATTTCATTCATTTTTAGGGTTCCGTACCCAAAGGGTTAAAACGGAGCCCTGTTAATGTCACTCGGCTGTCTGTCTGTCTGTCAGCCGGTCACAGGTCTCTAGCTCGCAGACGAAATGAGATTTACTCCAAACAATTTTCAACCTGTCAAGTCATCTTTGTCTATTACACAAAATAAGGACGCCTTTTTTCGAATTTCTCCACTAAATTTAAATTTTTTGGTACTTCAACAAAAAAGAATTTGTTGATTATTTATTAAAACGTTGAATGACATTAATAAGGCTCCGTTTTTACCCTTTGGGTACGGAACCCTAAAAATGAATGAAATCGGACTACGCGATAATGAATTACAGCTAAGTACACATTTTGACTTTCATCCCCTCTCCCAAGGGAACTGTGCTGAATTTCGGGATAAAAAGTATCCTATATGCTATTATGTAGTATGAACTTAGATCATGCCTAGTTTAATTTCAATCCATTCAGTAGTTTTTGCGTAATACATGCACAAATATACAGACAAACAGACAAAATTTTCAAAACAGCTTTTTTACGTTTTATTACTTATTCCTTACGTCGCTCACTTATTTTTTTTGCAAATATCTTTAATGGACAGGCACAGCTAGTCTATGGTTTTAATCTTTGTATAGACTAAGCACCTGCCGAGTGCACGCCTGCCTCACTGCATCTTTGTCTGTCAAATGGAATTGCGCGCGCAACACTTTTCCGGCACTTTCAACACTCGCACAGAAAATTTTATATCTTAAAATCCAGGCAACCATGATTTAGCACCACTTTTGACCAGGCAACCAAATACGGTTCGATTGGGAATAAAATAATCTTTCATTTGACATATAATTCGTTTAAATAACAGATGAGGGAAGCAGATCGAAAAAAATTGATTACATTTTTTTGTGTTTAACATCATAGGCACCAAATTTATCCAGGCAACCAAAGTGCAATGTATCAATCTATGAATTATCTAGCATATTATCTCTATCAGCATTAAATAACAGATGAGGGTAGTAATCTCTATGATGGTATCTTAGACCATTAGTTCAATTCAAGAACTCTGTTAGCCTTCTATTCAATTTGAGTCTTTTGTCAGTTTCTGCGCGTTTTTGTCGTCATCAGCTAAGTATCTGTTATGAAATATCTTTCACGATATATCGACACGACCCATGAGTTGACCTAACCGCAGGTTTTTGCAGCCTTTCAGCACTCAAAGCGTGTCGCGACCTGCGGCCGGAGGATGAAAATTGAAAACCATGGCAAAATACGAAGCTGTGGTACTTTGTTGAACCCTTATAATGACATCAATTTATTAAATACATCGGCAGGCCGAAATTGTGTAACTTTTTGTAAATAGAAGTGTAACACTGATCATTAACGACAGAGTCTAAAGTCTGCTATAGTAAAAAGCATAAATCTAGTTTTATACAGCACAACATTATCGCTCAGCCTTGCTTTCTATTGAAAAGTTCACACTAAACTTATATTACACTAGCTAACCCCCGCAACTTCGTTCGCGTGTTTATAGGTTTTATATAGGATCGGATCGGATCCCATAATTCTTTTATGTACCTAAACTAAATGTAGTCTAAGTTACTCCTTATAACATGACCTACCTGCCATTGGAAGTTCCGTTAAAATCGATCCAGCCGTTTCGGAGATTAGTTGGAAGAAATAGACAGACCAACAAACATAAATTTAAAAGCACACCAGTTTAAAATAAGCCGTACGTTCAAAGATCCGAGTCCCAAGTTATTTGAACCCAATACTGAGGGTTATAATGTCTGTCATTTCTGAACTAAAAAACCTATGACCTTGAAATATTTACGGGACAATACTTAAAGTACTACCTTTCTAACAAAAAAAGAATGAGTTAAATCGAACTACGCGTTAATGAATTACAGTTAAATACACGTTTTAACTTTCTTCCCCTCTCCCAAGGGAACCATGCTGAATTTCGGGATAAAAAGTATCCTATGTCCTACCTTGGAGTATAAACTCAAAATGTACCAAGTTTCATTTGAATCCGTTCAGTAGTTTCGGCGTGATGCGCGGCCAAGATACAGACAGACAGACAGACAGACAGACAGACAGACAGACAGACAGACAGACAAAAATGAAACAAATTGCAGTTTTGGTTTCAGTATCGATTATAGAGTGCCCTCCAACAAAAATTTTCAAAATATCTTCAATGTACAGAATTGGATCTGTTACAGTTTTATTATATTATAGATAGATACTATTGGAAAAGAATAATTAATGCGTAAAGAAGCCTCACTAACTCTCCCACAGCAGTGGAGTAATTTCACAGAGAAATATCTAATATACTACAACTAGCGGACCCGGCAGACGTCGTCCTGCCCGCTATTAGCGCCACCTACCGGATCCAATTTTTCTACTTATAAACCTTCCTCTTGAATCACTATCTATTAAAAAAAACCACATCAAAATCCGTTGCGTAGTTTTAAACATTTAAGCATACATAGGGACATAGGGATATAGGGACAGAGAAAGTGACTTTGTTTTATACTATGTAGTGATAATTGCATAGCATAAAAAAGGAAAAAGAAAACATTTGCACAATTTTTACCCGATTCGGTTGCAAAATAAAACTGCACAAAGCACCAAAAGATCAAGGAAGCAACAACTGTTAATTTAAAGAAAGTGGTGGTTTCCTAGTTACGATGTATTCCCAAACCCCAGCCTGAGAGACCACGATAAACAATGACACCGAAGCTGACCAAGCTGTAAGTAATTAACTGAAGTGCTCGTGAGCTCGACTTCTCGGACCCTTGGGAAATACTAAAATTACTAACCCATATTCCTAAAAGCACATACCGTATCCCGTGAAATATTAAATTTAAAATAGGCCATGATATTGAAATGAGTTTTAATTAAAACGCAATTTTAAATACTAAAACTGAGTGTGATAGGATTCGGCCGCATCGAACGCATAGAAGGATGCTAATTGACATTGCGGAACTTCTGCAGAAGTTGCAGTCAAGTGCTTAAAAGTTTTGAACGTAGAACTTGAAATAAGACTACATTCTTCGTTCACACCATTGTACAGCATTCTGTAGCTACGCAGCTACACATTGTCTACGGCGCGTAGTAACGTAGCACAATATAATCGGCCACCGAAAGTTAGAACTACACAGCCTAATAGCCTATTGTTGGGTTCTGTGTGAACGAAAAGTTCAATATGTATAGAAAAGCAATGCAGTGAAAGCTGGCTTAATTCTGGTTCATTGCAAAGAATACCCGGACAAAAATACAAGAAAACAAATATTTTAGTAATAGCCTTAAGCAATCTTGATAGAGTCTTTTGCCCGGAAATGGTTTTCGCATTTGTTTGAGTGGCTAACAGTATTGGATCTACACCAAATAAATATTATTGCGAATATTTTTCTCGCATGTTTCTTATATTATGCTCGGCAATTTGATAACGATCCAGAAATATATCACTTTATACTTGAACATCAATTTATATTGGATGCCTGACTAATGTATTGGTTCTCTCCATCTGAGACCCTGTCTAAAAACGACCAATTTCGCTCGAAAATGTTTTTTTAATGTGCGACGATTTATCGAAAGTTTCAAATAAGTATAGACCTACTACATGTACTTTTCACGTGAAACTTTGAACTTTTGATTTTCTCTACCGATATAAACTATTTTGATAGACGTATTAAATTTATCTGTAATGTATTGTCATAATATATGTCATAATCATGCTTTAAATAATTAAAAAGCGTTTGATTTACCAATTGGTCCTCGTAGGTATAATTGTACGTTGTACAGGTATCAAAAGTCATTTTAAAACCAACTTAGATGTTGAATATAAATTGGTCATGGAATTAAACCGTGTCCAATGTAGGGTCCATGATTCTTAAGGCACGGACAGACACAACGTGTGACGGCAACGCGTCCAACGAAAACGACTTCTAAAAGTAGTGATATAACGGATTTAAGGGAACAGCGATCGAAAACAAAGACAGGTAGTAGAAGTGATGATCACAGACAAGATACCATGAAAAAGCGTGAAAAAAATAATTAAAATATTCCTGTATTTTTTTAAAGTTCGCAATGTATTGCAATCCGCTAACGCTAGAGGTCAACGAACGTTCGGTAAATACCTAAAGTTGTTGCCGCGTTGTGCACGCTATACATTGCTGGTTTGAAAAAAACTAAATACTAAACCACTAATACTACAAGTATGATTATTACGCAGTATAATCATAACGCTAAATTTTCTATAGCGGTCCCCTTAAATACCCTGTATAAGGAATAATGAGGCGTTCACACAATGCTGTAGCTACGTAGCATCAGTGTCTACGGCGCGTAGCAACGTAGCACAATATAATCCGCCACCGAGAGTTAGAACTCACCACCAACATGTACTTACTTGACTCTTCATCGGGTCCGTGTTGATCTGGCACATGTAGGTGCCGGAGTCCTTGGGCTGCACGTTGCTGATGTACAGCTTCCAGGTGTTGTGTCCGTTGTGCGTGACCGACAGACGCGGGTTGATGTTCACCATGTGTGTGTGCATCGCCAGAATCATCTTCGTGTCGGATTTCAACCAGGCCACCTGCAATGTTCCATTTGATTGTAGAAATTCTAATTATTTATTATTATTATTAACTAGCTTCAGCCCGCGGCTTCGCCCGCGTGAATTTCGATTTTTCACGAATCCCGAGGGAATCGTGGATTTCCGGTTCCCGTTATCGTTCCCTTTTCCAACCTTTATACATTACTACAACCTTACTACTGCATACTACATTCACGGGAGTTTGCTATGGTATATACCTATAGCTATAGATTTCGGTTTTTTCAATATCCATTTTCCAGGATAAAAAGCCTATGTGTTAAGTCAGGACATAATCTATCCCCATTCATTTCAGCCAAATCGGTTCATATTTGGTTTCAGCGTTATAAGTTAAAACGGCGTAAAACAAACATACACATACACACACACAAACATTCGCCTTTATAATAATATTAGTGTGAAGTGTGATTTATTTTTTGTGATATTACATCAAATCAAGTCTATTATGGGTATATCGTGTAGTAGATGTCGCCTCACGTAGGTACACATTATCCGTCATATGCCCGAACTTGGTCAATAAGCTCACAGCATATTGTGGTATCTTTGGAACATCAACTTTATCAATTATTAGCAGTACCTAACCCCAAAAATAACCATGAAAAATTCGTAACGTGGTGTTAACCTCAGCTAGCACACCGAAGGCTTTTCTAAATTACCATCACACGTTGTGGTCGAATATCATAATACACACGAAACAAGTATAAATTAAAAATTTAAAAAACCCCGATATTCGCCATTTTGTGACGACGGCCATCTTGGATTTGTATAGTGCTATTCTACTAGTCAAGCCCTTTCATTTGATACCCATATTAAGGGAGTTGTGAAAAAATATGTAATCCGCCATTTTGTAGCGGCGGCCATCTTGGATCGATTTTCATCAAACATAGCTAACAACACTCTCGACTAATTCACCTTTCAAACAAAAAACCGCATGCAAATCGGTCTACCCGTTTGAGCGCCACAGGGGAACAGACAGACACACACACACACACACACACACACGTCGCTTTTTGCGTCGGGGGTTAAAAATCACGTAATTCATGTCGTGACCTTATTCAGTTTACCGCAACGAGTAGTAGCCGTTTTTTAGGTGCCATGGATGTTTGAAAGAATCCAAAATACATTGTGAGCTATTTTTTGCTCAAATAGCAAATTAAGTCTTTGAGTCTAATACATACACAATATTTCAACTGCTAAATTAATATTTAATTACGTGGTAGGTAGTTAGTTTCTCAATAATAACTATTATGAAAATTAATTTTCAGTATTTAAATAAATTAATGATCAATTTGAGTAGCGAATATTAGAAAATTAAAATAGAATAATGAATTCTCGTCATAAAAAATTGAGTTCAAAGAATTTTAGCTATTTTTTTTTTTCAATATTTGCATATTAAATTGTGATTAGATTATTATGATTATGTCGATTCTAATAAGTAAGGATTAAGTAGTATTAGTGAGTTATTTATAAACTTTAAATTACTCTTCCATCTATGCTTCTCTCTCTCTCTCAAACGGGTGGACCGATTAGAATGCGGTTTTTTTTTTTGTTTGAAAGGTGAATTAGTCGAGAGTGTTGTTAGCTATGTTTGATTAAAATCGATCCAACATGGCCGCCGCTACAAAATGGCGGATTACATATTTTTTCACAACTATAACAATATGGGTATCAAATGAAAGGGCTTGACTAGTAGAATAGCACTATGCAAATCCAAGATGGCCGCCGCCACAAAATGACGAATGTCGGGGGTTTTTTAGATTTTTAATTTATACTTGTTTATTTATACTCGGACGTGGTAATACGCCACGTCTTCTATGGAATCAAAATAATTCACTGGCCCGTTGGCGCGGTTGGCAGTGATCCTACCTTCCGCTCCAGGGTTGCGAGTTTGATTCCCGCCCAGAGACTGGGTGTATTCTGTATATAAGTATGTATTATGTTTTTACACATTTATTTAAAAATATACACGTAAATATGTATATCAGTCAGCTGTACCTATAACACAGGCATTAAGTTGCCTACCTTAGGAACAGATTTAAAATAATCTTATTCTATGGAGGAGTCATGTGTTAAAAGTATCAGAGGCATGTACCTGACACTCGCCACTAAAACGTTAAATAAATAAAAAACATGAAATATGAGCCGAGGGATTCTGAAGTGAAAACCTCCATTAGCGCGGCTAACATCCATATAAAGGAGTAATACCCACCTTAAAGGTGCCGAGATGATTGACGGTGCACGTGAAATGTACGTCGCGGCCCTGAGCGACGGTTATGTTCTCCAATGGGGACAGGAATTCCGGCTCCGGGTCGCCGTAGCCCGAGCCCTGGAGCTGACCTGCACAAGTGTAAATTAAAAATTTAAAAACCCAGACATTCGCTATTTTTCGGCGGCGGCCATCTTGGATTAGCAATAGTGCTATTCTGCTAGTCAAGCCCTTTCATTTGATATACCTATATTAAGGGAGTTGTGAAAAAATATGTAATCCGCCATTTTGTAGCGGCGGCCATCTTGGTCCGCCATAGCTGAACAGACACACACACACACACACACACACACACACACACACACACACACACACGCACGCACGCACGCACGCACGCACGCACGCACGCACGCACGCACGCACGCACGCACGCACGCACGCACGCACGCACGCACGCACGCACGCACGCACACACGCACACACACACACACACACACACACACACACACACACACACACACACACACACACACGTCAAACTTATAACACCCCGTCGTTTTTTCGTCGGGGGTTAATTAGACGTAGGGGATTGAACTGTAGACGAATTCCGAATCAAACAAGCTATATAAACCGTTAATTATTTAGTTATGGTTAATTAGTTAATATTGTCCCTCAGTTTCTTCCAACGTAACAACGTGTACACCCAAAGACAGAAATTCAGGTTACGCATCTGGTGCAGCCGGCCAGCTAAGTTATCACTTTAATATCAGAAGTGCGTTCCGTTGTGCCGTGTTCCTTAAAAGCCGTTTGTGGTTGACCACAAATTGTGAATTAAAAATTAATAAGAAATATTGTTTTATATTTTTTTAATTTCTATTAAAGTATCGTTTATTCTCATCTATTTCAACTTGACTACGATGTTAGACGGTGATATTACGAGTACATAGATATAAATGGTAATTTCAGTTGAGATTTTAAAAGCTTAAAAAATATTATTCTTAGATATTTAAAAAAAATTGCGCTAACATGATATGCCGCGTCAGTCTGAAAAAGGTTCCTTAAAACGCAAACACATTCAAGTATTGTGGTATGTTGCACTCGACAAAATGCTCGCGGTGTCATTCAATTTGTATGAAGTCGCGTACAGTAGCTTGCCGTAGCAATTTGAAACTCTGGTTAGTCGATCGTCGTACCAGATTGCGTTACAACAAACAACTTTTTGTGGTTACAACAACACACTTTTTCTGCAGATTTACTTCTTTAAACGCCTTTAATTGCATTTGATTTCAAATGTTTTATAATAGGAAGACCTATTATAAAACATTTTAAATCAAATGCAATTCTAAACATTTCGCTCTATCTCGACTCTAGTATTGACCGGTAAGTTATCACTTTAATATCAGAGTCTGCATTAAAATTGCTAATGGAACATTCCGTTGTTTCAGTTATGTTTATTTCCGCCATTGTTCTGCACACAGATTCCGCGTTGTGTTAATTTAGCGGCACTCTAAAACGGATTTAATTTTCGATATTGATAATCGATTTGGCGCTATTCCTAATTTTATTGGTTTACGATTTATGTGACAAGACTATTAGCAAATACAAATCTGTATTCAAAAAAGATATACGTAGCATAATTATTTTATGAAAAACCAATTGTGGTCGGCCACGTGGAAGGAAAGAGAAGTAGAGAGAGATCACCAACCCGCTGGACCAATACTGTCAAACAAGCGTGTAACTCCGTTTTTCAGATTATCCGATTATAATCGATAATTATTATAATTGATAATTATCAGCGATTCCGATTATCAGCGTAGGTCACATTTCGCAGAGAAGAGAAGAGATTACGACTATGACTTGGTAGTAAGTTCGTTCGTTTTCTATTATTTTCATAAAGAACATGACTATTTTTGTGTAGATAACGATTTTTGTTTGACGTTGCGGCATCTTTGGTCGTATTCACTATACTTTTATATATTTGTACTTGAACGGACACCATACTCTATGTCTCGTATTGATTTTGTAATAAAATCGTTTCTTGTCGCTGGGTACATTCGACTAAACATACAATAAGGATTTCCAATCATGTTGGAGGATGTAGTAACTATTAATATTAAAAAAAAAAAAAGATTATACCTAAACCTTAAAATATAGAAGTATTCTCATTGTAATAAGACAAGTCAGCTGCAAAACCGTCAGGGGCAGAACAATTAACAGATGAATGAATCAGCTTTATTTTCCACGAAAACAAATTCAAACAAAAGGAGTACACGTTGAATTGGCTTTTCAAAATCGGTGAAAATCGGGTCAAGCTTACACAAACAAAAGTATTATAAGTAAGTAGTTAATTACAAATAATTAATTTACTTCTGCTAAGTAATTGTATGTTTATTTTAATTCTCCACTGAATTCAATTCATTGCTTATTCCTGGAGCTTTGATATTATAATATACTCTCTCGGTACAAAGCCCTAACGCCCTAACCCTAAAAGCTTGCGGTTAAATTACGTATATTATTGTTGACTGTAATATTCAGATGATTTCCATAAACACTCGTATCTTATGTTTGTAATGCCGTCCTATACCTAAACCCTGTAGCAGATCTCCGCCGCGAAATAAGAATAGCTAAATATTATATGATGCCACATATTATATGACCCAGTTAAAAAAGAAATAAGAACTGCAAAATAAAATATTTCGAGATATATATTATATACTAGCTGACCCCCGCGACTTCGTTCGCGTGTTTATAGGTTTTATATAGGATTTGAACGGATCCCATAATTCTTTAATGTACTTAAACTAAATGTAGCCTAAGTTACTACTTATAACATCACCTATCTGCCATTGAAAGTTCCGTTAAAATCGATCCAGCCGTTTTTGAGATTAATTGAAACAAATAGACAGACCGACGAAACATAAATTTAAACGCACGCCAGTTTAAAATAAGCCGTACGTACAAAGATCCGGGTCCCAAGTTATTTGAACCCAATAAATGTCTGTCATTTCTGAACTAAAAAATCTACGACCTTGAAATATTTACGGGACAATATATAAAATAGTACCTTTCTAACAAAAAAAGAATGAGTGAAATCGAACAACGCGTTAATAAATTACAGCTAAATACACGTTTTAACTTTCATCCCCTCTCCCAAAAGAACCGTGCTGAATTTCGGGATAAAAAGTATCCTATGTTTATCCTCGGAGTATAAACTCAAATCGTACCAAGTTTCATTTGAATCCATTTAGTAGTTTCGGCGTGATGCGCGGCCAAGATACAGACAGACAGACAGACAGACAGACAGACAGACAGACAGAAAGACAGACAGACAAAAATGAAACAAATTGCAGTTTTGGCTTCAGTATCGATTATAGAGTGCCCTCCAATAAAAATTTCCAAAATATTTTCAATGTACAGAATTAGATCTGTTACAGTTTTATTATATTATAGATATATGTAGATTTTCCAGATTCATCCAGATTTGTTGCAATTTGATTCCTATAAATAAACAGCGAATATAGCAACAACAACAATTATTACCAATAATATATGAAAAACATAATAGGTAGGTATTTCAGAAAATAACATTTCCTAAATTTTCACGACATAATAATATAATAATTATTATTTTTAACCCCCGACGCAAAAACGACGGGGTGTTATAAGTTTGACGTGTCTGTGTGTGTGTGTGTGTGTGTGTGTGTGTGTGTGTGTGTGTGTGTGTCTGTCTGTTCCCCTGTGGCGCTCAAACGGGTGGACCGATTTGAATGCGGTTTTTTTTGTTCGAAAGGTGATTTAGTCGAGAGTGTTGTTAGCTATGTTTGATGAAAATCGGTCCAAGATGGCCGCCGCTACAAAATGGCGGATTACATATTTTTTCACAACTCCCTTAATATGGGTATCAAATGAAAGGGCTTGACTAGCAGAATAGCACTATTGCAAATCCAAGATGGCCGCCGCCACAAAATGGCGTATGTCGGGGGTTTTTTAAATTTTCAATTTACACTTGTTAGTAAATATTTTAGTCTGTGGATTACAACCCGATAAATTATGTATTTTTCGTAGAAATATTCGTATTTTGATCATGGATCTGTTCTGTCTGGGGTGCACATTTAGTTGCATTTTATTTTTACAAAAATGCAACACTTTATATTCAATGAGCTATCCCACACTGCAAGTTTTATCCCGGCACGGGCAATAAATACAATAAATAAAGGCAATTTGAACAACGCAACGCTTACAGCTTATTTAAAACGTTCGGTTTATAATAGTCATTGCAGTTAATATTCATGAATATCATATTAATACTTGCTGATGTTCGTGACTTCGTCCGCGTGGATTCTTGCAACAAACTTTTGTCCTCTATTTAACTCTCTTATGAAATTGTCAAAAATTCTGAATCTCGTATCTATCTATTTTCTAACCGAAAGCCTAAATGCCAATTTTCATGGATATTGTTGGAAAAAAATGACAGACTTTCATATAAACTTCCATCACATCTTAGGGATGGAATTTCCAATAATCCTTTCTTAGTGTGTCATAAAATGAACCTAATTGAAATTTTAACAAAATTTCTAATTAACAAAATTAATAAAATTAACAAAATTTCATTTGTCTAACTTGAATGGATAGATGAGTCACTATGACTGTGCGTTGATAAATCAGTCAGTCAGTGAGGACAAGCCTATTATATAAATATATAAAATATAGATATCAAAAAATCATAATTTTCTTTTTAATTTTCTGTCATAATTTCTAGACAAAAACGAAATTTAATGCGAATTCAGGGTCCCTAAGTGCTTACATTTAAATTTTGCCATACAGCTGGGCCTAAACCATCAATTTACCATTTACCGAGGCACGAGCTACATTGCATTTACAATTTCATCAATCATTGTTTACCGATCATACAATATTCGTATTTTGTAGATACCTATTAAAACCACGTTGTGAAGTTCTGATTTGAATATCAGCTGTGTCTGCCTTTATTTGCCTAATGTGTAAATGATCTGTCCTTGCTATCACGATTCACATCACATTAAACTAAGTTTTTGTTTTTGTGTTTAAGTACCTACTATAAAAATTATAGTATGACATATTTGATTTCCATACTGTCGCATGTGTCGTTTGATGGGCCATATCTTCATAATTATTATTATAAGCATAAAATAATTAGTTTCCATAAAATAATTAATTTCCTTCGCGTTGTTTAAAATAAGTAACTTTGACACTACTTTGTTATTACAATCTACAAGTTTTTTTTATTTTTTTTTTTTATTCAACTACAAGTTAGCCCTTGACTGCAATCTCACCTGATGGTAAGTGATGATGCAGTCTAAGATGGAAGCGGGCTAACCTGGAAGAGGTATGCGTACCCCTGATCGGTTTCTATCGACATCGTACCGGAACGCTAAATCGCTTTGCGGCACGGCTTTGCCGGTAGGGTGGCAACCAGCCACGGCTGAAGTCTCCCACCAGACCAGACCAGAGAAAATTTAGAAATTATAACATATCAAATTGCCCCTGCCGGGAATCGAACCCGAGACCCCCACTTATAAGATCGATCGACAGCAATTGAGCTCTCTCATTATTTTCTTTCATTTTAACTCGTGAGTCGTGCACCTCCACAATGAACTCCGCAATTAGCATCTGCCATTTGAATCCGGTCCATCGTTGTAGGAACACCCGTGATTCGGTTTTCGGCGTTCGGCCTTCGGTGATTAGGGACGGGCTCGCTTTAAAAGGGTCACACTAAATGTCCCATACTGTGACATCAAAACGATTAATGGCTTCGTGCGGGTTTCGGAACTCCGAATATTTTCGTTCAATTCGACTAATGCGGAGCTCGGATTTTTACTTTTTATATATTTTTTTCACTGACCTGAATTCTAAGCCTGGATGAATTAAAGAATGATATATAACGTAATTCGTTCGACTTTGCTAGGTACCATTTAGCTAATAGGATATATTAGGGGCAGGCCCTTTGTCTTCGATCTTGTAGATAAATAAATGCCAAGGTATTTCAAAATGACAAATAAAAATGGCAAATGAGTATCGTTAAAAAGTAAAAATTATGGATGGCTTAAGAAGCCGTATTTCTATATCAAGCTGCCATAATTCCTAATAATATTTTATGATCCTACAGTTTTTGTATACAGGATGCCGTCGACCACGCTCTCTGAATATAACTTTGGATGAATAATTTATTAGCTTTTAATATACAAAAAAATATTTAATAACAACGCAATAAGTATTTTTAAGTACTTACTGATTTACTTGATGTGAGTAAATACTTAACGCTGGATTTATTTGATTGATAAGTATATATTTGCTTGCGGAAAACCGATATAAATATCCAGTGTGGAAATAAATCAAGGTTCATTTAATGAATCATCCTATCAAGATTGTTTGTGAACAAATTTTGGTTTAATGTAAGCCACAGTGAAATTAGTTCACTCAGCACTTAGTTTAGTATCCATTACATGGAAACCACCATTCGATGAGAATTGAAAATTTTATGCCGAATTAACGGCACGTATTTCGAACGAATGATGAATGAAGTATCTTAGACTAAGGGCCTGTTTTACCACCTTCTGATAAGTATCAGATAGCTATCTACAACTTTTGTCTTTGTCACTTGACATAAAGTAACAAAGTGACAAAACTTACGTTTAGGCTATCCAACACTTATCAGAAGGTAGTGAAACAGGCCATAAGATTCTTGTATTATCTACAGGATAAGTATAACAAAAGCCCCTGTGCTACGAAAATCAATGTGTCCATACCAAAGTTGTTGTAAGCGTAAATTAAATTAAACATGGTCGTTATTTGGGGGAAAAATTGTTTATACACAATGAAATATGAAATCATTATCGCTGCATCGGAATTTTTGCAGCGTTTTAATAACAATTTAATCTGTACGAATCGATTCAATAACTACAACATAGGATGCGGAGGAATGGTTTCATTTTGTTCAGTACGATTTATTCTGCTATCTGATTAAAACTTTACCGTAGATTAAATATACAAAGCGCACATGCATTTCGTATTACACATAGTAACTACTTTGGTCAGGTTATTTTGTCTTATCCGTTGTTATATTATATTTATATATTTAGTATACTGGTATATAGGTATATAGTATTTCTGTATACTGGTCTTCTTTTTCACGGTGGTGTGGCCACTTCCAGCAATTAAAATAGAGGTGTGAACCAAATCTTTTAGCTTCATGATAATCGGGGATCTGGAGCTGTTGAGATAATTCTGAGTTTACTTAAGGAGTCTGTATGGTGCATCGACGCATCGTACGTGGTATAGTAGTGGAAACGTGGTCTATTTCATAACACGACTCAAATGCTAGATCGATCTTGATAAAATCTATACTAATATATTAAAGCGGAAGAGTTTGTTTGTTTGAACGCGCTAATCTCAGGAACTACTGGACCGATTTCAAAAATTATTTAACCGTTGGATATGTACGTGATCCCTGAGTGCTATAGGCTATATATTATGTACCACGGGCGAAGCCGGGCAGACCGCTAGTATTATATAAAATACCACCAACACCACCACCACCACTACAGTCTTTTAACGTCCAACTGCTTGGCACAGGCCTCCTCTCTCATAGGAGAGAGGGATTTAGAGCT
Organism: Melanargia galathea; assembly: GCA_920104075.1. NCBI lineage: Eukaryota > Metazoa > Arthropoda > Insecta > Lepidoptera > Nymphalidae > Melanargia > Melanargia galathea. Next base: position 10,216,364 of record OV049869.1, read on the forward strand.
TAGATCCGCCACGCTGCTCCAATGCGGGTTGGCGGGCTATATAAAATACACCGTTCATGAAATAGTATCAGTAGATAATGTGGTAGTGAGAAACGTGTACGAATTATGAACGTTAAAATTAATTGATAATAATTTGAATTGATAGAAATTCGAGTTTAATTATTCCGATACGAAATTGCGGTGTGATCAATGTACAATTATCTACCCGCATATCGGTGACGGAACAATCAGCCACATACACGATCTTATCCGATTTCCGTCCTTCATATTATTTATTTTTATGTTTTAGAAACATATCTATAATTTACTGAATAAATAAAACTTTTTTTATTATTATTTTTAATGTGTCACTTGCGTTAAACAGTCGGGCCATACGGTTAAAGTTAAGTTGGCGTTAAATTTGCGCACTAAAAAACAATCATAGTTTATTTACGTAAGTATTATTACGTGCTACGAGTATACGTAGTATTATATTTTCCACCACAACTTGGCGCTCAACCTTAACGGATATTAAGTTTGAGCGCCAAGTTGTGGTAGAAAGTTAAAGAACTGACTTGTTCAACACAAAATATCAATTTTTTGGTGATAAAATTTACCTTAACATTAACCTTACCCTGATCATCTGACATGCAACTATAAGGGACTTTTAAACATTTTGTTCTATAATTTGTAATATCTGGTATAAGCCCTTATAATTTTAGAACGAAGACAAATCAATACTATTATCTTTGACCTACCGTATGAATTTCTCACTGAGCAGCATACAAAAAATAAAAAGCTGTGATAGCCTAGTGGTTAGGACGACGGACTTCTAATCGGAGGTCGTGGGTTCGATCCCGGGCACGCACCTCTAACTTTTCGGAGTTATGTGCGTTTTAAGTATTTAAATATCACTTGCTTTAACGGTGAAGGAAAACATCGTGAGGAAACCTGCATGCCTGAGAGTTCTCCATAACGTTCTCAAAGGTGTGTGAAGTCTGCCAATCTGCTTGGCCAGCGTGGTAGACTATGGCCAAAACCCTTCTCACTCTGAGAGGAGACCCGTGCTCTGTAGTGAGCCGGTAATGGGTTGATCATGACCGTATGAATTAACAATTCTCATCTGTCTCATATCATCATCAACATTCATTTCTCATCTCGCTGTTAATCGATTATCTTGATGTATGTATAATAATTGTAATTGCCAATAGTAGAGTGGACTAATCTAGGGTCCAATAGACTTTGCGCTAATTAGACTAACTTTGACATACATACATATTCTAGGTCAGTAACTTACTTCTTTTAGAAACATAAGGAATTTGAGTCCTATATGTTTACTCACTAGTCGGTAGGCATTTTTCAGTATTTAACATTGCCTATCCGCCATTCGTAAATGATAAATAACTTAATCTGGCGACAGTCCGAAAACCGATATTTAATATGTGACTTCTGCATATTAAAGAGGTATGCATGCGTAAAATTAATTCAATTCACTCGCAGCGTACCGTTTCGTGAATATAAAACGGACAGAAAATTAAAACTGTGTCAACTCACTGGCAGTTAATGGGTTTCCGGATCAACTACTGATATGCAGTTATGAGGGTTAATTAAATCACATTACTTTATGTAGGGAGAAAATTTCATAGCTTGGGCCGTAATATATACCTACCTAGTATTTACATTTCGGAAGATAATTTTAATCAATCAAAATAAATAAAATTGAATGATATCGAAATAACTGCCATAAGCGCCAGTTATTTTGAGATAATGACGTTAACATGACCCAAACATACGTTTTTAATTTTTGTCTGTCAGTCTGTCTGTCTATCTGTTTGTACGGGCCAATCATAGGGATATTCACAGGCAAGTGGAGGATTATAGGTACTAGGAGTTATTGTCTAGCAGCCCTGGAACAAATTTTTTTGTGATTAAAAACAAGCTGAATTTTTGTGAGTAGGTTCGTTTCGACGAAATGACCAAGTTTTTTATCTATAAAAATTCTCGATGTATGTAGCTACTTGAGTGCGCAGGTGTTAAACATGTGATTCGCTCGGGTATGAAATCGTTCCACTAAAGTTTTACTGGCCTTTTCATTATACAAGTATTTACTAGGCTGCATTCAAAAAATCAGCTGGTTATTAATAATATTCTATAGCGTCCTCCACTCGGAATATTTCCAAATAATGAGGTTACAAAAATGATTAAAATTAATAATAACTAGCTGATTTTTTTGTATGCAGCTTAGTTTCGTAAAATTTCGTAAAAGTTTAGTAAAATTCAGCTTGTTATTAATTAAAAAATTTGTTCCAGGGCTGCCTGACTATTATCTAAAGGAAATATTTATTTAAGATTCCTTCGTAAAATATAAAAGTTGTTGACATCAGAGACAAAATGGCCCAACGGTAAGATTTTGAAGAAATTTAGAACGAAGATACCTTGCATCCCGGAGACAGACAAAGCTACCGTTTTTTTCGGGAAGTGGAAGAGTTTGCATGAGATTTTTAAAAATCAAAACCCTGATCGTCCTAGGGCTGCTGGAGTTTGAAGTGTTTCTCTCGAAAACTGCAATACCAAAGTGAACCGCCCATTACAAAACTAATTTGATCTGCATTGCGACAAGGTACTAAAGTTTGGAGTCGTTAAAAGTTATTTGAAACTTCACCTATCCGAGATAAAACCGCAACTTTTCCAAAAAAAAAAAATATGGAAAAACTCAATTCAATTTAATTCATTTATTCATTGCTCGGAACATGGTACAGTACCTACATATTATTATGGATGTTACATTATACTTACTTACTCATGAACAGGTATAGAATAAGGTAGGTAATTTCTTGGATGAAGAACGCATTTCACTGTACCATCCCAGTATATGGAGATAATGGAACCAAATAGCCCAAATGTTTTAGCCAAAATGGCCGAATTTGTAGCGGTGGGTATCGTATATTTACCACTTCGCAGTAATGAACAAGTATGTATTTCTAAATGAAAATTATAATAAGTAATCTTACCTACACGTATATTGTATGTACCTACCTTTGTATTTTAATTATAGTTATCAGCGCTTTCTTTAATAATTGCATGATATTTTTATGGAAAATTATGAGCTCCTTGTAACTTTCTTGATTGTTCTTGATTTCTTCGCAGTGTAGGTACAGAATAGGTTATACGGTAGTATAAGCTAAGGTAATTTAGAATGACTTTTTCTTAACTGACCTATTCTGGGTTTTAATCCACCATACATCATTAAATAAATAACTATGTTTATATTATGTATGTACATAAGTTGATCGTATTCTTCCCAATTATTATTGCCGGAACTACTTCGTTTTTAATAATAAAGTAAAGTATCGTATAATATGTCTTCTGAAAACCTGAGAGCATTTCGAATAATCTAGAGGACTTTTTATCACCATCGAATGAAAATTAATAACCCTAGGCAATGGCTGGCCCAGTAACTTTAACGAGCGACGACCGCGTTTGTCTTGATCTACTACTAACAGAGATAAAATAACGTTTATATGCCCAACTACAAGTTCAAACTGAAAATATCTACTCCTTTTTAACCTCCGACGCATAAACGACGGGGTGTTATAAGTTTGACGTGTCTCTGTGTGTGTGTATGTGTGTGTCTGTCTGTTCTCCTGTAGCGCTCAAACGGGTGGACCGATTTGAATGCGGTTTTTTTGTTTGAAAGGTGAATTAGTCGAGAGTGTTGTTAGCTATGTTTGATGAAAATCGATTCAAGATGGCCGCCACTACAAAATGGCGGATTAGATATTTTTTCACGATTCCCTTAATATGGGTATCAAATGAAAGGGCTTGACTAGTAGAATAGCAAACCCAACATGGCCGCCGCCACAAAATGGCGAATGTCGGGGGTTTTTTAATTTTTTTTTTATTTATATCTACCTACTTGTTATTTAATTGTTGTTGTAATTGTTTTTAAATTTTCAATTTACACTTGTTGAGAATTAAATTAACGTTAAAAATATAAAAATAAACCGTTTTATTTCACCACAATATCAGTCTTGCCGTCATCCCTGAACAAACCGGAAGAATCAAGTTGTGCTGAGATGAACGCAGACAATCTACTGAATATATTTGTCAACATAATATGTATTTTATTAACAAGCTAGGTAGGTACTATATCAATTATCAAACTACTTTCACGTATTCAGCTAAATATCTATTAATATTATAGTGAAAATATTATACTGAATATTATAATACCCTCGCAATACCTACGCAATAAACTATTTATTACGAAAAAGTTTCCTAATATATACTATAAGTAATATATCGTGAAAGTATCCAATCATCATCATCATCATGATCAACCCATTACCGGCTCACTACAGAGCACGGGTCTCCTCTCAGAGTGAGAAGGGTTTTGGCCATAGTCTACCACGCTGGCCAAGCGGATTGGCAGACTTCACACACCTTTGAGAACGTTATGGAGAACTCTCAGGCATGCAGGTTTCCTCACGATGTTTTCCTTCACCGTTAAAGCAAGTGATATTTAAATACTTAAAACGCACATAACTCCGAAAAGTTAGAGGTGCGTGCCCGGGATCGAACCCACGACCTCCGATTAGAAGTCGGTCGTCCTAACCACTAGGCTATCACAGCTTTTCACAGTATCCAATATCATAATATATTAACACCTATTCACACCTATTCCCGTAAGGTAGGACAAGTTTAATCAAAATATATTATCATTGTACGCATTTCGTATTTGGTTTGAACTGTATCCGATTACGTATTCCAATTATTCAGTATTTCACGCCCATCGACGCCTATAATTACATTCTGATAGAATTGCATTAAATCCAACGCGTTCGTTTACTAATTTCCAATGATTAGCCTTAATTCAGTGCGGTTTTTAATGCGTCTATCAATTACAGACCGAATAATTTGCGTATGAAAGCCGTTTCAATTTTGGTGCGGTAACGAATTAATGCAATATTTGCGCGTTACATAGATTCTTAGCTTAAGGTGTTACGTTTTCCATACTAACTTCATGTTACCATTCAAGAGCGAATGGATTATATATTTACACTGAAATTACATCGCACAGTCTTGATATAATTTTTAATTTGCGCGAAATTATATTTACATAAAGAAAACATTACATAGACAGCTTAATTATTATAATAGCCATCTATTAAACGCTGTTTTGCCTAGCTGACCGAGATGGCTTTACTTCACCTTTAGCTGTTTATGTAATGTTTTCTTTATGTAAATAAAATTTTCCGCAAATTAAACATTAAATTAAGGCTGTGCGATGTAATTTCAGTGTAAATATATAATCCATTCGTTCTTAAATGGTAATAATAAATTAGTATGGAAAACGTACCACCTTAACGAAGGTCGAATAGGTGTAGTTAAAAGAAGCCAACCTTCTGGCGCAGTGCACGTAGAAAACTTAACAACGTTTATTCCTGGTATGAAATGATGCCAAGTTGGGTATGCTCATAGAATTGGTTTATTTTTATTACTAGCAAATATAGTTACCTACCCCAACCGAAGGGAACTGTGCCTTGTAAAGGTACATTAATTACAAAACAAACAAATTGTGTGTTTAAACCGTTTATTTATGGTACGTCAACGAAACAATGCGGAGGTTCCACGATGCAGAGATGAGTTGAGGGTCTTAAATAATTAAAAGAAAAGGTTGTAATATAAAGTGTTTTCAATTAAACTTGGAATCCGCTAAGCAACGGTTCCGTCGGTTTCTAACGTCAGACGCGCCGCTACGTGAGAGAATCTGGGGTATTGTTTTGAACTGCAATGCTTCCGAGCGTGCAGACAGTCATTAAAGTGCAACAATTTGCCCTATCATGTAGAGCGGAGTTAGTTTTATGGCTACATTTGTGGAACTAGTGTAAACGTGTAAAACGTTGTGTGATAAAAAGGAACACTAAACACTAAACTTGTTAATTGAATTGCTTTTGCCCGCAACTTCCTCTGCATTGGGTAAAGCTCTTATTGTTTATTTTTTCCATATAAAAACGCTAGATCTCTCCTTGCAAAATGCCCGTACAAATAGTTTGACATACAGACTGACAGATATAAAAGGCAATTATAACAAAACTAAGACTGTGTAATATATTTTTACACTAGCGGACCCGGCAGACGTCGTCCTGCCCGCTATTAGCGCCACCTACCGGGTCCAATTTTTCTACTTATAAACCTTCCTCTTAAATCACCCTATCTATTAAAAAAACCGCATCAAAATCCGTTTCGTAATTTTAAAGATTTAAGCATACATAGGGACATAGGGATATAGAGACAGAGAAAGCGACTTTGTTTTATACTATGTAGTGATAGTGATAAAATCACAGAGAGACACTTAAATTCTATTTATTTGTATTTGTAGAAAGTTTATTAAGATACGATGTGTACGTAAATGAGACTCTATTGCATAAATCAGTGGTATACCATTTAAGCCCTATAAAACGAGTATTGGAAATTCGTGTACAGCTTCAAAGTACCCACATTAATTTATTCAGCGTTAGGAAGAGGTAATCAATGTTTTCAAAGACGCGCCAAGGCGTACCTACCAGTTGGGTTATTAAGATTTTCATCGCACTGGCTATTAGCGACGAAAGGTGCTTCTACCTTTCGTCACATTCTTTAAGTATTTAAAATACGTATAGTTAAGCAAACGAATAAGAACAGTATTATTAAAACTAAATAGATTCATTAAAAACATTCATTTAATAAATAAGACTCAGGACTGCATTAAAAACTAGAGTTAAATATTTTTTTGAACTAAATCTGAAAATTGTGTTACAACTAGAGTCTTATAGAAATATTCTGTAAGAAGACTATATTAAATCTAGAGTCAAATATAAACTATTTTTAAAAAATACGACTCAGAGCGCTAATTTAAAACTAAAGTCATTTAGTAACTATTTTTTTAAAGAAGTAAAACACTCGTGTATTTTGAGATGCACTGATCGCTTAATTTACTACAAGCTACTAATAAACATAATATTTTATTGTTAGTGATTTTACTGTGGTACATTTTTGGCGAAAAGTGCAGGTTCGATTCCTGACCTGTGTAGACAAAGCTTTTTTATCTCTGGCAGCTTAAAATTTCGCCTCACTGACCACTCTATATAAAACTCTGTTTACGTAGAGTAAAATCTATTTCAATTTCATGAAAATGTTTCCTATAAATTCCGAGTAGCGCTGGTTTCAATTTGAAATTTTAATTAAGAAAATTTAGAAATATTTGAGGAACTTTACCAAATGAAATCAAATCAAAGTAAGCTTTATTAAAATATTCATTTTGAAGTCATTTTGTAATGTGCTTTTGGAGGAATCTCATTTGTTTTATTACTCTCGTATAAGTTCTATCGTATATCGACAGATTTGAAGACATTTAAATTCTAATACATTATTCAACACTGCTTGATGTTTTTTTTAAATTCACGATTGCAGCAATCTGGTAGCTTTTACCCAGCAATAATATAAACTTGAAACTGAACTTAGAACTTGCTCTAACCGTATTAAAATCGTGTTTGTGTATACCTAGATATTATCTGCATTAAGGTAAAGTCACCCAATTCGGAGGTATTCTAAAATTGGCACCCAATTTGGAGGTATATAGAAAAACAGCGTTTTCAACCGATCACCAAGCTCTTTTTTACTGCAACATATCTTAATCAATTGATAGTTTATCATTCCATAGATAAATGACGAAATAATTGGTTTTATATGTATATGTTTTAAAATAACCGGCAAGTTATACACTAGCAGCCGGCCCGAACGCATGTTTCATACATTTTGGACCTTGTGCACGAAATACCTACGTTTTTTTAAATAGTGTTTATCCGTTAATTTTGAGCTTTATTTGTTTTTATTTAGATATGAATATTTGAAGGACTATATTTGCAATCGAAAACAATCAACTTTTGTGAATATTTGTAAAGAAATTAAGGTGAAAATACGTTTTGAAAATACCTCCGCATTAGGTGCCAAATATTTTAGCCGGTTCCTAACGCGGAGGTATACCGCAGAATTGCGATTTCATAGACTTAATAAGTTTTTCAATTTTTAGGGTCGTTTTATGTTAAATACATGCTTGTTTCAGTTTTGATTATTTAAATAGGCTATTAGGTTAAAGAGCCCTAATTATGAGGTACACTTTGGCCTCTAAATCACTAGTTATACCGTATCAAAGTTTACCTATTTAAGTAATTTATTGATAGATTGTATGGGGAAGCTAAAGAAAATTAATTAAAAAGAAAATTAAATTTATGCATATTTCGATGCAATTTTGAGAGAGTATTGTACATATTTACGAAGGTAATCTAATTAAGCGTTAAATTATTTGTTTATTATGGAAAAATCTTTTCTTTTTTAACACTCAGAATTAGGAAACGTGTTTTTTGTTACAAAACCCAATTCCGAGGTATTACCTCCGAATTAGGTTCTATGAGCCCCTAATTATGTGGTATGGATAGAAATATATATTTTAATATATATATATATATATATATATATATATATATATATATATATATATATTTAGCTGCTCGTGCTGATTGGATGATTGACTCACTCACTCACTCATTAATCACCTCTCCTGTTAAATTTTGTATAATTTTTTTTTCACAAATGGTTTCGTATGGAAGACAAAAATTCATTCAGAGGAAAAATATGGAAAGAGCTGATGATTGAGGATTTCGGAGACGGGTGAGGAGCACGCTTAAAGTATTGAAGATAGGTAGTGGATGCCCAAGCAAATGTAACTCAAAACGTCATCCAATTGGCAGTGAGCTAAAAAAATTCAAAATGGCGAAAAAAAGATGGCCGCCATACAAATTTCGTCGGTGTCCATCTCGGAGGGTATAAAAGATGGAAGAGTGGTTTCTTCGCAAAAGATGATCAGGATCGGAAGGTCTACTCGATGAATAGAAAAAAATTCAAAATGGCGGAATTTGTTTTTCCATAGAAAATGTCCGAATATTGAAGAAACTTCTGAGAGAACGAGAAAGAGAACTCTCAAAAAAAATATGGGGATACAATATGATGACTAAGGGTTTGGAAGATAACTGAGGAGCCCAGGCAGGGTATTGTAGATAGATGGGGGCTGCTCAAACAAAAAATATTCAGAACCTAATCCAATTCATCCTCTAATCAACTCATCCTCAGGGAGAGCTGGATTTTTTATTGGAGTGGAACTTCTTTTAGTCAATATCAAAGTCAAAATGTCAAAAGGTTAAAATATCAAAATGTCAAACTTCAAAATGTCAAATGTCAAATGTTAAAATGTCAAAATGTCATAATGTCAAAATGAAAAAAAAAAATTGTGTAGGAAAAAATGAATTCCGCCATCTTGATTTTTTTTCCGTTCATCAATTAGGTAGACCTTTTAGGTCTTGATCATCATTTTCCAAACAACACTTTTCTATCTTTAATACTAAGTGCGATAGACACCGATGAAATTTGTATGGCCGCCATCTGGAATCCGCCATTTTGGAGTTTTTTTTTTCAACCAGTGCTAATTGGATGAGGTTCTGAGTATTTTTTGTTTGAGCAGCCCACATCTATCTACAATACCCTGCCCGGGCTCATCAAACATCTTCCAAACCCTCAATCATTATGTCTTCCCATATTTTTCTTTGAGAGTTCTCCAAAGAACCGCGTCAAAGCCTTGCATAGTTTACAACTTGTAGTCTCTTCAATATTCGCCATACATTTTCTATGGAAAAATAAATTCAGCCATTTTGATTTTTTTTCAATTCATCGAAAAGACCTTCTGATTTTGATCATCTTTTGCTAAGAAACCACTCTTCCATCTTTTATACCCTCTGAGATGGAAACCGAAGAAATTTGTATGGCGGCCATCTTTTTTTCACCATTTTGAGTTTTTTTTCAGCTCACTGCCAATTGGATGACGTTTCAAATGACATTTGCTCGAGCACCCTCCACCTATCTTCAATAGCTTAAGCGTGCTCTTCAACCGTCTCCGAAATCCTCAATCATCAGCTCTCTCCATATTTTTGTTCCGAATGAATTTTTGTCCTCTATACGAAACTATTAGTGAAAAAAATATCATACAAAATTTTACAGGAGAGGTGATGAATCAGTCAGTGAATCAGTACGAGCAGCTATAATATATGTATAAATTAATATATAATATTAATATTTTACACACAAACATATAAAAAATTACATACGCATCGAATTGATTTTGAAATATATTAATAAATACAGTTCATTTTTGAACACCATGTAGAATTCATTCTACTCGTTTCCCTTTGTATTTTGTACCTCCGAATTAGAGGCCATTTGCCTCCGAATTAGGATTTTTACCTCCGAATTGGGGGATTCGGACTTTTTTCATATTTTATTTAATTTTACATTTAAATCAAGTTTTAATTGTTGTCCTTTTAGGATATTTAAATAAATAACGCTTCTAATAAAAATAGCCAGTTCTTCAGAAAGGTGTAGTAAATGCTTATTTTTTGACGTTCTTTCGAGTTTTGATGAAAATACCTCCGAATTGGGTGCCTTTACCTTATATTTTAAAATTTAAAGCGAAAAATCAGTCTAGTATTTTTTGAGTGAATTATTAAAGACACACATAAACAATCATACGAGTTCCATCCCCATTCCGCCTAGGTTAAAAATAGTTTTCAACAATTTATAGGAGTGGTAAGTACTTTCTTAAAAGAGAAACATATATCCTTAACCACGTATCAAATCAAATTATTTTTCAACTCACAATAGCCGTCTGCAGCTACAGTAAAATCCGCAAACAGAATTTTGAAAATAAATATTATTTTATGACAAGCCAAAGAGGGCAGTCGGCTACGATATTGCAGTTCATGCATTCATGAGGAGCCAGGCAGTTTTCGCTGTTAGTATTATGTTAACAGACTGTCACAAGCCCTATGGTTGGAATAAACACAAATTCAAAATTATTTATTTCATGTAGGCCAATTTTGTGGCTTTAAGAATAAGTCAAGACTCTACCACCGGTCTAGCAAAGGAGATCAAGAAAAACATCAGCAGCTGCTGCTTTTTGCAAAAAAATTAGATGTTGTTCGTAGATCGTGTTCGTATCAATGTAAAAATGTATAACACTTCAATTAACTTGTAAGCAATTATTAAATGTCATTAAAATAACACTAATTGTATTATATCCTTGATTTAATAAATGTGTTGTACACACACTTTTTAATTTAAATCTGTGGAAATGCAAATCTAAAAATTAATTGCGAATCAAGTTATAAAGACTTTAACCACAAAGGATTTTTAACCCACAACGCAAAAACGACGGGGTGTTATAAGTTTGACGTGTCTGTGTGTGTGTATGTGTGTGTATGTGTGAGTGTGTGTGTCTGTTCCCCTGTAGCGCTCAAACGGATGAACCGATTTGAATGCGGTTTTTTTTTGTTTGAAAGGTGAATTAGTCGAGAGTGTTGTTAGCTATATTTGATGTAAATCGATGCAAGATAGCCGCCGCTACAAAATGGCGGATTACATATAATTTTTCACAACTCCCTTAATATGGGTATCAAATGAAAGGGGTTGACTAGTAGAATGCAAATATGCAAATCCAAGATGGCCGCCGCCACAAAATGGCGAATGTCGGGGTTTTTTTTTTAATTTTTAATTTATACCTACTTGTTTGACTCAACTGACATGTGAAAGCCTATTTGTTAGCTTGCCTTTGTGTATATGTATAAACAAGCTATAATTTAAAAATTAAAAAAACCCGACTGCCATGCTAAAAAACGAACTAAAAAATTAATAAACTACCACCGTACCACTTACAGTGTAGTTGTTATTTATTTTGTTTTTCATGATTTGTCACTCCAAATTGATTTAAAACATATAAATTGTATACATTTTCGTACTCGCCTTTTAAAGTCCTTTATTTTGATACCCCACTCGAGGGTCTTGAAGAAAAAAAATTTTTTCAGCCCGCACATTAAAGTGCATAACATTCGCCATTTTGATTTTTTATGAATTTCATGTACCCAGTAACATTTGCGCCGTCAAGATAAATCTAATGACGTATAATTTATCAAAATAGGTTGAGCCGTTAAGTAGTTACGAACTGACATAGGAAACGGTCATTTTCTACGATTTATCACTCCAAATTGTTTCCAAATATATAAATTTATACATTTTCGTATTTGCCTTTTGAATCCCTTTATTTTGATACCCCACTCGAGGGTCTTGAAGAAAAAAATTTTTTTCAGCTCGCACATTATTGCGCATAAAGTCCGCCATTTTGATTTTTTTTTAAATTTAAGTACCCTATAACACTCGCGTCATTGAGACAAATCTAATGACGTATCATTTATCAAAATCTGTTGAGCCGTTGATTAGTTACATGCGGACATAGGAATGGACATACATATACACAGGTGAAACACATATACCCAGTCGGGTAAACCAGTCGGGTAAAAAACCTAAAAGGATCAAGTATAAAAGATATAAAACAAAAACAAATAGGCCTATGTTTAAAAATAACATAGAAGCGGCAGGATGTAACAGGAAAATTAATTATCGAACAAGGCAATTTGACTGGAATTCCAACTTATTACAGAAATGAATTGAGCCATAAAAACCTGAACGAAAGAAACAACCCCTTTTAGAATAAATTACAAGTAGGTATCCTATTTACTAACTAGCAAACCGACTAAGAATATTGATATAATATATGTATAACTAGCTGACCCCCGCAACTTCGTTCGCGTGTTTATAGGTTTTATATAGGATCGGATCGGATCCCATAATTCTTTTATGTACCTAAACTAAATGTAGCCTGTTACTCCTTATAACATTGAAAGTTCCATTAAAATCGATCCAGCCGTTTCGGAGATTAGCTTGAACAAATAGACAGAACGACAAACATAAATTTAAACGCATACCAGTTTAAAATAAGCCGTACGTTCAAAGATCCGGGTCCCAAGTTATTTGAACCCAATACTGAGGGTTGTAATGTCTGTCATTTCTGAACTAATAAACCTATGACCTTGAAATATTTACGGGGCAATACATAAAGTACTACCTTTCTAACAATAAAAGAATGAGTTAAATCGAACTACGCGTTAATGAATTACAGCTAAATACATGTTTTAACTTTCTTCCCCTCTCCCTAGGGAACCGTGCTGAATTTCGGGATAAAAAGTATCCTATAACCTACCTCGAAGTATAAACTCAAATCGTACCAAGTTTCATTCGAATCCATTCAGTAGTTTCGGCGTGATGCGCGGCCAAGATACAGACAGACAGACAGACAGACAGACAGACAGACAGACAGACAGACAGACAGACAGACAAAAATGAAACAAATTGCAGTTTTGGCTTCAGTATCGATTATAGAATGCCCTCCAACAAAAATTTTCAAAATATCTTCAATGTACAGAATTGGATCTGTTACAGTTTTATTATATTATAGATTATAGATAGAGTTCCCTAACAAAGCATCCTGAGGTCAGTTACTTTCTACTATTATTCACAAAACTGTAATCGTTTACCTGTTGTATGTGCATTGTGCACGATTTACGCAAAATTCACTATCTGATTGATGGGGATAAAACGATACAAGTAAAATATACCTACGTACGATATACCTACCTTATAGCATTTACTCGAAATTTTTCTTTCTATACCAAGTACTTTTCGTATTATTTTCTCTACCGTTTGACCGAATACCGAGTATGTATTATTGAAAAATACTCGTATTTATACTCGTCCGTAGCAATGTTATTATCTTCCAATTGGAAGAATCGGAAAACATTAAATCGTTTTTGACGTGATAACGATGAATGCAGGCTACACGCACGAAAAAGTATGATGCATTGTCACGTCCTGCGTGCAAGCGAGAGCCCGGAACAAGCGATAGTGAAGGCACGATCGGCCTAAGCATTTGACTTGTGACGCATCTATCTCTCTTTGTTTTCTTAGGTCGTTATCACGTAAATTTATCGTCCTTAAACCGACGTTTACAGACAGACAATTTTTTTTCCAATGCTATAACAGGTTCAAATGTTTTTACATATCGCAAATGCACCTCTGTGTCTTACGAACGATCTCTCAAAATGGTACAATAGTCACTGTTTAAATAAAAATATTTATTGAAAAAACATTTTGAAAATATGTCATATTGTTTTTGACGAGCACTTCCACTTTTAAAAATTTATTGTTTTTGTGAGCATTGGAGTTTTATCGTAAATAATATGATAGATGGAATAGATAGAAATATGAAAGATATGTTTTGTGAATTGTTTCTAATCCTTGGAAAAAAAAATACTGATACAAAGTAAGTTTCTACACTTTTTCAATGATACTGAATACCTACCTAAGTAAAAGTATCGATGTTTGGCTGATATTGTGCCATCCCTATTGATTGAAGCGAAACTTTGCAGTAAGACTTAATTATACTGCTCCAACTTTGATCAAAACAGGTCAAATAAAACCCGAGATACAACTTGATCCGAGTTTCACACGGGCTAAAGTCAAAGCTAGTTTATGCAGTGTTGTACAATCTCTTTCAATTTTAGATACCACTCGGAACATAATAATAATTGTTATAGATCGACCAGAATCTCATAAAAAATAGGGAAATTAAATTTTGTAGTAAGCAACACTAGGTTAACTCGGCTGCCCTAGTGATAAACAAAGTAATTACATTCAGGACACCTTACCTGGGATCGTTTCACGAAACGAAAAATCAAGCAACTGCATTTTAAATACAAAAACAAAGTAATGAACATCCAATTACTTTGTTTTTGTGTTGTGCTTGTTGTTTACTTGGTTTTTGCATTCATATTCCGGGTTAGTGAGTGCAGTTACTTTGTTTGGGCAATTTAAATTTCAGTAAACGGTTCAAATTATTTGAAATATTAAACTGTGGTAAAAAACTACTCGACATAAAACTTTTGTTGATGTAAAAAGTCAATTTCACAAAATGTCAGTTACTTTGTTTATCACTAAGGCAGCCGTAGTGTTGCTAACCTTGGAATTTCATTTCCCTATTTTTCATGAGATACCGGTCGATCTATAGTATAATTATTGAACTTCGCTCGAAGATCAAATGATGTTTCTCACCACAAAGGGATAAAGGTAAACTGACACATTCGTATGGAAACCATACCCACGGCGGACACAAACGAAATTAACAGTATTTATTCAAATACTAAGTACAATGATCTTTCAATGGCATAGGTCGCATTGTTGTGTGCCGTGTGAATCAGGAAAAAATTTAAATAGTTTTGATATATGAAAATGCTTAGTAAAATAGACAGCGTATGCGACCTGTGATCGCGTAGCTCAACCATGGCTCAACCGCGTGCTGTCTGCTGTATGGAAACTATTTTTTTTAATATTTAATAACTTTTTTTGACATCGATTTCGAATCAAACATGTATATATATTGAAAGGTTATAATATTGTCTTTAAACGGTGAAGGAATACATCGTGAGGAAACCTGTGTGCTTAGTCTAAAGCGGAGCACTCGAAAACGAACTCGAAAACTATTGATCGATTTCAGAGTAAAATAGACCTAAAATGGCTTGTATTAAGGTTTGAGTTCGCCAATACATTCAGCATTGTTCGAATGCTGAATGTATTGGCGAACTCAAACCTTAATACAAGCCATTTTAGGTCTATTTTACTCTGAAATCGATCAATAGTTTTCGAGTTCGTTTTCGAGTGCTCCGCTTTAGACTAAGCACACTGCATGCCTGAGAGTTCTCCATAACGTTCGCAAAGGTGTGTGAAGTCTGCCAATCCGCTTGGCCAGCGTGGTAGACTATGGCCAGAACCCTTCTCACTCTGAGAGGAGACCCGTGCTCTGTAGTGAGCCGGTAATGGGTTGATCATGTATTTTGGTTAATTTCCTCAAAGTGGGTTGGATTGTGCCCGTTTACCTTTTCCCCGATAATGATCTGCCACTCACCTGCTACTATAGTGAGAAGTGCGAACGTGGAAACCAGCGGTAGTCCTCCCGTCTCCATGGCAACGGGTCTCGTTCGCCTCCGTACTTCCCCAGCCATGATGTCAACAGACATTTGATATTCCAAATCCAGCCGAATCTTACATTTCGCCCGTTATCACTCGCTTCATATTATTAAAAGTGTATCTTCTTCCATACATGAATATTTATTGGAGTTTGTAGAGACCACAAGTGATAAGCCCAACCTTTGCTCGTTTGTTTATATTATAGTTTTAAGTCTCACGTGTATTTCTCTTTGTTTTAGTCATCGTGTGAGCAATTTTTTCCTTATAGTCTTTTTACTAGATACTAATAATCTTAAAATCTATTATTGTCTTATTTCAGTGTTTCTTTCTTCTTTTGATCTGAAACAATAGAAAAAGTATTTGTTATCTCTTTAAATTACTTATTTCTAAATTGTTGTAAATAAGTATAAAGTATTATTCGCTCTGTACCACTATCTTTAGAATAGTAATATTTTAATTCTATTTATAATCTTATTTGGACATTTTTTGGAAGAGAATACCTCTAAGTAAAAAGTTTGACTTTGTATATGTACTGGTATTGTGCAATAAAAAATTTAAACAAAGAAACAAAAAACAATAAGTTTATCCTATACATTTCGTTATCTGCAGAAGTCCGTAGAGAGTTTTTCCTCCACCGGAAAAAGATTCTATTAAACTAATACTACATTTCCAAATCGAAATGTATTGAAAACGTTTGTCGATGGTTCTTTCCCTGTACAAAATTAAAAATGGTTCTTGGACATAATATTTTATCGTTTCTTGAACGTTGAAGATATTTTTGTCATATTACAGTTGCTTTTTGATGTGAAACAATAAAACAATTTTTTATTATCAAGATGGTCATCAGTACACCCCAGGCCAAATATTGTCTCTTCATTGTACCACTATTGTTTGAATACTGGTTTTCATTTATAACTGAAGTTTTTTTTTGTTGACCTAAGTTCTAGAGCAATCATATTCTTGACCTAGAGACAATAAATTAAGATTGCATCTTTCTTTCATTGTCATTATATTGTAGGTACTATATAAGTATATTTTTGCAGTATGGCTGGGCGCTGCACAATTATTTAATTGAAGTCTGGAAAATTGAGTTTATAAATTTTATACTGAAAAATTAACCTAAGCACTACTAAGATTGACTAAAAATTTTCAGCAATCTTGGACTAAGTGAACTAATAAGATTTGGCCTTTGCCTTTAGTCTCACGACACACCCTAAGGTGTTCAAGGCAGTACTAAAACTGAGAATCGTATTTGGACTCTGCTCAGACTTTGAGTTAATATGAAACAGATTTATGTCAGAACCTGTCTCGTTTTCAGTTTTCAGCAAACTCAAAATAGGCACGCTCTATAGATCTCAGCTTTAACTTTTCGTAGCAAACCTATGTATTAAATGACCTGGATGACTTGCATAATGAATCTGCGGATTCCGTTACAACTAGGTCTAGAGAAGGAAACATCCAAGAAACGTTCTATGAATTCTGGCATAATCTTTGCTTATCAGAGTGACCCTTGTTCAATAATTTATTGTTTAATAAAAATATATGTAACTAAGTCTTAAATCTTCTAGCCTAAATTTATGCAAGGGTTATCTAACCCAAATCCACTTTTTTAAGCGGATCCTTTTTAGCTTAGATAAAACTGTCAGTACTAAATTATACGAGCACCTAATACCGATCTAGCTTTTCAAAACCTAAAATGTAATATTAAACTCCATTTTGGGAGTTAAGAGGTCGAAAAAAGGAAGCAGACAAATATAAGTGGTTTAGCGATGAAACAAGGAGGCTACATTTTTGAGAGCCGTTCTTTATCTTTTATACCTACATATAATAAATTCGTAGACTTGCCGTATCTGTACATTACAGATTTTTGCAAAATATGAACTGGGGGATGTTATAGATAAGTAATAGAACGTAAAAAAGCCATTTTTGAAATTTTTGTCTGTTTGTCTGTTTATCTGTTTGTCTGTTTATCAGATTGTCTGTTTGTCTGTATGTTTGTGCGCGCATCACGCAAAAACTACTGCATGGATTAAAATGAAACTTGGTATGATTTAAGTTCATACTACCAAGTAACATATAGGATACTTTTTATCCCAAAATTCATCACGGTTCCCTTGGGAGAGGGGATGAAAGTTAAAATATGTACTTAGCTATAATTCATTAACGCGTGGTCCGATTTCATTCATTCTTTTTTGTTAGAAAGGAAATACTTTAAAAATTACCGGTTAATCTCTGAAAGGCTGGATCGATTTTGATGGGACTTTCACTGGCGGATGTTTACGCCAGTGAACTTTTTATAGTTTTTAGCAAGGTATGAGCTCAAAGGAGCTTAGGAAAAACAAAGTGATTCCCACGGGATTTTTAAAAACCAATATCCACGCGAACGAAGTCGCGGATGTCCGCTTGTTTCCAAATAACGAATTAAACTCATAATCTTGTAACTTGTATTACGTACGTGATAATAATAATCAAAATTTCCAGCATACTGTTGTACAAGGCAGATTTTAAATACGTACGTCTACGCACACACATAGCAGTAGTTTTTATTACACCCAGTTTCCGCGGCGTAGCGTGAGCAAACTGAGATAAAACAGAAATGATTGCCGCTCTGTCGGTATATTGTTTTAAGTGTTTTGTTCCATTGCAGCTCTTGTTTGCCGATGTGTACGTATAAATGCCGATCTGTTGAACGTACCCTCCCTACAAATGCGTATTCTGTAATATGCATAACGAATGCACGGCCCAGTAAGTTGCTTAATTAATATCAGCTTCCTAGCGTTTAAGATGAGTTATTAAAACCATCTACCTATTATTCATATGGTACTTTATAGTGAGCTACATTCATTACGCATAATATTGCAGCTATCATATCACACATGGCATAAATAACTGATTAGAATCAGATCGTATCTATGACCTGAAAATCGTCTAGTAGGTAACTCAAAGCTTGACTTTGTTTTTATTGCACGGCAAAGCCAAAAGGAGTGGTCATGATTTTAGCAGTCAATGTGTATTTTTTATTTACACAAATGTTCTACCGTAGCACCTATACTTTTTTTGCTATCATATGGAATGGGATGTCAAATGAAACATGAGAAAAATCTGAGTTCATAAATATGAATAGCGCAATATTAAAATATACCAAGTGACAGAAAAACTGTTTTACTATATAATTTAGAGTAGCAGTCAGTCGGATTTTTAGTGTTTTTATCATATAGCGATTTTAATCGTATTATTTTATTGCATGAAAGGCTCGCGCCTGACAACAATCATGCCTAATGGAAGGCAATGATAAGATCTAGGTTTCAGCGCTCTTGGAGATAGATTACTTTCCTTGAAGGTACGCAAGTTATAGGTGGCCGCAATACAGACACCTGAGCAATTGAAATCAGATGATAGATTTAAAATTATATAGTAGGTAATTCTGAATGACGTAGCAAATTAGAAACCGAAAATTTATCAGATCCAGCCGAAGTGGTTAGTAGTTCGAATATATTTTCAGATGAACAATATGTTCCAAAATAATAATATTTTCCTAGATAGGCATAAATTCTATGTTAGGCTATGTAGTAGGTGTGCTTCACGCACTGAAGCGTTGACATACTCGTAAAGTGCGGATAAGTATCGTTGCGGCGAGGCGTATAACAGTTTACAGTGGGCGGTCGGGTCTATCAATTGGAACACGCTCTCGTGGCGGCGACGTCTTTGGCGTACGGCACCGCGACAATAAACAATACAAACAACCGTGCCCTGCGTTTGACACCAGCCCGTTCGAAGTGGATTAGAGCGCTCTACGGGGAGTTCGGCAGCATTTAGGGAGCGTAATAGTCTGCCGCCGTGACCTGTTTTAGTTGCGACAAATAGAGATTTACGGGATTGCCTCCCGGGGATTTCCGAAGGGAGCCCGTTCTTTCCTAATAAAATTGAATGGCGTTTACTTTGCGGTTACTTTATACGAAACCGTTCGCTCGCCGTTCTCGCAGAAGTACCTACGAGTAATTCAATTTATAAACTTTTATAAATTCGCAATCGTATTGCCAGCCGATTCTGCACTCATTCTAGAAAAGTGTCCAACAAACTTTCGACCAGTTTAATTTCCCTTGAATTATGTGGGGGGGAAAAAATGTCGCGCAAAAAGTGAAAGTAAATCGCATGACGAATTTTAATGAGAACACGAGTCAAAATAAGAGAGACTAAAAATTGGAAACGGCCAAATCCACTAGTTCATTCATAGATATCGTTGCATCGAACCAGATTAAAATATTGTTTAATGTTTTCGTGAATAAATTGATTGCGTGAATTAAATAACTAGCTTTCGAAAAAGAGATCTGCCGATGTCTAATTACCTAAATAATGCTATAAAGTACCTAGTTGCGTTATTAGACATGGAATAGGCAGAAACACAAGTCAATTAGTTATATTCTTTCCAAAAATTTTGTAACGTCAAACTAACCAACCAAAATACAATGAAAAAGAAATTATTAGACTATTCAACAACCATCCAAAATCAAATCCGAGATTAACTCGAACCTACTCATCCCTTGAATCGTTATATTCATAAAATGGGTTTTAACCCTCAATATTAGGGACGGTATCTCCTTTAAGACACTTCGTAGCTTAATAATTTTACATTTGTATACAAAGACGCCGTGTTCGGTTATCTCGCGAGTGCCACACACTGATAGCAGGCAAACCAGCCCCAGCCACTCGCGCCATTGTCATATTTACATTGAATATGTTCAAAGCAGAATTAAGATTAAGCTAGAAATGGAACTATTCAAATAACCACTTATACAAAGATCGTCAAGGGATTACATATCCTCCTTCATATATGTAGGTATTTTGATAGCAATAGTACTGTTAGTTTGTGATAAACTATTTCACTAGATTGTTTGTTGTCAATTTCTTTTGCATATTTAACAGTTTTAGAAGGTTTTTGAATTAGGTACATTTATGTGTTTAATTTTTCGTTTTGAAGAGATTATTATAATAAGCAATTTTTCACTATGGATAATGTATGTAATACAAGTAATCTATGCAAGATATAAAATCGATGTTTAAAAACGCATGATTTGTAGCGCTCCCTGGTTTTTAGATATTTTAGGGGTACAGGAACTTTAAAACATTTGATTTAAGGTTCCTTGTAATAAGGTAATCTGTTCTGAGTTGAAACCTGTGAAAAGCAAAAAACGGCGATTAAAAATCGGCCCGGAGTAGTTTTGAAAGAAAATGGGAACATGGTAAGAAATACGATTGCGGCAGCACCTTGTGGCCCATAAAAGAAAAACAAATACAAGAACCTGGTCAGAAATTATACGTACTTAATGCAAAAACCGCATTAAAATCGATCCGGCAGTTTTTCAGGAAAATTTTAGCAAAAAAATATGCGGCGGATTCAGACCTTCCTCTTTTTTGGTGATATATTGTTATTTTTAAAAAGAGCAACCGCCGAGTTTCTTGCAGGTTCTTCTCGGCTGGAACTGCATTCCGAACCTGTGGTAGATTCAATTGACGATTCAAAAGTACTTGTAAAAGTTTATTTGAATAAAAAAACTTTTCTATTTCTATTTTTACGTTTGAGTTTAGAGTTCGAGCTCTTTAGGAGTAAAAATTAATTCGTTAGTATTTTATTTTTGTAACTAAGAAAATTGCATATTTACATCTGGAACTCACTTTAATATTAGGTTATATTCATAAACGGATATATTATGTGATGTTTACGCAATAAGTTGTATTACTACGGCTAGTATACTATTGTGTTAATAACAATAAACTCCGAAATAGAATTCAAGTAGATTGTACATGTGTTAACGTCATCAGGTCCGGCGTTGATATACCGGTCGTAGTAATAAAGCGTCCACCCGGAAATTAAAAAATATCCAAAGAAATAACGATTGGGACATAAATCCCGCCCTGGCAGGAGGCCAAAGTAACGTAATAGTCAAAAGAAGTACTCTAGACACTTTATTTGGCTCAAAAAAGTTCCTCACTCACTAGTTCAGCTCCTCTAACTTGAAATGAGATAGAGGCTTACAACTCGAAACTTGTCTTACGAGCAAACGGCTGTCTCATAGAAAGACATTATTAAACGGCCGCAATAAGATCCGCACTAGATACTTCCATCTGGAACTTCTATTGATACTATGCTCTATATCTACCTATATTTACTTTTGCTTATTTGATATGAGTAGTTTCGTGAAATTTTAACTTTTCTAACTTTCCTTCCTACAGTGACCTACTTACCTCTGTGATTTACCTATAATGATGTACCAAGAAACATAATTTTATCAGAAAATTAATACATGTTATGATCATTTATCAGTGTTAATCCTATTTGTCTGCAAATATTAGTACCTAACCATTAGCCGGTAAATCGAAGAAAATATTTTTACACGTTATATTAACCAAAATTTTCCGGTTAACTGAGACCGGTTTCAAATCCTGGTTATTACAGCTAATTTATGGGAATAGAGTAAAAACACTTTCATTCTAACAAACAATTGCATTCAAACTCGAGCCTTCCAAGTTATTATCCTGAAACATTAAAAACCTTTTCATAGAATTAATTGCGATGCCATGTCCGACCTTTGCACCCCGCGGCCCACTTTATCTTAATTCGTAATTAAAAAGTTAAATTGTCCGGTTAATAGCACAATGGTGTTGTGGTGAATGACACCTACGTATATTATTATTATTATTAGGTCTTTGCAAACAGGTATTTCAGTACATGAATATATACCTACGTATATATAGTATTCAGGTACATGAATATAATACAGAACTCTGGCCGAAATAACCGCTGTTCCGTACTTTAAGTTTTCTATCATTCTTGAATACATTTACTTAACATAACTAAGTCATTCATATCGTACCCGTAAAACTGTACCTTCGAAATATCAGTCGGAATTTTGTGACGAGTTGGTCAGTTTCGTTGTCGGTATTACTAATTGATATTATTATCATCATTGGCGCTACAGCCTTTTGTGGGCCCGGGCCTGCTCAATAACATTTCTCCACCTATCTCTATCTTTAGCGTTCGTTTTCCAGTTCTTTAAACCAATCCGCTTGGCGTCTTGGTTTACTCTATCTATCCATCGAAGCCTTGGCCGACCAATTCTGCGCTCTTGGCTTCTGCGTCCATCTGGGTGTGAGGCCATTAGTTCTTTTGGTGGGCGATTCTCATCCATTCGCTCCACATGTCCAGCCCATTGCAATCTTTCGATTTTAAAGTGCCGAACAACGTTTGGCTCATTGAACATGTTATAAAGCTCGAAGTTATACCTAATGCCACATCCCATTAACCTGTTAATTGATACTATTACCGCCGAAAAATCGTCAATATCGTCCTTAATACGGTAAACAATTCTGCACCTGTTTGTGAGTGGCCTTTATACTAATAGCCGAGAAAATACGGGCTTTTTTCCCACGAACCTAGTAAATCACAATAAGTAATTAGCTTATCTTTTCCCGTCACGCGGGCTGAGTATAAAGGGGAGAGAGTTCACGTTTTTCTTCGAGACTACTACTAATTTTGAATTAATTTGATAGACAAAGCGAAGAACCTGGGATCAAAGAACTTACTGACTAAGCAGTCTCTACACTTTAGTTTAGCTTGCACATTTCATACATATTTAATCGTTAGTAAGGAGAAGCGGTGCGACTTTTACTATGTGTATATGTATACCTACATTTATGTGAATATGAAAGTTTAAATAATAAAATTTTAATACGACAAGGTTAAAAAATCTGTTGACTGAAAATACAGTTTTTCAATTATTTTATCAATTTAAGCTTTTGTGTATATTCAGAAGTAAGCCAGCTCAATACTAATAATAATAATGTTTCCATAGCGAAGTTAGGCAGAAGGGACTTGATCTCTGTTTTGTTATGCATAAGGAGCCATGCCACAATGTGCGATGCGGCGCTGCGACGTTGTGATTTAATCAGACTTCATGCCGCTTTCGGGTGTGTCACCATACCAATACTATGTTGCATTGGCACCCCGCACACACCGTACGATACACAAGTATAAATTAAAATATTTAAAAACCCCCGACATTCGCCATTTTGTGGCGGCAGCCATCTTGGATCGATTTCCATCATACATAGCTGACAACACTCTCGACTAATTCACCTTTCAAACAAAAAAAAACTGCATTCATATCGGTCCACCCGTTTGAGTGCTACAGGGGAACACACAGACACACACACACATACACATACACACACACACACACACACACACACACACACACACAAAGACACGTCAAACTTATAACACCCCGTCGTTTTTGCGTCGAGGGTTAACAAACCGACAAAATCACTATTTCGCGGCATCACAATGCGCCTTGAGGTATCGTTCTACGGGCTTCGTTCTTGTACTCTGACGTCGTCCTAATTAGCTAACGATCGTACGGTCAATACGATCGATTTCGTCGCAGGATTGAATCAAACATATGAATCCCCTAAGAATGTCTTAATTGAAGCCCGCAAGTCATTGCACGATAGCAGTACTAATTTTCATCATCAAAATTTTCAGGTAAAATCCGTAAAATTTCAATCACCATCAGCTAACGCAAACAGTGATAGACTTAAAAAGTTCCCAATTAATTGAATTCATTGCGGCGAGAAGTTCGCTCGTTAACCAACAATTCCCTTAAATGCTCATTCAATTTACTGTTGAATCCCTTTGCCAAACTTTTGTATAAAGATCCGCCCTGTCACTTGCATACGAAAATTTATTCAAAAATTTAAAACTTTTCATAAAATTTTGTTTGCTCCCACTTTATGAAGCTGAAGCAACCCTAACGCCTTGTGAGGCGCAGTTAATACAGACTGGCGGTGGCGGTGGTAGAGTAGCGAGGACGAGTGCCTAACTCGTGTGGGCCTATAGTATTTGTAGGTACATAACTTTCTCTTTGAGGGTCGTGCCCTTACCATTAATCACACAATGCTGGGGTTTTTTTTTTGGGATTACAATGCGATGGGCACCCAGATCCTTAGACAAACGACTCAACTCTTACAATTGTTCATACATACATACATTATGTTTAACTGGGACCGATGGCGTAGAGTGCTATCCAAGGCACTGAAGATAATTCCGAAATCTCCTAAGTCTGTTGCCCATCCAGTTACCAACGTGGCTGAACGTTGCTTACTTAATGCACAAAAAGACACACGTCTTAAAACTTAGTAAATTGGGCTTAATACTTATTGGATTTATAATGCAGCAAAAGTACATAGAGAAAAAGTGAGCATGCCGCATCTTCATAACTCTCTTATACTTCTCAATATACCTACCGTACCTCAATATATCTACTGTACCGTACCTAAGTTTAGTTTATTTATTTATTTATTATTATAAACATACTTAGATCTATCCTTACAGGTACAACCTAATTTGATAGATAAGTAGACCGTATACTTATTATTATATTATATAACCTTATAAATTAATATCACTACATAGTATAAAACAAAGTCGTTTTCTCTGTCCCTATATCCCTATGTCCCTATGTCCCTATGTATGCTTAAATCTTTAAAACTACGCAACGGATTTTGATGCGGTTTTTTTTAATAGATAGAGTGATTCAAGAGGAAGGTTTATAAGTAGAAAAATTGGACCCGGTAGGTGGCGCTAATAGCCGGCAGGACGACGTCTGCCGGGTCCGCTAGTTTACATATAAAACACATTGTGACTTTTGTGAACTCGGTTAGTTATTACAAGTATCCTATATGTTACTCCGTAGCACGAACTTAAATCATGCCGAGTTTCATTTCAATCCATTCAGTAGTTTTTACGTGATGCGCACACAAACACACAGACAAACAGACAAACAGACAAAAATTTCAAAAATAGCCTTTTTACGTTCTATTAGTATTAGGTACTTATCCCTAACATCCCCCAGTTATTATTTTGCAAAAATCTTCAATGTACAGATACGGCAATTCTACGATTTTATTATATGTATAGATTATGTATATATAAAAAACAGTAAACACAGATTAATTGGTCTCCGCTGCGCGACACTAAAATTATTTTGATCAAAGTCACAAATCCATTAATACTAAGTGCACTGGGTATTATTTTGAAACGCAGGTTAAATGAAAAACATAAAATAGCCAATGAAAAGGATAAACAAGTCTTTAATTTTTTTATACTTAAGGGATACGTTTGTATAAGGGTTCGTCTAGACGACCACAATAGCTCTTTTAGAGCCTAAACAAAGGACACAATGCCAATCGTAGAGTCTATTATGTACAGCAATACACAATGAGGCCGTTTTAATCATACGGAATAATGAATTTTAATCAAGGTAAAAGTTCACAATGACAACGTTGTGACCTTTGTTGCAATATGACTTTTATGATTGCTTATTTAGGTTCACGATACTAACGGCAGACATATTTGTCGTACAGTCGCTTTCGGGTAAAAAAGAGCGCTGGAAGACCGTGGAGGGAATTTGTGTCTGCGAATTGGTACTTTTTGCTCATAGAACAACCATACATTGTCAGTCCGGAACCCGATCCATGATGGAGATCACAGGCTATCCAGGGTAAATTTAAAAATACCAACAACCTTTTACAGGCAACTTTACAATAAAAATAAAAATATTTTTTTTAACTTTAGAATTTATAATTGATTGGTATTTTGCAAGCCACATACAAAATTTATTTTTAGCGAGCAGGTATTCCATTTTAACTAAAATTACATGGCAAGATATAATAAAAGATTTAAGATAACTCTTCTTTGTCTCTTGATCCTTTTGTTGGATTTAAATGAAAAGGACATTAAGTATTCTGTTGTGTGAGCAAAAGGTGAAAATATAATAAGTATTTTACTTTACATCAACATTAATTAAAAAATACTAAAATATAGAATTCATAACGAGACAATCCTGCTATCCTACTAATATTATAAATGTGAAAGTGTGGATGTTTGGATGTTTGGATGTTTATTACTCAATCACGTCGCAACTACTGAACCGATTTGGCTGAAATTTTGAATGGAGATAGATTATGCCCTGACTTAAAATATATAGACTTAAAATAACTTTTTATCCCGGAAAATTCACAGTTCCCACGGGATATTGAAAAACCAAAATCTCTAGCTACAGCTATAGGTAGATTACTCTAGCAAACTTCTTTGAAAGTAGGTATAAAGGTTAGAAAAGGGAGCGGGAACGGGAACCGGAAATCCATGATTCTCTCGGGATTTGTGAAAAACCGAAATTCACGTGGGCGAAGCCGCGGGCATTCTCTAGTCTAACTAATATATTTTAAGATAGTTAAAGTTAAAGATATTAAGTTACAAAAGTTAAAGATAGTTAAGCTTTACTACGATTTTAGCAATCAACACAAAAAACAGATGACACAAAATACTATCTATGCCGATGACGTCAAACTCAATATTGGAACTTACCTAGAAAATACCTACTCAGCTGTTAGTATCTATTAAAGAAATAGCTCTGCTACATGGTAGGTATTATGCTAGAGTGGACTAAAAAAATAGGCACCTACCCAAAAGGTCTAGATTGGAACTAGCCTAGAAGATGTCTATTCAGCTGTAAGTATTATATAAATAGCTCTTCTAAGTACCTACATGGAAGGTAATTTGCTAGAACAGACTAAAAACAGTAGTGGACCAACTAAAAAATAATGTCGCTACACCTTAGCATACAATATAATATAACTTATGTAATTTCGCTCGCTGTCTTCAACATACAGAAAATTTATTGTTCTGGGCCAACCGACGTCGCCGTTGTTTTTCCACAATTTTCCTATCGACAATTTCAGAAAGCACATTCTAATCGGTCCTCAGCGGAGCAATATTCTTGAGGGACACATTCTTGTATGTAAATGGGTCAAGCTATAAAAAACATGTAAAATAGGGAAGCGTCCCAACTCCATGTAAATTCTAATTTGAAATTTTATAAGAATCAATATTTTTTTATTTCTCCAAGTCATTAAGGAGGAATTTGCGCTCATGAAATATCCTTAATTCATTAAACTTTGCCAAGATATGCCTTTGGTGAACAATTTTACATGTTACTTATACACAAAGATAGAGCAATATTTAATCTTCAAATCGAAGGAAACGCTTCTCCAAAATATAGTTTCATTTTTCATCGATAAAAAGAAATTTACTCTTAGCAGCTAAGACGCACGAAATTGATGAAAATCGAGTAGATAATCCTAATTGACGAAATACCTGAGATACTATGATATCACCAGCTATACTTTAAGTGTAGAAAATAAGAACATTATAAGTAGTACTTAAAATCCGGATTATTTCGAAATTAATTGGGCATACTCTATACATACATCATATTGTGAGTACAGCAGTTTTATCACGTTGTTAAATTAGACTTTATAATTTGAACATCTTTCACAATAAAAAATTTGCGCCAGCTTAAAAGTACACATCTCTGTACTTATAATACTAACTCGTATTTCCAGTTGTAGATAGTCGTATATTTAGGGGGTTTTAATATTAGGTCCGCGGTGAAACCCAGACTCGTCCTTTATTTTCTGTTGACACTGTTTGTTCCGAACACAATGGACCTAATCATTGTTCTTACATTTGGAGAAATCCCGTATCGCGTTTTCGTACCTACCCCTTATACAATTTTCATTTCAGACTTTTCTTACTTCGTACCTACCTACCTTGAAGATTTTAAATAAAATATTTTCAGCATTTATTTATATTAGCTTATTAGCAGAGAAACCAATATGTGGCATAGTTGAAACAGTGCATACGAGTCGATTGCGCTGGTTAAGCAACGTTAACCCCTTTCCTGTTCGATCCTTTCGTGCCTCGGAGAGTAGGTACATTAAGCCGTCGGTCTTGTAAAATTGTCGATCAAAAAATGTACAGTTATCCAATCTATATATTATATATATTTATATATATTATATATATTTATATTTTATATTATTATATATGTAAAACAAAGTCGTGTTAGTTCGACCACTTATAACTCGAGAACGGCTGGACCGATTTTCATTGTTTTTGATTTGTTATATTTGGGACCGTCCCGAATAGCAGAATAACTATTAAAAACATTAAAAAATAGACGAAAACTTAAAATAAAAGAAAAAACATTTTCCCAAACAAAATGTTCACGGGTTTCTTAACTGTCAAACATCCCGTCGCGTGGATACGGTAAACTCTCACCCGTACCTCATACAGTTATACGTAATATATCTTCTGTGCGTGTGTTTGTCACCGGGCAGGACGAAGTCTGCCGGATCCACTAGTTTTAAATAAAGTTTATTCGTCTTTATTGATTCTATGTATATTGTCACAAAACATCTCTTAGAAATGGTTCAGCCATGAAGAAAACAATATCATTCATTTCTGAGGGTCATGACCCTCATTTCATTAATCATATAACGATATGATTTTCATTAATCATATAATGATAGGGCTTTTTTGGTATAATAATGCGGTGAGATCTCAGATGCTTCTGCTTAAGAAAGGGTGTGATAATGATGCAACGGAAAAAACTAAAAAAAGTTCTTTCTACATTTTAGGATGAAAATTCGAGCTAAAACAAAAAAAATATTTCGGAGCTTGTGAAAATAAAGACTTAGTAGATGTAGGGAAGAAGCTACGCCGTAGAGGCTCTTATAGCGGCATGTATTGGAAAATGTCTGAGTTATTATTAACACAAGGAGGAAAATTCGCGGCGCTAATACCCGTCCCTCGTACACTTACTGAAGTTTTATTAGTAAATGCCATCTTCACTTGAACCGGGAAGGAATTCCTCCTATTATTATAATGTCTATTGTAACTTGTTATTTCCTTTATAATAAAATTATAGGTACAACAATTGTAAAAGTTTACTCTAAACCTCTTAGGAGACTTGCATTGTGTTTCCAAGTTCTATTGATTTGAACTCGTTGACTACATTATTTTATTTGCATTTTTAACCTCCGACGCAAAAGCGACGGGGTGTTATAAGTTTGTCGTGTCTGTGTGTGTGTGTGTGTGTCTGTTCCACCGTAGCGCTCAAACGGGTGAACCGATTTGAATGCGGTTTTTTTTTTGTTGAAAGGTGAATTAGTCGGGAGTGTTGTTAGTTATATTTGATGAAAATCGGTCTAAGATGGCCGCCGCCATAAAATGGCGGATTACATATTTTTGCACAACTCCCGTAATATGGGTATCAAATGAAAGGGCTTGACTAGTAGAATAGCACTATGCAAATCCAAGATGGCTGCCGAATGGCGAATGTCGGGGGTTTTTATAAATTTTTAATTTATACTTGTTGCAACCAGAAATCTAACCTGAGACGTAATATATAGACGTATTAGTACCATTTTGCCATCATCTAGCTAATTTAGTACATGAAGTGGGCTTTTAGGTTGTATTTGCGTTAGTAGGAAGCAGTGGTTCTCAAGTAACTCAGCTTGTAACTGTACACACTTGCCAACCAAGTTCAACATCCGAAACATTCCGGGCAAATGCTATAGTCCTGCTTTTAGGCGGGATTTCAAGATTAAATCCAGTTGTTCCCGCATTGTATAGATGTTCGGTAGTGCTGTTTCATGTTTGCGGTAATTTTTTTTGCAACAAACTCTTGTACCCGGCTCCGTTTTCGTGTTCCGGACCAAAATTGGCAATACGAAACATTTATGAAATCATCCCGAATTCTTCTGGATGGCTGGGAATTCTTTTTTCCTCTATCGTTTGATATGAAAATTAAATTTTTAACTGAATTTTATATTGCCTAAAAGTAGTGATATAGTTAGTTTACTTTTGTGAGAAAAAGTATCTGTATAGTTATAATTATTTTGAACAAGAACCCCTCTAGCATTAGAATTGGAACTTGGATTTTACATAATATTGTTATGGGAATATGAAATTCATGTTCAAGATTCCATAAGAATTGGTTCAGAAAAATGTGCCGCAATATTTAAAAAAAATATAGGTAAGACTTACAATTATAAAGCTAGAACTGTTAAAAAATATTAGACTAAGCATATCACATTGCTTTACCAGCGATTAACATCTGAAACCAGGCCAAAGTAAATTTGTGTTTTCAGCTCAGTCGGAAATGATCGCTGAATTTGTAAGTCCTAAATACAGTTTTATCAGCTTTTAATACTTATCTTAAACCGGATTTCTGATAAAGGCGTTCATTAGCAAATTGCGCTTCTTAATAGGTAATAAGAAATGAGTGTTGTAAATGGAAACATAAAATTACAAACAACCTTTTACAAAGATTTAGATAACAGCTTCAGGACAAATGAAAATAATGGAAAACATATTGTAAATCAGGTATAGCATCTACAATTATATTATTGTTTTCAATGATTAAGAATATTTTTACAATACCGACAGAGGGCGATGGAAACAAATGATTCATTCGAGGCTAAAATCTAATCTTCTAATCTCAGAGCTACGTTCTTCAGAAATGAAGGACCAATTGCATACAGAACGATACGGTCTCCACCTTTTCAAAGAATATAAACATTTTTTCTTTAATCTTTAACATTGTATAATGTATTTCTAGAATTAATTATTTTTATAGTTCGAAGAACTGATAGACGTTGGGGTCCCGAGGTGCTAGAATGGCAACCTCGCACCAGAATACAGAATGTTGGCAGACCCCCCCACTAGGTGGACTGATGACATCAAAAGAGCCGCAGGGAGCCGCTGGACACAAGCGGCACAAGATCGCAGCGTGTGGAAGTCATTACAAGAGACCTATGTCGAGCAGTGGATATCTATCGATGACGACGACAAGATGAACTTCAACTGACAAATTTGACATTTAGACGATTTCCAATACTAAAAACTGCCAAATCGATATATTAATTCCTCAGACAGCTTGCAATTGATAGCCCAAATGTGTGCTGCCGAAGAAGTCATTTCCTAATAACACTATGTAACATTAGCCAAGTCCATCATATTGTATTGACAACTCCATACTTTTTCAAATTAATTTAACTGCATTGTCATATTTTTTAAGTTGAATATTAAAAACATACCTAAAATACCTAAAATTTATTTTTTTCTAGAGTATTTTATATCTAACTGAAAAAGTAGTATCACATAGCAAGTTGCATTTAAATTTTTGGGTTATATAACGTACGTATTCAAATGTAGCTCATCCGAGTTTGTACAAGTTCAGAGTTGCAGTAAGTAATTTGTTTGGACTGCAGCCGCTTTTAAGCTCCAGTAACGTCTCTTTGTCTTGCAGAGCAACCATTTTAATTATGGAGAATTTTAAAGATAACTTTGTACCCATTTTTGTATTTTATTATTTTATAGTAAAATGCCGACCGTCTGGCGTAGTGGTCAGATTGACAGCGTGGCGGGCCGCATCGGCATCGCGTCGCTTCGCAAGACCGCGTGTCAAAGCACATGTCCTACGTCATCGACAAAAGCGAAAACGCGACGTAATAGGACGCGACACGAAAATATTTTGCAGTAGCTGAAACTGGCCTTCGTTGTCCTATTAAGGTTGTCTTATTTTTGCAAAAATGACGAGGCGTTAAGTTTGACGTGTCTGTGTGTGTGATTGTCTGTTCCCCTGTAGCGCTCAAACGGATGGACTGATTTGAATGCGGTTTTTTAGTTTGAAAGATGAATTAGTCGAGAGTGTTGTTAGCTATGTTTGATGAAAATTGGTCTAACATGGCCGCCG
Organism: Melanargia galathea; assembly: GCA_920104075.1. NCBI lineage: Eukaryota > Metazoa > Arthropoda > Insecta > Lepidoptera > Nymphalidae > Melanargia > Melanargia galathea. The sequence goes on from OV049869.1 coordinate 10,249,000, forward strand.
CCACAAAATGGCGGATTACATATTTTTTCACAACTCCCTCAATACGGGTATCAAACGAAAGGGCTTGACTAATAGAATAGCACTATGCAAATCCAAGATGGCCGCCACCACAAAATTGCGAATGTCGGGGGTTTTTAAAGGAGAATGATCACCCCTGACCCAAACATTTACACAAAATGTAATTTACTAAAAATTATCTTACGAATATATGACAATTTGAAAATTAATAATTATTAATGCTAAAGCTGCTTTTAAAAAAATGCAATAAAAAAGGAATTCAACCGTCTCTTCCTGTTCTCTGGCATGTCTGGTGGCCATTTGCATTAGTTTCTACGCATACATGCCCAAACAAAAAGTTTTGTTACTAAAAAATCATGTCACTTGAAATAAAACAGATATTTATTTTTAATACATTATTTTATTTGTTACTTGTTGTAAATCGTACAATATGATTAAAGTAAATAAGTAATAATTAATAATATTATTTTGTTATAATATTGTTTTAACTTCATTGCGTTTTGTGCAATGGAATGGAATAGAACTACAACCTTCTTGATTTTGTGTAAAGAAACTTATTATATTTCAAGATGCCAATGTGACATGTCATTGTTTTAGTTGTATGTGACGCTAGTGACGTCTACGCTGTTTACATTTTGAATGTTTATTATAGCGCAGCGGAGACCAATATTAATTCTATGGTTTATTGTTTATCCTTACCAACGACTTTTGCTATACTATACGGATTCGATCTCGCCTACTCGCCGACTTTACGCTACTTTCTACGGATTCTGATTTTTGCTCGTGATTTGGATAACAATGTTGAGGTGTATTAATTGTCACTTGAATGTAAACATGATGCCTTTGATATGATGCTAAGACATGATATGGGTCTTCGTTAGATTCTACATTGCAAACTACTCTCAACATGGACATCGTTGCAACAGGTATGTTAAGTATAGTGCGCGGAACAAATAATTCAAATCGGCAGGAACGATACACGGCTTTCCTTACTAGTTTAACAATCATAAACTACACATAACCTAGAATCATTTTCGAACTTAAACTTAGATTTATTCAAAAACGGCAGGACCTAGAGGTATTAAAATGGTGTGTTTGGTTATCAGGAATAAACCTGCAATAAATGCTGCATACAACACGCTTGTAAACGACTGGGTTACACGCCCATAGATTTTTGGGCATTCTCCTTTTAATTTATACTTGTCTATGGAGTTGTATCGCATCGCTTCGTGTCGCATTGCGTCACGTCGCGTTTGTCGTCCACCTACGACAGCGAGTTAGCAATAACCACAGAACACATAATACTCCTACCGGAGGCAATAACTATCACTTCGTTAAGAAGCGACATATTCCCGCCCCCACCAGACACTCTGATATTACGCATAGCGCTGTCTTTCTACCGCTCGATTTACGTCCTTGTCCTTGTCAGTATTAGCCCTCATACGCATTAGCGGTCAACCGCGTATGCAGCTAACCGCGCGGCTAGCCACTTGTATAGAATTTCGTCGCGGTTTAGTGCGTACAAAATGAGCGGTTGCATATAAAAATATAAAAGCGGCTAGCCGCGCGGTTAGCCGCACACGCGGTTGACCGCTAATGCGTATGAGGGCTTAGGTTCGCTTGTATGAAGTGTATGATGATTCGCAAAGCGCGCATAGGCGACAGCTTGCTTCCGTCGCACTCTGCAATGTGACATGATTCGTACAGTTCATTGTATACGCCGCGTAGGACACTTTGCCTATACGTGTTCTATGATCTGCTTATGATGAATGTGTCTCCCGTTCTCTCGACAAACTAAGAGGAGTTAAACCGAAACTGAATTGTCTATCAATTATATAAGTAGGTAACTAGTTTTCCATATATTATTATCTACTCCACAATGATAAGCTTGTGTCGTACTGAAAAATATGATGGTTTAAAGCCATACGTAGACAATCTTCATTGCTTTCCGTTCGCACGCTATATCGCGCGTAAATTTGCGATTATGTGCTTTTGCCAGCTACGGTTAGCACTACTAAAACTCAATGTCGCGTGAACAATCCTATCCTTTGAGTATAAAACCGTTCGCAAGTGTTCTGAAGTCTGTCCCAGTCAGCAGACAGACGCCCTCACCGAGAGTGACAAACGTTCATAAAATTTACATAACATTAAATATCAGACGTCTGTTGTATTGTGTTGATATAACTTACCAGCCAGCTCAAAGTCACACACACACACATGATGATATTATTCAAATAAATTTTACATTCGCCTCAATAAAATCCTCCGGCGAACAGTGTGCGAATATGAAAGTTGGCGATATTAATTTCAGTTTTTCGCATATTCATGTTTATACTGCCCGCTTGAAAATGATAATTAATATTACGTTTATTTTTAACGGTTGGTCTTTGGCTTGGTGCTAGAATTCAGCAGCCACATCTTTGTCACTGTGGCGAGGCAGTGGACATATATGGTCACCACGGCCTTGCATGTGCCAAAAATACCGGTCGTTTCTCCCGTCATGCTTCCCTGAATGGAGTAATAATTATGTAGGTCTCTTGTCACGGCTAAAGTGCCTGCAATATTAGAACCTATAATAGTTTGGCACGTAATGATGGCAAGAGACCGGACGGTATGACTCTTGTTCCATGGAAGCAAGGGAGGTCGCTTGTATGGGATGCCACGTGTGTGGATCAGGGTTGTTACGGATGCAAAAATTTAGACATCCGCGGATGCAGATGCGGATGCGGATTATTAGAAGTTCACATCCGCGGATGCGGATTTGATGCGGATGCGGATTTTGGGATTAAAAAAAATACAACTATTTAAATTTTAAGTGCATAAATAAATGGAACTCAATTTAAAATTAACTTTTTATTTATGTAATCATATTTATAGAATAAAATCACACAAGTTTGTTTTATTTATGCCACAACAAAATTTAAAGCTTCAGGTTTCATAATAAAAAATCTTTGTTGATGTGAATCTGCATCCGTAAAAACTCCGCATTGATCGATGCGGACGTGGATGCGGATGCAGATGTCTGAATTAATGCGAATATTCCGCATTTGCGGATGCGGATGCGAATATTCGTAACAACCCTAGTGTGGATACACTGGCGCTGTCCTACATACAGGTGACCTCCGTGGCGGCCGGTGCGGCAGCCACTAAGGCGGAAAGGGCCAAGAGGCGCAAATATGAAAATATGGAAAATAATTTCATATTTGTGACTTGTGACCATGGGTTCGTGGGGCGAGGATGCTAGGTCCCTTTTTAAGGACCTGTCATCCTGTCTCGTAGTGTCCACGGGTGACCGGAGGTCTGGCAGTTACCTCGGTCAGCATAATATTAGTCTGGCCCAATTCAACGAGGTAACGCAGCCATCGTTCTGGGTACCTTGCCTCGTGGTGTTTTGGATGATTTTTTTGATTTGTAATTTTTATTTTTGAGTGTTTATAGTATATATAAAAATAAAGCATGTGAATAATAAATAAAATTAATTCAAACATAAGAGCTTGGTGTTATGTTTCCAAATTAATATTATACTTTGAACAATTCAATTTCAGTTATATCGGATAGGGTGTTAATGTCTACTAAGCTTTCTTTGAAGCTTATCAGTCGCTTTTTCTAGGATTTCATTTAAAAGCTATTGGAAACGAGACGAATTTTCTTTTATACCTAGAATAGAATCAAGGGCCTCTTTATACTAGGGTAAAATGAAGAAATAGTTTGCCTTTTGGATGTCTAAAATGAGCCGATTTCATCTGCAGTCATTTTTAAAATAACTGTAAGTAGAAAGTATTCTGCCATTGTTTAAAACTCGGAAGACTTCGGAGGAATTTGAGAGAAATTCCTGTGAAAAATATTTTTTAAGGACACAGTGAAAATTTTAAATTGTGAAAATCATGTATATACAACGTTAGTTTTACTTTGCGCAAAAACCGAAACACGTGTCAAATATTTTTACATTAAGAATACTTACACAAAATTTTAAAAAAATATAATGAAAAGTAACGAAGTTATAAGCTTGTTATGTTGCGTCATTGTCCTCGAAAAAAATGGTCACCGCAAGCCGTCGCCCGCAGCGACTTGCGATCGACGCGAGTTGATTGACCGCCGCTGTGTGCCGACCGTCAGCTGATGCGCGGTAAATCATTGTGTCTAAGCTTGTAAGATTTCAAAATATTTTTGGACAAAAATATAACACTATATAAAAATGGTTGGATTCGATTTTGTTACTGATTCTGAACAAACTACTTTCAGGTTTTGCGTAAAGTAAAACTAACGTTGTATATTGCGAGCGCACTGGATATGTGGTTTCTTTAATCGCGTGTTACCTATAAGTATCTGTACAATACGCGTATGATAAGTAAGTTTCGTAAGTTTATGTAACTATAATACTTCGGTAGAATTAAAGACAAAAATCAGCCAAGTGCGAGTCGGGCCTCGCTCTTTCAGGGTTCCGTACATAATTATGAACAATATAATATTTTGGGTCTAAGAAATATTTAATTTCCGAGCTAGACATCGCAACAAACCGTGAATGAAAAACCCAAAAAAATGTTCGTTTATTTTGGTCACAGCTTATAAACTATTTAATAAATCGTTGTTTTCAGTATTTGTTGTTTAAATAGAGCATATAGTACATAATATACTGAAATATCATATTCCCAACTAGTTTAGTTTTTGAGATAGCCCCCGTCACAAAAATGGTCTAAAACTGACAACTTTGATGGCCTCCCATTTCCTTATTTTTTAAGATAAAAATTAAAAAAATATATATTTGTACTCTACTTAACGAGTTCTAAACAATGATACCCTACAAGCTAGGGTAAAGAAAAAATTTTTTTTTCCGGCTCCTTTTTCATGTATGGGAGCCCCCCTGAAAAATAATTTAATTCAATTTCTAATTCAATATTTGATTTTGGGTTAACGTTTTACACTAAATACCAAAATTTCAGGTTTGTAACTCATTTCGTCTGCGAGCTAGAGACCTGTGACCGGCGGACAGACGGACAGACAGACAGACAGACAGACAGACAGCTGAGTGACATTAATAGGGCTCCGTTTTTACCCTTCGGGTACGGAACCCTAAAAACCATGCACATACATTGCTATAAAAGTCAATTAGTTCTAATCACTTAGTTTAAATCATATTGTGAGATGTTGATAATAAAAATAAACCCGGCTGATTTTATTGTGGGCAAAGAGACCACAACAAACTCAGCCGGGTTCCAAACGCGCCCTGGTCTGATCTTCTCAGACCATGGCGCGTTTGGAACCCGGCTCCCTGGAACCCTCCTGATTTTAGTTTTTAAGTTTTCGTAAGTTATCACCATTACCTCACTTCTATGTACTTGTATAATTGACGTTCAAAAAGTGTCAATAATCACCTTGTCTAGATAAATAACATCACTGTAACAGATTTTACGAAAATCACGTCATGGTATAGGATCCCGCTATACAACGACCTTCACCGAGATGTTTATTTGATAATACTTATTTTATATTTAATTTAATATGTTTAGAAAATTTCAGTCCAGAATATGATTAATAATTAATAATAATAAAAAAAAAAAACATTTTTTTAACATTTCATTGATTTGATTATTAGACAAATTCATAATGAAATAATCTTTATTATCATTTAATTTTAATTCAATAATCAGACCGATGCAAAATGCTAGTATCGATTTACCTGTTTACACCTGGCTACCCAAGAGTTGTGACCGGAAAAGAATAGGTAACCTAACGTTTGCATATTCTATGGGCTTCATACTTTCGATTGGTATAGAATTTGTTTAATAATCAAACCGGTAAATCGATACTAGCATTTTGCACCGGTCTGATTATTGAATTAAAATTAAATGAAAATAAAGATGATTTCATTATGAACTTGTCTAATAATCAAACCAGTGAAATGTTTAAAAAACTTTTTTTTTTTTTTCAATTATTAATTAATTATATCCTGGACTGAAATTTGTTAGGCAACCCATATGCAATATATTTATTGACTTATTAAATTAAATATAAAATAAGTTTCATCAAATAAACATCTTGGTGAAGGTCGTTGTATAGCGGGATCTTAGACCAACATGTTAAAATAAATAGTCTAGCGATAGTATTGTTAGAAACGCCAAAAGCAGGGATGCTTTTGAAAAAAACCCCGTTTTCATAGTCTCTATATCTACTATCAGACGTGGTACACTTTTTTTACTATACTAGCGACCGCTCTGCCCTCGTGGAATTAAAAATTTCTGTATCCCGTAAGAAAATCCGTCCTTATTTCTTGTTTACATTATAAAAGGAAACTATGCAAAATTTTAGCTTGCTAGTTCCAAGGGTTTGCGTTAGGCTTTGGTGAGTTAGTAAATGAAACGAAACATTTTACATTTATATAGATATAATCTGTTCTTTTGAAAAGGTAGTGGAACTTGGATGTAACATTCAATTGACCTTCTTTAATCTATAATAACATTCATACAATTCCATCGCTCAGGAAACAAAGCCATGAAACAAAGCCACCGCGTGTGTAAACATTTAACTTGAGGTTGGCTCAATGGTTATTGGTTATGGCATCTATGCTTGTACCGGTCAATAGTAGGTATTACAGCGAAAGCCTCCAAGGCTTTTGCTTGGCTATTGAATCTTGATTCAATCGACCAAATACAGATGACAGAATTATTTCAGTCGTATTTACAGTTCAGCAGTAGTTTCTAGTTATAGTATAGGTACTACTCGACCAAGCCAACTAGGCACCTAGAGTACAGGGGGCTGCATTTCAGTCTGGTGCCGAGTTCGCTTGGTTGAGTAGTATAACCCTTTAAAAAAACTGTAACTGTTAACCTGAATGAGGAATAATTTTGTGCAGCACGCTGAACTTTCCTATAATGATTTTGTCAAGTTTAGAGCGACGTAGAGGCAGAAGTTTCTTTAGACATTGATCTGCTTTTACATCATTACAGAGAACTAAACATAAATGTTATGCGACACGGCCGTGGCCGCGTGAAAATATCAAACACGAGCAGCCGTATTGAAGTGTCCTTTAAGAGAAAACTTTTCGATCTACGTACAAAAGCGAAGTGCGCGGTGTGACAAACATTAGGCCAAAACTCTACGAAGAACTCAGTTGTTTTGATATTTTCGCTCAAGTGAAACATAATCATCATCATCATGATCAACCCATTACCGGCTCACTACAGAGCACGGGTCTCCTCTCAGAGTGAGAAGGGTTTTTGGCCATAGTCTACCACGCTGGCCAAGCGGATTGGCAGACTTCACACACCTTTGAGAACGTTATAGAGAACTCTCAGGCATGCAGGTTTCCTCACGCTGTTTTCCTTCACCGTTAAAGCAAGTGATATTTAAATACATAAAACGCACATAACTCCGAAAAGTTAGAGGTGCGTGCCCGGGATCGAACCCACGACCTCCGATTAGAAGTCGGTTGTCCTAACCACTAGGCTATCAGAGCTTTTTTAGAGTGAAACGCTGGTTTCATATTATTTGAGCTTATTTATAATGTCCAAAATTATAATAACTACTATTCTAAAACAACTTACATAGTTGCTAAAATATATAGTAGAAGATATTTTTTTTTTACTGTTACTCTATGGTAAATGCAATCGATCAGCTTGAAAATGAAGTCGATTTTTAATTGCAATTGAAGGCATTTTAACGGCGATCGGAAATGTTAAGATGGTGATTACGCATGCGTTGCGTGTACCCAAGCCTATGGTACGTTTTGGCCAAGCAATGGTGGTAAAAGACAAGAAGCGACGCGTGGCGGCATCGTATACAACGCGGCTCCTGGACTACAATACGAAATTATTCCTACTGCTCAGTGCGCGTGGCAGCCGCGTTGGTGCCGTTGCGCGATGTTGCAACTGCATTCCGTATAGTGTGACGTGAATCACAGAGTAACACAAATCGTACACTCATCGTAACGTATTGTCGTGCTGCTGTCGACACGACTCAGAAGTGTCGTTGATGAAAACGCATCGTCTGTTCAAGCCCTTAGATTGTAGTACCTATGGCAAACTTAAACTTGACACTCCTTTCGCATTAGATAAAGAGCGTAGTAGGTATCTGTTTGCTATTTAGATATCAACAAAATGAATTTAGCTGCTCTAGGTTGATGTACTTATCTCAGAGAATACAAATAATAATGTTATGTAGCTGTTATGAGCGATAATATACAAACATATTATTATTGTTTATGAAATACCGTCGACATCGTTAAAGTGACAGACGTCCACAGCTGGACATAGTCTCATGTAGGGACTTCCACACGTCGTGGTCTTGCGTCGGTTGTACCTACTCAGCGCGGCGGCTCCCTGTGACTCGTTTGATGTAGTCGGTACACCTAGTACCTACAGGATGGGGGTACTTATATGAAGCATTTCATGTAAGTTAATGGATACAGGTGTATCCAATACGGTAAATGGGCCATCGAGGACCAGATTTGTGTTAATTTTAAAAGATTTCGAACGACAAATTGATCTTGAGCTTTTGTATTGAGCTGGTTATTAATGATATTCTACAGCGTCCTCCACTCCGAATATTTCCAAATAATGAGGTTATAAAAATGATTAAAAATTATTAATAACTAGCAGATTTTTTGTATGCAGCTTAGTAGATACTTGTACAATAAAATGACCATGTACTTAGTCCTACAAATTATTTCCCACCCAAGCGAATCGAAATTTTAACACCTCCCCATTCGAGTAGCTACCTCCATCGAGAATTTTCATAGATAAAAAACTTGTTCATCTCGTCGAAACGAACCTACTCACGAAACTTCAGCTTGTTATCTTCTTCTATACATATAATAAAATCGTAGAATTGCCGTATCTGTACATTGAAGATGTTTGCAAAATAAAAACGGGGGGGTGTTAGAGATAAGTAGGTAATAGAACGTAAAAAAGCTATTTTTGAAACTTTTGTCTGTTTATCTGTTTGTCTGTTTGTCTGTATGTTTGTGCGCGCATGGACCGAAATATCGACAAAAACAAAAAACAAATTAATCGTGGTATGTACCCGTAATTTTTACATTAGAACATATAGGATACTTTTTATCCCGAAATTCAGCACGGTTCCCTTGGGAGAGGGGATGAAAGTCAAAATGTATACTTATTTATTGTGTGGGTGGTTTCATTTCATTCATTCTTTTGTTGTTAGAAAAAAATTAATACTTTTAAGATTACAGGCTTATCTCTGAAAGGCTGGACCGATTTTGCTGGGACTTTTAATGGCGGATGTTTACATTTTGATCTACCTAAACATCCGCCAGTAAACTTATAACAGTTTTTAGCAAGGTATGAGCTCAATGGAGCTTAGGAAAAACAAAATGGTTCCCACAGATTTTTTAACAAGTATAAATTGAAAATTTAAAAAACCCCCGACATTCGCCATTTTGTGGCGGCGGCCATCTTGAATTTGAAATAGTGCTATTCTACTAGTCAAGACCTTTCATTTGATACCCATATTAAGGGAATTGTGGCAAAATATGTAATCCGCCATTTTGTAGCGGCGGCCATATTGGATCGATTTTCATCAAACATAGCTAACAACACTCTCGACTAAATCACCTTGCAAACAAAAAAAACCGCACTCAAATCGGTCCACCCGTTTGAGCGCCACAGGGGAACAGACAGACAGACACACACACACACACACACACACACACACACACACACACACACACACACACACACACACACACACACACACACACACACACACACACACACACACACACACACACACACACACACACACACACACACACACACACACACACACACACAGACACGTCAAACCCCGTCGTTTTTGCGTCGGGGGTTAAAAACCAATATCCACGCGAACGAAGTCGCGGGTGTCCGCTTGTTAATAACTAAATTTGTTCCAGGGCTGTCGTACTATATGGTCTAAGATCCCGCTATACAACGACCTTCACCGAGATGTTTATTTGATGAAACTTATTTTATATTTAATTTAACATGTCAATAAATATATTTCATATGGGTTGCCTAACAAATTTCAGTCCAGGATATGATTAATTAATAAATAAAAAATATTTTTTTTTTAACATTTCACCGGTTTGATTATTAGACAAATTCTATACCAATCGAAAGTATGATGCCCATAGAATATGCAAACGTTAGGTTGGTTATTCTTTTCCGGTCACAACTCTCGGGTAGCCAGGTGTAAACAGGTAAATCGATACTAGCATTTTGCACCGGTCTGATTATTTAATTAAAATTAAATGAAAATAAAGATGATTTCATTATGAATTTGTCTAATAATAATCAAACCAGTGAAATGTTTAAAAACATTTTTTTTTTTTCAATTATTAATTAATCATAATCCTGGTCTGGAATTTGTTAGGCAACCCATATGCAATATACATATTTATTGACATATTAAATTAAATATAAAATACGTTTCATCAAATAAGCATCTCGGTGAAGGTCGTTGTATGGAGGGATCCTATACTAATATAGTATGTAGGTGTCAAATAAGACAAATTCAAATGATAAACTGCTAACGACCTAGTATGCTCCGTATAACTTATCCGAGAGTGCGTATTATTGCTTGGTAATAAACAATCTTCAACAGCTCGGCGTTAAAAAACCCAAAAAATATAGTAATTTCATCAAACTATGTTTATATTCGCTCCTAACATAAGCTTTAAAAACGAGCTATCTATTAAAATCAACTTGATAACTAATGCTCTAGTTACAGCATTTTTGCATACTTCTAAGGTGTACGTATATAACTTAGGCTCTGTGACGTTCCCCCTTATGGAGGGGTCATATTTGATCGTTTACACGCATTCGGAAGCATTTGGAAATCTGGCTAGTGACTAAGGGTAAAGGAAAATGAGCTATGTCGAATATGCCCGTCTTTGGACAGTCCACTACCATAACAGCCTTTTAACGTCCCACTGCTGGGCACATGGCTCCTCTCTCATAGGAGAAAGAGATTTAGAGCATAGACCCAGCACGCTGCTCCGATGCGAGTTGGCGGGCTTTAACGACTATTGTCACATGATAGTGATAAAAACCGTGACCGACTGCTTATAGCGTGCACTCCGTGGCACGGGGATGAAACACCGCCAGCTTTCAACTACGGGCTGGCACTGAGAATTTCTTGACAGAAAAGCCAATAACTAACAATTATTTGCCCGACCGGGAATCGAACCCGGGACCTCGTGATCTGCGGTCGAATATGCTAACCACTAGACCAACGAGGCAGTTTCTTTGGACAAAAACTAGCCTGAATTCGGACAAGCTATTATAGTAGGTTAACGGCCTTAACAGAATGCTTAGTCTCAGTTTGAAGCGCTCCAAAACTAAAAGTATAACTAACTATGTACTACAAATGACTTCAGAGCAAAATGAACCCAAAGACTCTTATTTTAGGTCCATTTTACTCTGAAGTCATTGTGATTCGATCAATAGTATACTTATAGTAAAAGTTTTGGAGCGCTCCAAACTGAGACTAAGCACTTAGTCTGTAGTGTAAATAACGTCTGTAGTGTAAATAGCCCTAGTAAGGTAAAGTGATTCATTCAGGTAACAATTTCGTATTACCTGTTTGTGATAAAATTTCTTGTCCCGGGAGTTTAAAAAGAAATTTAAAAATGGAATTATTGGCCCGCCAAATTCCGGACCCAAATCAAAAACTTGGCATAAAAGTGAAGTCACTTGTCGCTTATTTTTTACGTCAAGCTGTCGCACGGTCCGATGGAAGGTTTTTGTTGCTCATCGGCACTTCATTCATCTCAACTGGAGCATTGACAGATCTATTGTGACCACGAACAATAACCACCACACGAATGTTGCAATCATTTTGTGAAACCTTCGAAAGGAGCTAACTACCCTTTAACATTCTGAGATGAATAATAATTCGATTAATTTTAACTTCCAAATATGCTAAACACTTAAAATTAAAAATTAAGTGCAGAGTTTAAGCATAACTTAGAACGGCGAATAAAAAACTTTCGACAAAATATTAGAATACAGAGAAATTAAAAAAAAAACAGTATGACTGGCGTCGCGTCGCGTGAACATGCTCATGATGAGCCCCGGATGGGTTTGAAACTAATCGAACATACTCCGACGTTCATCAGTTGAGTTTAGTCGTGTTCTTATTTAGTTTAATGGATATAATTTTACTATATAAACGTAAAAAAAAAAACAAAGTTAGTCTATAAAATCGTAACGAAAAAAACGTGATGAATGTTTACAAACAAAGCAACTTATTCCCAACTTCCGATCGCGATGCAAACTTAAAGACGACGGGGATGAATCGAAGTGCAACTCTTACCTCGGGATCGACGGCGCCTGCAACACCCGCGGTCGTGGCTCGTCAGCCTCGTGGCTCGAGGCGCGAGAGAGACAGAACCTCTCAACTTTTCCGCCAGCGCGGAGACGGGAGAACACAGCGCGACCCGCGGGTACCGGCGATTCATTACCAACGAGCGTGGAGGCTGCACGCCGCCCGCGCGCCGCGCCCCGCTTCCCGCATGCGCCGCGGCGCCCGTGCCGTCCTGTTGCATCTGACGTCGCCGTCAAAACGTAAACGCCATGAATACGGTTAATCGGCGGAATCTGGCGACAATCGGCCATCGCCAGATTTCGCAGCCTTGAATATTATGGAGCGCACTTGAGTTTGAATTTGATTAATTTTCTCGCTGCCTATACTTACATGTTATCATAATATTCGTATGATTTTCTGTCTATTACCGATGTAGGTACATACTTTCTACTACTAACTATTATAAATGTGACAGTACATAATATATCTGTCTGTCTGTCTGTTACCTTTTCTCTTGCTCACACGCTGAACCAGTCTTGACCAAAGGCACAGATATAGCTTGCATCCTAGGGACGGACATAGCATATTTTTTTATCCCGAAAAACTAAACAATTTCCACGAGATTTTTAAAAACTGAGGTGAGAGGACATGAGGTCGCACATACCAGCTAATACTTTTATAATCTTAACTTTTTCTATCCTCTATCTATTATGTATCTCTTCTATAATCTATTATGATAAAATTGGAACCGTTTGTTTTTTTTTTTGGCGCATCTCGCTAAAACCACTAAACTGGATTGCAACAAAACATTGATACTTTATATACAGCTTTATATACAGAACAGAACATTGCTTTATATACAGGCGGACCACATTTGAAATCCAAGCCTGCAAAATTGCAGTTACTCGTCGATGCGCAGTTCTAGGGTACGGACACAAACAATTCAGTTCACATTGTGTGCGTCCGTACGTGGACTGGACGTTGACACCGCAGTCAGTCGACAGTTGCAATGCAGTTATGTCAACTGGCACTCGTATTTTGATCAAAATCGGCCCTCTAGAACCCGAGATAGTTACACAGCTTGTCATATCACACGAATGAAATCAAAGGCAAAGTTAGTTTTTTGAAATATTTTTTTTTAATTTTCTGTTGCCGGAAATAAACGATAAATATTGCCTATTGCAAATATCTACGATATTTAAATTGACTACCTACTCAATTGCCATTAGAAAGATTCATTACAAATTCGATCATCAGCAAAATGCAAGCTCAATATGATTATTTACCACGTTTTGTTATTTCAGATTTGAATTTCTATTAAATCAGTGCAAGCATTATAATTGGATATTCTATCTACAGTCTTAATTGGCAGCTTTTGATTCAAAGTTAGATCGAATTCCAAATCAGATACATTCAGACTATGCATCCGACGGTATTATATTATTCCGAATTCTGATAACTAGATCTGATACAGTCCGAAAATCGATTAACTTTCAGGCTTTCGTGTCCGGTTTATTTTATCCGATTGTGGGAAATATACGACCGGTCTTATTTGGTTTGATTTACACGCTACGTGCACAAAATGCAAAAAAATGGGTGGAAAAGATCACTGATTTGACTGATTAATAGCTATTTGTTCAACAAGAGAACCAAGATCGTTTTGTTGCTAGTGCCGAAAAAATTAGTTTGAATTCCGAATAAGCGAAGGATTCCATGATTGAATCACGAACCTAACGAGTAAAAAAATTGATTGTCTTTAAAGTCGATTAACGGACGATAATTTTACGTGATAAAGTCTTAAGAAAACAAAGAGAGATAGATGCGTCCAAGCCGTACGCTTAGTTCCGCGCTATGTGCTACATGCTACGCGCTACGTTCCGCGGTACGTGACAATGAGTCATGCTTTTTCGTGCATGTAGCCAGCGTTCATCGATTTACAAGACGTTATCACGTCAAAAATAATTAGAATACTGTTATTCCTGAAAATTTTCACAGGTCATATAGATATGACCTCTAACATGGTAAAGGAGTCATTTGTGAATTAGAAATAATTGATTCGTGAGGCGGGCTAATGCACTGTGGATTTTTTAATTGAATGTTTTATACTAATTACATAATGATTAGTAAGTAGGTTCATCAGGTTCATTTTTACTTATTTATATTGTATAGTCAAAGAATACTTATTATAATTCCACTTTAATATTAATGTTATTTAAAATATCTTACTAAACATAATGTGAAAATAAAATCTACACTTAATCGCCATGAACCTTCATCAGAGCAGTACAAGCTAATACTTAATCCTTTGAAACATGTAAGACCTTATTTATAGCTGGGCTAATAGCACCTAACCCAAGACCGAGCTTTGCCGAAAATTGAACAGAAAACCATTATGCCAAAACGATACAAAATACGGACAGAAAATATAAAGTACTTTTTCCTCTTTATAGTCCCTCGGGCATTAATGTTTAAAATATTGTAAAGTTTTATTTGTTCAAAGCTCTAAAAGGAATCCGAAAATGTTAAATAGAAATACAGATTGGTATAATACACGAAATCTGTGAATAGCTACACGGCAGAATAAACATAATATACATTACAGCCACATAGTATTAGACAAAGACATAATTACATAACAATATAGTATTACAACCACATCATTTTGAATTTGAGTAAAATGAACAATGAATAGTTCCTATACAAGTAAATACTATGGTAAAGTAAATAATATAAAGAATAGAGAAGGATAAAAGTTGAATAAACTTGTACAAGATATAAGTAGAATGAGTTATTTGCATCCACAACTAGACACGATAAACTTTAAAAGCGACCCAATTACAAATGCGCGGGTTTGGAGAAATACAGACTTTAAAAAGTGTCTATGAGTAAGTACAGTGAAAAAGACCATTAAGGTAAATTTAAGATAAGACGTCTTAATTTTACTTTATTTTTACTTATGAAGAAATACAGCGTTTTATTTATCAATTAGCTATAAACCTTTTCAAAAAGAGTAAGTAATAATCTTTTTGTCAAGAAGCTTCATACCCTTTTAGTTGTAAGTAACTACTTATAATATGAAAGTGGTGGAATCATTGAACATCCTTTTAATACTCAAAAAAAGTAGGCGGCGACTAATATGGTTACCATCCTACAGGAATTGTTCCGACAAAGGAATGCTGAGGCAAATAATTTGTAAAGTTGTAGAAGCTCAGTATTCGCAGAAAATCTTGGGAATACAATTCATAGAATTTCAATGGATGAACGTTTATTCGGCAAAACAAAGAAGGTAAATACATTGTAAGTTAAACATATTATAACGATAAATATTTGGCTACCTTTATTTAGTACTAGCTGAACCCCGCAACTTCGTTCGCGTAGATATAGGTTTTTATATAGGATCGGATCGGATCCCATAATTATTTTATGTACCTAAACTAAATGTAGCCTAAGTCACTCCTTATAACATTGAAAGTTCCATTAAAATCGATCCAGCCGTTTCGGAGATTAGCTGGAACAAATAGACAGACTGACAAAAATAAATTTAAACGCACACCAGTTTAAAATAAGCCGTACGTTCAAAGATCCGGGTCCCAAGTTATTTGAACCCAATAATGAGGGTTGTAATATCTGTCATTTCTAAACTAAAAAACCTATGACCTTGAAATATTTACGGGATAATATGTAAAGTATTACCTTTCTAACAAAAAAAGAATGAGTGAAATCGAACAACGCGTTAATGAATTACAGCTAAATACACGTTTTAACTTTCATCCCCTCTCCCAAGGGAACCGTGCTGAATTTCGGGATAAAAGGTATCCTATGTCCTACCTCAAAGTATAAACTCAAATCGTACCAAGTTTCATTCGAATCCATTCAGTAGTTTCGGCGTGATGCGCGGCCAAGATACAGACAGACAGACAGACAGACAGAAAGACAGATAGACAGACAGACAAGAATGAAAAAAATTGCAGTTTTGGCTTCAGTATCGATTATAAAGTGCCCTCCAATAAAAAATTTCAAAATATCTTCAATGTACAGAATTGGATCTGTTACAGTTTTATTATATTAATATAAATTAATATAAATATGCGAACGAAGTCGCGGATACCCGCGACTTCGTTCGCGTGGATAAAGAACTAAAGAACCTATAACCATGATATATTTTAAAAAGGACAATTTTTAAAGTACCATCTTTCTAACAAAAAAAGAATGAATGAAATCGGACCACCCGTTAACGAATTACAGCTAAGTACACATTTTGCCTTTCATCCCCTCTCCCAAGGGAACCGTGCTGAATTTCGGGATAAAAGGTATCCTATATGTTACTCCATAGTATGAACTTAAATCACGCCGAGTTTCATTTCAATCCATTCAGTAGTTTTTACGTGATGCGCGCACAAACATACAGACAAACAGATAAACAGATAAACAGATAAACAGACAAACAGACAAACAGACAAACAGACAAAAATTTCAAAAATAGCTCTTTTACGTTCTATTACTTATCCCTAACATCCCCCAGTTATTATTTTGCAAAAATCTTCAATGTACAGACACGGCAATTCTATGATTTTATTATATGTATAGATTATTATATGTATAGAAGATAGATATAGATTTTATAAATAAAAATAACCTAAAATATATAGCATACACTATACATATAATAAAATCGTAGACTTGCTGTGTCTGTACATTAAAGATTTTTGCATAAAAATAACTGGGGGATGTTAGGGACAAGTTATAGAACGTAAAAAAGCAATTTTAGAAATTTTTGTCTGTTTGTGTGTATGTTTGTGCACGCATCACGCAATAACTACTGAATGTATTAAAATGAAACTTGGCACGATTTAAGTTCATCGGAGTAACATATAGGATACTTTTTATCCCGAAATTCAGCACGGTTTCCTTGGGAGAGGGGATGAAAGTCAAAATGTGTACTTAGCTGTAATTCATTAACGCGTAGTCCGATTTCATTCATTTTTTGTTAGAAAGATGGTACTTTAAAAATTGTCCTTTTTAAAATATATCATGGTTATAGGTTCTTTAGTTCAAAAATTACAGACAACACAACGCTCAGTATTGGGTTAATATAACTTGGACCCGGATTGATTTTATTTATATTTTATATATAAAAAAAAGCTGTGATAGCCTAGTGGTTAGGACGACCGACTTCTAATCGGAGGTCGTGGGTTCGATCCCGGGGCACGCACCTCTAACTTTTCAGAGTTATGTGCGTTTTAAGTATTTAAATATCACTTGCTTTAACGGTGAAGGAAAACATCGTGAGGAAACCTGCATGCCTGAGAGTTCTCCATAACGTTCTCAAAGGTGTGTGAAGTCTGCCAATCCGCTTGGCCAGCGTGGTAGACTATGGCCAAAACCCTTCTCATTCTGAGAGGAGACCCGTGCTCTGTAGTGAGCTGGTTATGGGTTGATCATGATGATGATGATGATGATATTTTTTATCTGTCTGTTGTTCCGGGTAATCTCCGAAATGGCTGAATCGATTTTGACGGGACTTTCACTGGCAGATAGCTGATGTTATAAGAAGTTTTTAGCAATGTATGAGCTCAAAGGAGCTTAGGAAAAACAAATAATTCCCGCGGGATTTTTAAAAGCCAAAATCCACGCGGACGAAGTCGCGGGTATCCGTTTGTATAAAATATATGTTGTTATTTACAAAATTAATATTAGCAAAATTTTATGTTAACAAAAAATACACACTGTCCAGTCATAATCACTGATCATTCAAGAGCATGATGATCAAGACACTGATTATATTTCCACTCTGCATACTGTATGGTTAGTCTAAGATTTTACACATATAAATAGTTTTGCCACTCGTTTGCTCACTCGTTTTAAGAAACTGAACCCAAACACTCTTATTTTAAAGTCGTAATTCCATAGTTCGAATATGTATTTTACAACATTTCTGCTTGGGGCACTCGCTGTGTTCGAATGCTGAATGTATTGGCGAACTCAAACCTTAATACAAGCCATTTTAGGTCCATTTTACTCTGAAATCGATCAATAGTATACTACAAAGTTTTGGAGTGCTCCAAACTTAGACTAAGCACTCTGGACTTAGTGCCAAAACTTGGTCACCTAACGCGTGAATTCAGTACATCTACAAAAACGAAAAATTGTGCGTAGGTATATATTTGAATCATAATGATAAGCTCCTACTGACTTCCTGAAAAATAAATGATCTGATAAATAAATGCCATTGAGCATTTGAGGCCCTTTGAGAAAAGATTTTAAAGATAGAGAAAAATGTGGACAGCAGGGGCGCGTTGAAGTTGATACCGCCAAAACCTTCAAAAAGAATCCCTTTGAGATATCTTATATTATTCTGAATATTATTAAGCAAATCCTATTAAAAGATGAAACGGGAGTAAAGAAAGTACACATACATTGCGAAATGCCTTTTAGCCTTCTCTATGTTGCTGTCCGGTTTACTGACATGTGAAATAAAAGGCAATGAGATTATAATATATATTTTTGTATGTTATGTTGGAGTTCTGCTGCTAAGAGCTTGCCGTTATTAAAACAGTTGGTTGTATAAAGAGCGATTTAATTAAATGCGGCTAAAGGTACAATCTGTTGAAACGAGAGTAAAACCTTTAAACCGCGTCATATTAGTCATTAAGCCACATTTGAATGGTCCATTTATTTTCGTTTTGGCTCCTGAATTAGATTAACGTTAACGCGACAAGTTAGTCCGGCGATTAAACAGGTAACCCTTCAACCAAATTAGGTCGGCTCTGAACCTTCGTCAAAGTCAAGTTAAAAGTCAATCGAATAACAACTCCTGCAATCCTTGGCCTTTTCAAGTTTGAAAATATCATTAAAACGGATTTTGCACGAGTTTAAGGGTGTACTATGAAAAGTATCTAATAATGGTTGTAAACACAAAATAAAACTTTATTCAAGAATTTAAAACATTCTCATGCACGTCTTTTCTATTTTAGTTGTAGGTATGTATTGGTTTGGGTATGTAATAAATTAATCTATCTATAATATAATAAAACTGTAACAGATCCAATTCTGTACATTGAAGATATTTTGAAAATTTTTATCGGAGGGCACTCTATAATCGATACTGAATCCAAAACTGCAATTTTTTTCATTTTTGTCTGTCTGTCTGTCTGTCTGTCTGTCTGTCTGTCTGTCTGTCTGTCTGTCTGTCTGTATCTTGGCCGCGCATCACGCCGAAACTACTGAATGGATTCGAATGAAACATGGTACGATTTGAGTTTATACTCCGAGGTAGGACATAGGATACTTTTTATCCCGAAATTCAGCACGGTTCCCTTGGGAGAGGGGATGAAAGTTAAAACGTGTATTTAGCTGTAATTCATTAACGCGTTGTTCGATTTCACTCATTCTTTTTTTGTTAGAAAGGTAGTACTTTATTTATTGTCCCATAAATATTTCAAGGTCATAGGTTTTTTAGTTCAGAAATGACAGACATTACAACCCTCACTATTGGGTTCAAATAACTTGGGACCCGGATCTTTGAACGTACTTACGGCTTATTTTAAACTGGTGTGCGTTTAAATTTATGTTTGTCGGTCTGTTTATTTGTTCCAGCTAATCTCCTAAACGGCTGGATCGATTTTAATGGAACTTTCAATGTTATAAGGAGTAACTTAGGGTACATTTAGTTTAGGTACATAAAATAATTATGGGATCCGATCCGATCCTATATAAAAACCTATATCTACGCGAACGAAGTTGCGGGGGTCAGCTAGTAAATAAATAAAATTGCAAGAACGGCATACATACTTCACAGGTGTAATATAATTAAAATACAACAATTAATTTTAAAGTTCTACATGGAATAATACTATATAAAAAATTTAACGAATTTTATTAACGCTTTATTTAATTTAATGCTCAAAAATATAATAAAAATCTGAAATAGATACAAACTATCTATACAAGTATCTATAGAAGTATAAAAGGAAGATTTAAAAATAAAAATACTCAAGCTAAAAGATTTGATACAAATAATTTTAATTATAACTTTATTTTAAGGACCCTCACATTTTCACGGAAGCTACTTATAGCTCCATTACTTCACTAGTATTATAATTATAGATTCTAACCTATATGCCTTTTAGGTGAATTACTCGTAAAATTTAACTACATTGAAAGGGTCCGGGGTGGCACAGGTCGGTGAAATCAAACGTAAATAAGCAAATAGGACCCAAATACGTTTGTGCTATTGGGTAAACCGATTTCAATGTTAATTACATTCGGCTACGTGAATTTGTAAATAACAATGTATAATTATTTTCTAAAACTGTTTATACAGTGGTAGCAATTGCCAACGACCATGGGTTTTAATTCAAATTGAGTCAGTTTTGATAAACCATGTCATGTTAAGTCTACGTGAAACCCATACGTGCATTGTATAGGCAGTTAGGAGAACGATAATCCAAACATTTCACTTATGTTCTTTGTAATAATTCTTCTTCTTCGTAAAGGGCTTGACCGATTTTGATTAAAAAAATTGTATTATATACTTATGGGATCACTTGAATGATTCTTAGCTAAAGTTGGCCGTTCCTACCGGATCCACTAGTGTTTATGTAATTTTCTAGAGCATAATTTGTTACAGTATAATTTCAATTATCATCCAGATTTTTTGTCTGTCCAGTGTCCATATTTTCATACATTAAGAGCTCCACTCAAGCATACCTACAGCTAAAATCATATCTCAAAAAATTCATTTTTTTAAATCAAATATTACAATTAAACTTATAGACAGCCAAATAAATCCTGGTCTTTTGGAATCATGGTATTCAAACTTTACTCAACCTCACAAAGAATTTCTGTACTTTCCGCAGACGACTAAATAGGTAGTACCTTAAACTTGTTTTTGACGGTTCCTATAAGTCGATCGTATGTCACCTCTCTAGGTCTATATATCTACTATCTAGTAATTCCAATGGTACAATTACGTTGGACTGGCCATGAACGACGCGATAATGAAGTAATTTGACTATCACTACGTTGGCCCAGATTGCTAAGATAATGAAGGTATATAGATTGTATTGGGAAAATTAATTTCTTATTACGATTGGTGGGGCGCTTTGAATCGGTATGAAAAAGAACATGTCATATAAGCTGTGCAGCGTACCTGCTTGTATTAATAGAGGTCAGTGAGTTTTTCGGGTCTCTATAAAACTCTCTTAGACCCGCCTGCACGCTGCTCCAATGCGGGTTGGCGGGCTTTTAACGACTATTGTCACATGATAGTGATAATAACCGGGACCGACTGCTAAACGTGCTCTTCGAGGCACGGGGGTGAAACACCGCCAGCTTCCAACTCCGGGCTGGCACTGAGAATTTCTTGACAGAAAAACTCAATACCTAACAATTTTTGCCAGACCCGGGAATCGAACCCGGGACCTCGTGATCTGCGGTCGAATATGCTAACCACTATACCAACGAGGCAGCTGTCAACGACCAATGTACCTGTATCAAACTTAACGAAATATATCACAAATTACATGCCATGATCACGAACAAAAATTTAATATAAACGCAAACACATAATTTCACGAGGTTGCGACTCGCGGGCTGCCATCGCGTCGTTTGAACGGTGATAGGAATAAAGGATACGACGAGGGGACCAATAAAATATGTAGATTTGACTGCGGCCGTATTTTTCTCGGTGTAATCTGCATTATTCAGGCTTTGTCACGAACTTCGACAGTTTAACAGCGTTTATCTCTCGCCTTGCAAATTGAGCTACGACTTTAAGACAAACGGGAGTCACTTTCATTACCATAATGGGGCTGCCCGATTCCTTGTCGGTGAACCGACGATAGATTGGAGCTAACGTTTGAGTATAGATAGACTTTTATTTTTAGTGGCGGTAGTCACTTTTGAGGAGCGCCCTATTTTCATCCAGCAGCTAAGAAGCTACTAACGTCTTACTACTTAGCATGACGTCTTCCCTTTTCTTACGAAAGAAATTGGAGCTTAGTACGTGTTAGTACTATCAAACCAACGACATACTCCTTTCATACTAGCCGGATGGCAATAGAGTTTTATGTTTTCAAGATACCGAAAAAATAGCGGTACTTTTACCATTATAAACCGTGGGTTGGGTAAGTTAAATGTAGGTAGGTACAGCCTAAACATTAGCACCACTTTGTTTTATCAAAATGGGTTTCGTAAATTAATGATGCAGACATGTTTTCTTTTATTTAAAGTCGAATTTGGCAGTAGATACTCGTATTTGCTTTTAAAAAACGTGCTTGTCTTAATAATTATACTTAACGCGACCAAATTTATGGCCTACGCCTGTTTACCCCATTTTATTAGCGAAGTTAAATTGGTTCTTTTTTTTCTGTAAAAGTTTGAATAGGAAACATTACGTTCTGTAAGATAAAGTAACGGCTTATTTATATTCCGTGACGAGTCTTACCTTCATAGGGAGGCTCCACACGTACGCCCAAACTCCCAACGGCTAATCTTCGCAATGGCTGATTTTGACGGGATTTTCACAGGCAGTCAGAGAATTATACGTGGAATGATCTAGACTACTTTTTATCCGCGAAATATTTAAAGTTCCAAAAAGTAAAAAATAAAAACTGTTCAAATTAGGAACAAAACTTTATATTTCGGTTACCTTATTTTCACGACCTTATAGCTAATCCGATCTTTCACAATTAGCACAGAGATTCTATAGATGGGCAAAGGTTTATGACATTATATTTAAATCCATGCGGACAAAGTCACGGGCTAGCTAGTCTTTCATAAGCTAGCTAATTCCAAAAGCTAGTCTTCCATATTTCTGTACCACTTGAAACCAATCAATAGTTCACTCGGTGGCCAACGGCTACCCACTCTATCAGCGATTAGTTATGGTCTAGTGGACACTTGGCCTTTGCCAACATCTAACAACTTGGATTTCACATTTCCTTACCATACGTCTCCGTATAGAAAATGTACTCTAAACATAAAGCTGAAAACATATTATTATTAAACATAGTATTGACCCCGCAAGCATGAAAATTAAATAAAGCGTGTGTTTTTTTAAGTTAGTTTTTGTTGGCGCCAAGTGTCCTTAGGTTTATTTTGGGATATCTGGGCGCTTAATTAAAATCACTTGGACTGTATTTTTATAGTTTATATTCGAGAACACACCATTTTGTAACAGACGTTATCCCGACAATAGTTTCGTAATCTACTCTAGCCGGTCGGATTATATGCCGACCGGTTAGGCCGCGCGAGCTCCCTAATTTGGCCGTATTGTGCCGCCGATAGCCGCGCTGTCCTAAACAGTTTTTTTTAAGTTTCAATAAGAATAACTAAATTTCCTATAAAGCAATAAATAAATGAAAAAGGACATGGTCCAAGCTCATCCATATACAGATGTTTGGAACAGTTGCTGGAACTCTCACAATAACAGAAACTCATTATCAAGTTCTTAATAAAAGAAACGGCAGCACTGGTAAAGTGGCAAAAACATTGAATCTGAGATTTGTCGCAAAAAATGTGACAAGTCATCAAATCTACATATTTTATTAGTCTCTCCCTCCAACTTCGACCCTCTGCTGTCGGTTGGGTCCGATGGTTCTTAGGGATGTTCTTTGTTATTAAAATATATGTATGTCGATATCGAACAAAATGACATATTTTTTACAAAAAAAGGCTACAATTTAAACGCTTTTCAAAATACTTAAATCAAATCAAATCAAAATTCATTTATTCAAAGTAGGTACACTGTACACTTTTTGAACGTCAATATAAGAAGTACATGATATAAGAATATATTGAGAATATAATATATAAAATATAAGAATATTTTTTTTAGATCCTAGTATAATATTACTCGTAAAATACTATAATAAGTAGTATCCAGTAAAACATATTGATTACAAATAAATATTCTTTTTACATCCCTAAATTGATAAATACTGACTAAAAATATAATTTTGCCCATTAACATTAAAATATTTTATTTCTCACCCCTCTAATAATAAAATTGCATCGAAGGTCGAATATGTTCAGACTTCAGAATGAAGACTAGTAGTAGAACCCCTATAACAGCTCTATGTAGATAAGATCGAAAGTAGCTTATATTGAAATCTGATCACACCGACTCTACACAGTTTTATCTACCCTATTCCTAATTTTTATGAAAAAAAACCGGCCAAGTGCGTGGCGGGCCACGCGCAGTGGGTTCCGTAGTTACAATCCTCGAAAAACAGATATAACTCCTTAACCTGTGAACCCTACTTAGCCGTGATAGTTTTCCTTTAAAATTGATTATATACCCTACTGCTGTGAATTTTTTCAAGTTCCTATATACTGCCATTTGGCTGATAGAGGGGGGGGGACGACGACACTTGACTCTAATAAAAATTTGCACTTTAAAACATCATATTTTACAAATGGATCTAGAAATCGAAAAATGATGTTCCCACACCCACAGTATTTTTAAAAGACCTATTCAACAATACCCCACACTATGGGGTAGACGAGAAAAAAAATATTCATCCCCACTTTACATGTAGGGGAGCTACCCTAAAAAAATATTTATCAAAATTTTATTTCACCACTTTGTCGGCGTGATTAATATTTATACTCATGCCAAATTACGGATTTCTAGCACTAATAGTCTCTGAGATTAACCGAGGACGGACGGACAGACGGACAGACGGACAGACGAACAGACGGACGAACATGGCGAAACTATAAGGGTTCCTTGTTTACTACGGAACCCTAAAAAGGAGTTATAGTTATAACATATTTCATAAACGTTAATTTGGTGAGAAATAAAATATATTTGGGTATTGATTTAGAATTTTTTCTTAATCAAATAAAAACATTTCTGGTAAACATTGAAATACAATCCTATTTCGAGAAAACTCGTTTTCAAACAAAATTGTAAACGAAAAATAAAATAAGATTTGTCGATAGTTCCCACGTGCAGCTATATCCAATATTACAGGACTTTCAAATAGGTATCAACGACAGGCGGCGGTGGCCTCGGCCGACTGCGGCGACACTTCATAAAGAATACTTTTATACCCAAGCCTTTTATTTATGGTGTCCTTTCATATCTTCGGCTTCGTTTTATTGTCTGATATGGGAGATGCATTATTGAGTTTCCGTATCGGCCGCTATACGTACTGCTAGAAAAACGGTGCGCGCAGCTCTATCGAAAAAAGAAAATGAAATCCTTTGTTGTATCAATGATGGATGAGTTTTAGTACATACGGATCATTAAATCAATACTGATACGAAAGTGTGTCTTTTCACAGCCTATCCACTTAACTGATCATGGCAGAGTTTTGGACAGCGACATAGCTTGAATATGTCCTATAGACAGGGTTGTTATTATTTTATCCCGAAAAATATCTTACTACCAAGACGAAACAGAAAATTAGAGTAAAAAACAAATTCAATGCGGACCAAGTCACGGGCATCAGCTAGTATTTACGTACAATAAATCATAAGGTTTATTGGGTTCACTTAAAACGTATATACAACTGTCGTAGGTAGGTAGGTTCCGCAAGGAATTAAAGAGTTGCTATAATATATTATTCAAATCAGAATGGCGGAGGTCTTTTTACTGTGGAATGGCGGTTGCGCGGTACATCGCTCCGCACTTCGGAACGTGACCGAGTGGCCGGAGTCACTGAACATTCGCATCGCACTAGAAGAGACTTCACTACTTTAAACCACCGGTGAAACAAGACGAACTATAAAACAAATTCAGCACAAATCAGTCAGGTGGGATAAGGCATAAGATATCAGATATCAGGCATAAGTGTCTATACAGACGTGGTGTATTTGGACTGCAATCCAACGGCAAAATTGCAGTTTGTTTTCAACGGAGTTTACTTGGACTGAGCAAGCCAACGGCAAAATAGTAGTTTGTCAGTTTTCATATTTAATCTTTGAAAAAATACACAGATTCTTTTAATAAACATATTTTATGCGTATTTCGACTTTGTTATCAACAAAAAAAAATTGATTGGCGTAAAGTCGGACGATAATAATTTTACGTGATAACTTAATAAGAAAACATTGCCTCTCTATCGCTTGTCCCGCGCTCTCGATTGCATGCTCGGCTAGGTAGTACTTCACAATGAGTCATGCTTTTTCGTGCGTGCAGCCGGCGTTTATTGATTTAAAAGACGTTATCACATCAAAGTAATGTTGTATATGGACAAAAGAGTTTTAAAGTCGATAATATCTCGCAACTGTTTGCGATAGCACTAAATTCATGTCGCTGACGCGTGTAACATTGCATCGCGCATACGGAATTAGGTCGAACAATGTATTAAGTTCAATAGTGTATCTAGTTGTTAACGCTTCGCTTTGTGCTTCCAAATTACGGAATTGCATACAAAATCACAACTCTATCCTCGCCGACTCGTTAACTAAGCATGTCGGTTAGTCATAATAATCTAACTTAAGCTTTGCTATTTTCTACAACTATGTGCTCTTCATTGAGATCATCTGTTGAAATTCAGTTATCAATACATACTTTGCGGCATAAAGCAGTCAATACATCACTGGACACTGTTAAATTTTCAGTGTTGTAAAAGTAGTGTCCTCACATTATTAAAATTGTATTGCTTAGTTTTCTTTACAACAATCAGCTGGGTTATTCTGTAACTTAGTTAGCAACTGAAAATAGTTGCCAACAAATTAGTTCGATATACATTGCTGCTTTACTGTGTAAAATTATGAAAACACTTTATATTTCCCACAGTAAAGCAGCAATGTATATCAAACTAATTCGTTGGCAACTATTTTCAGTTGCTAACTAAGTTACAGAATAAACCAGCAGGTGTGGTATAATGATGGTATTCTTTACGATACCTTTTATGTGTCGATCGTCTAAAAATGATAGAGCTACAGTGTTAGAATCGCACTCACCTCTGATTGGCTGACACTCTCTCATTATAGACTAAAATGCATTGTTGCAGTAAGAATACCATAAATTAAACCAATCACCACAATTAAGATTGTAGCAATGATTGATGCAGCTTTTACACAATCGATGCAAGGATGTGGACCCACTCCAAAATCACTTGACAAAATCGATGACAGAATTTTGCTCAGATAAGATGATGCATCGACGCATAAATGGTGATACGAAATCGGACGGAAACGCTATAGGTATCTAGCAAGGCTAGTAACTGGTAATTTTAAGGACCCATAAACCCCAGTTTTAGATGCATTTTATAGTCAAATTCATGGACGATCTTTCCATTTGTTCTGATGTCCATGGTCAAATGTTTTATTCCAACCAGTGAAATGCCGCGAATGGGTCGGGACCGAATTACTTGGTCGCAAAAATTGCACGGTTAGATTGTTGGAAATAATGGACATCTGATCCGGGGAAGGGAAACAAAATTTCGTAAGAGTTTTAATGTACATAAGTACCTATCTATATATTCAGTATATTCAGGTACATGAATCATAATAATGACAATTTTTGTGACTGTTAGTAGCATTCAAGCATAAAATCATTTTAGCATAAACTTCCCTATTGTCTTATACATCTGCAATTTAGCAATAATAAACATTTATATTCCAACCAGTGAAATTCCCAGTTAGCTCGCCAACACGCATTAAAGTAGCGTGGTGGGTCAATGTTCTAAATATCTCTCTCCTCTAATTTATCGAGTCGAAAGACCCTGCAATATTATGTAGTATTTTGTAAGTATAAATGGCCACCAGTATCAGATTCTACCGTTATTGTATTTAAACCACAATCAAAGATTCTTACAAAGATGGAGTTTCATTAACATTCATTTAAATCTATCAATTAAAACGCAGCATCATGTCGCGATATAAATTAAAACATTAGCTTCCACGTGAACAAGAATTGTGGAATAGAAAGCGAATGCAGTCGACCGATAGAGGATATTGAAGTAAACACTGCAATATCCCAACTGAAACACTACATGTCCAAACATAAACCATGTTTATGTTTGGACATTTATTGTGTACTTACTTGCTAACAAATATCTTGCGAGATTTTTTCCCATCTTCTGGTAATAGAAAGGCTGACTCATGTTTTTCGCAAATAATCGGTCTGTCTATTCAACGCAGGAATATATGCGGGCATAAATTTAGTAACTCTTAGCTCAGTTGTTATTAACATTTAATAAAAAAAACTGTAAAATGGATGACGGGCAGAGAGTATAAAGTGTTGATTTGACAATTGATACAGTTTTTATTTTTCATTAATATTATTGACTTTTTTCGCCTAATTTTAAGAGCGACGCTAATAAAATAGCAATGGTCACCAATAATGTTGCTCCTTATAAGAAGCAAATATTGAATTCTATAGGTATATAATCTACTAGTATGGCGCGTGGGTGCGCGGCCCGCAAGCGGACCGCGAGGATTCGAGTAGTTTTTGTTTGAGCACGTCCCACCTATCTTCAATACCCTCGCCGTGCTCTTCATCCGTCTCCAAAATCTTCGATCATCAGCTCTTTCCGTATTTTTCCATCAATAATTTTTTTTTGTGTAGAAAAATAAATTCCGCCATCTTGTTTTTTTCTGTTCATCAAGTAGACTTTTAGGTCTTGATCATCTTTTTCCCAGAAACCACTCTTCCATCTTTTATACTTGGTGAGATAGACACCGATGTTTTTATGGCCGCCATCTTGAATCCGCCATTTTGGACTTTTTTTCAGCTCACTGCCAATTGGATGATGTTTCGAGTAATTTTTGTTTGAGCACCTCCTACCTATCTTCAATACCCTGCCCGGGCTCCTCAACCAACTTCCAAACCCTCAATCATCATGTCTTCCCATATGTTTCTTTGAGAGTTCTCCAAAAAACCGCATCAAAGCCTTGCATAGTTCACAACTTGTAGTCTCTTCAATATTCGCCATACATTTTCTATGGAAAAATAAACTCCGCCATTTTGAATTTTTTTTCTATTCATCAATTAAACCTTCGGACCCTGATCATCTTTTGTGAAGAAACCACTCTTCCATCTTTTATACCCTCCGAGATGGACACCGACGAAATTTGTATGGCGGCCATCTTTTTTTCGCCATTTTGAATTTTTTTTCAACTGACAGCCAATTGGATGACGTTTCGAGTGACATTTGCTCGAGCACCCCCCACCTATCTTCAATACCTTAAGCGTGCCCATCGCTCGTCTTTGAAATCCTCAATCATCAGCTCTCTCCATATTTTTGTTCCGAATGAATTTTTGTCCTCTATACAAAACCATTAGTGAAAAAAAAATTTTTCATACAAAATTTTACAGGAGGGGTGATCAATCAGTGAGTCAGTCAATGAATCAGCACGAGCAGCTATATATATATTAACTAGTTGCTCGGTGCGCGAGCTGCTAAAGCAGCTCGCGGGGACGTTCTACGTTACATAACATGGGGCTGCACCCTATAATTTCAAAGATATAAGCATTTAAAAATTGATCACGTGAGTACATAGACATCGCAAAAATAAGAAGTTTGAGTAATAATAACATGGGGTTGCACCCTATAGTTTCGGAGATATAAGCTTTTAAAAATCTGATCACGTGAACATCTAGACATCGCGAAAGTAAGTTTGAGTACCAACAACATGGGGCTCGACCCTATAGTTCCGTAGATATAAGCTTTTAAAATCTGACCACGTAAACACACAGACATCGTGAAAATAAGAATTTTGCGTACCAACAACATGGGACTGCACCCTATAGTTTTGGAGATATAAGCTTTTAAAAATCTGACCACGTAAGCATACAGACATCGCGAAAATAAGAAGTTTGAGTACCAACAACATGGAGCTGCACCCTATAGTTTCGGAGATATAAGCTTTTAAAAATCTGACCACGTAAGCACACAGACATCGCGAAAATAAGAAGTTTGAGTACCAACTACATGGGGCTTCACCATATAGTTTCGGATATAAGCTTTTAAAAATCTGACCACGTGAGCATAAAGACGAAGATAAGAAGGAGTACCAACAACATGGGGCTGCACTCTACCCTTCTGTATCCTTCACTTGTCTCCAAAATCCTCAATCATCAGCTCTCGCCATATTTTTTCACCGTATGAATTTTTGTCTTATCTGTGAAACCATTTGTGAAAAAAAAAATCATATAAAATTTTACAGGAGGAAATTTTTGGGGAAATCTCGAAAAGTCCCCGGTCGGTCCTTAGTCGGTCCCTAGTCGGTCGCTAGTCGGTCCCTAGTCGGTCCCTAGTCGGTCCGTAGTCGGTCCATAGGCGGTCCGTAGTCGGTCCCTAGTCGGTCCGTAGTTGGTCCCTAGTCGGTCCCTAGTCGGTCCGTAGTCGGTCCCTAGTCGGTCCATAGTCGGTCCGTAGTCGGTCCCTAGTCGGTCCGTAGTCGGTCCCTAGTCGGTCCCTAGTCAGTCCCTAGTCAGTCCGTAGTCGGTCCCTAGTCGGTCCATAGTCGGTCTCTTGTCGGTCCGTAGTAGGTCCCTAGTCGGTCCGTAGTCGGTCCGTAGTCGGTCCGTAGTCGGTCCGTAGTCGGTCTGTAGTCGGTCCGTAGTCGGTACGTAGTCGGTCCGTAGTCGGTCCTTAGTCGGTCCCTAGTCGGTCCATAGTAGGTCTCTCGTCGGTCCGTAGTCGGTCCAAAGTCGGTCCGTAGTCGCCCTGTAGTCGGTCCGTAGTCAGTCCGTAGTCGGTCCCTAGTCGGTCCGTAATCGGTCCCTAGTCGGTCCCTAGTCGGTCCGTAGTCGGTCCCTAGTTGGTCCCTAGTCGGTCCCTAGTCGGTCCATAGTCGGTCCCTAGTCGGTCTCTAGTCGGTCCGTAGTCGGTCCCTAGTCGGTCCCTAGTCGGTCCCTAGTCAGTCCGTAGTCGGTCTCTAGTCGGTCCGTAGTCGGTCCCTAGTCGGTCTACCCTAGTGGGCCGTAGTCGGTCCGTAGTCGGTCTCTAGTCGGTCCGTAGTCGGTCCCTAGTCGGTCCCTAGTCGGTCCCTAGTCGGTCCGTAGTTGGTCCCTAGTCGGTCCCTAGTCGGTTCCTAGTCGGTCCCTAGTCGGTCCCTAGTCGGTCCGTAGTCGGTCCCAGTCGGTCTGTAGTCGGTCCGTAGTCGGCCCGTAGTCGGTCCGTAGTCAGTCCGTAGTCGGTCCGTAGTCGGTCCGTAGTCGGTCCGTAGTCGGTCCCTAGTCGGTCCGTAGTCGGTCCCTAGTCGGTCCGTAGTCGGTCCCTAGTCGGTCCGTAGTCGGTCTACCCTAGTCGGTCCGTAATTGGTCGCTAGTCGGTCTCTAGTCGGTTCGTAGTCAATCCCTAGTCGGTCCCTAGTCGATCCGTAGTCGGTCCCTAGTCGGTCCCTAATCGGTCCGTAGTCGGTCCGTAGTCGGTCCCTAGTCGGTCCCTTGTCGGTCCGTAGTCGGTCAGTAGTCGGTCCGTAGTCGGTCCGTAGTCGGTCCCTAGTTGGTCCGTAGTCGGTCCCTAGTCGGTCCCTAGTCAGTCCCTAGTCGGTCTTTAGTCGGTCCATAGTCGGTCCATAGTCGGTCCCTAGTCGGTCTCTAGTCGGTCCGTAGTCGGTCCCTAGTCGGTCCCTAGTCGGTCCGTAGTCGTTCTCTAGTCGGTCCGTAGTCGGTCCCTAGTCGGTCTACCCTAGTCGGCCGTAGTCGGTCCGTAGTCGGTCTCTAGTCGGTCCCTAGTCGGTCCCTAGTCGGTCCCTAGTCGGTCCCTAGTCGGTCCCTAGTCGGTTCCTAGTCGGTTCCTAGTCGGTCCCTAGTCGGTCCCTAGTCGGTCCCTAGTCAGTCCCTAGTCGGTCCGTAGTCGTTCCGTAGGTGGTCTCTAGTCGGTCCGCAGTTGGACCCTAGTCGGTCCCTAGTCGGTCCCTAGTCGGTCCGAAATAAATTCCTCCATTTTGAATTTTTTTTTCTAGTGATCAGGGTCCGAAGGTCCTGATCATCTTTTGATAAGAAACCACTCTTCCAACTTTTATACCCTTTGAGATGGACACTGATGAAATTTGTATGGCGGCCATCTTTTTTCCGCCATTTTTAATATTTTTCCAGCTCACTGCCAATTGGAAGCCGTTTCGAGCGACATTTGCTCGAGCACCTCCCACCTATCTTCAATACCTTAAGCGTGCCCTTCACCCGTCTCCGAGTTCCTCAATCATCAGCTCTATCCATATTTTTTTCTGAATACATTTTTGTCTTTTTTGTGAAACCATTTGTGAAAAAAAAAAATTTCATACAAAATTTTACAGGAGATAATTTTTGGGGAAAATCTCGTAAACTACCCCGAAAGTGGCAACACTGTTTACATTTATCGATACTGCCGGTTAAGTTACACAGTCGATTCATACATTTCAACTTTCCGAAATGTTGCCAACTGCCTCAAAAACATGTTCAAAATCAATTCCAAAACAAATAAAATACAAAATTGCCGTCAACTCATTTTACTGATTTATTTTAGAAAGTTGAATAATTTTTCCATTAAGTACAGTGTGCTTAGTCTAAAGCGGAGCACTCGAAAACGAACTCGAAAACTATTGATCGATTTCAGAGTAAAATAGACCTAAAATGTCTTGTATTAAGGTTTGAGTTCGCCAATACATTCAGCATTCGAACAATGCTGAATGTATTGGCGAACTCAAACCTTAATACAAGACATTTTAGGTCTATTTTACTCTGAAATCGATCAATAGTTTTCGAGTTCGTTTTCGAGTGCTCCGCTTTAGACTAAGCACACAGGAGATACCGCTCCTGATGACGTTTCAAGTTTTCATCTCGCTCGCACACAGGCGAAATGATCACCCCTGAAAAAAGACCGTATCGCGAAAACAACTTTTTCTTTGATAATTTTCAGTCCCTGGCGATAAAAATATCCAAATTTCGTTTGTACAGGTAAAAAATGTAGTTGCTCATACTCGGATTTTGCAAAAAGTTCGTATTTCGATTTTTAAATTTTTGGGGTAGATCTTGAAATTTCCCCAAAAATGGGGTATTTTTTTCACCAATATATACTTCAAGTCTGTACATACAATAGCTTCATAAAAGTAGAAACGCTCCGATGTTGTCAACTGTGAGTAATTTGAATTTTAAAATTGCGTTTTTTCGTACCTCAAACTTAATGGCCGCCACGACAGCCGCCATCTTGAATATTTAAAAACCACTCCCAATCTGTCAAAATACAGGATAATCGTAGACGGAATCAGGAAAAAAATATTATCCTCAACTAACCCGTTTCGGTGCTGTGGCGCCGCGGTTCGGGGTCGAAAAATCGAAAATTTGAAAGACAACAGCTAAGCCGCCATCTTGTTTTTTAAATTTTTTCTACTTTTTCTATTAATCGTTTTCTGATTTCTTCTAGAATTGCGAGTTTTAACGAAATCGGTAGGAAAACAAAAAAGTTACAAAAATCACGTCGGCCACCATCTTGTTTTTATTTGAGCAGCCCTTTTCTATCTACAATACCTTTCCCGGGCTCCCCAACCATCTTACTAACCCTCAATCATCATGTTTTCCCATATTTTTCTGTGAGAATTCGCTTAAGAACCGCATCAAAGGCAATTCAATATTCACCATACATTTTCTATGAAAAAATGAATTCCGCCATTTTGAATTTTTTTTCTATTCATCAAGTAGACCTTCGGATTTTGATCATCTTTTACTAAGAAACCACTCTTCCATCTTTTATACCCTCCGAGATGGATACCAATGAAATTTGTATGGCGGCCATCTTTTTTTCGCCATTTTGAATTTTTTTTCAGTTCACTACCAATTGGACGCCGTTTCGAATGACATTTGCTCGAGCACCTCCCACCTATCTTTAATACCTTCAGCGTGCCCTTCACCCGTCTCCGAAACCCTCAATCATCAGCTGTCTCCATATTTTTTTCGGAATAAATTTTTGTCTTCTTTGTGAAACCATTAGTGAAAAAAAAATTTTTCATACAAAATTTTACAGGAGGAAATTTTTGGGGAAATCTCAAAAACTACCCTAAATGTGGCAACACTGTGTACGTACCTCGATACTGCTAGTTGAGTTACACAATCGATTCATACAAGTCAACTTTCTAAAATGTTGCCAACTGCCTCAAAAACATGATCAAAATTTTCAAAAACACCCAACAACAATACAAAATGGCCGCCAACTCGTTTGATATAAATAATTCACATAGTTTTATAATTTTTTCAATAAATACAGTACATACCGCTCCTGGTGACGTTTTAATTTTTTATCTCGCTCGCACCCAGGCGAAATGATTGCCCCTGACAAAAGACCATGTCGCGAAAATCACTATTTCTTTGATAAATTCCAGTGTTGCCAGTCCATGAGGACAAAAATACTCAAATGTCATTGGTACAAGTAAAACAAATGGTTGCTCATACTCAAATTTTGCAAAAAGTCCGTATTTCGATTTTTTAATTTTTGGGGTAAATCTTGAAATTTCCCCAAAAGTGGGGTATTTTTTTTACCACCAATTTATACCTCAAATTTATACATACAATCGCTTCATAGAAGTCGAAACGCTCCGATGTTGCCAACTGTGAGAAAATTTAATTTTAAAATTGCGTTTTTTCGTACCTCAAACCAAATGGCCGTCACAACAGCCGCCATCTTGAATTTTTAAAAACCACTCCCGTTCTGTCAAAATACAGGATAGTTGTAAGCGGAAACAAGAAAAAAATATTATCCTCAATTACCCCGTTACGGAGCTGTGGTGCCGCGGTTTGGGGTCGAAAAATCAAAAATTTTAAAAATCTAAATCTCGGCCGCCATCTTGTTTTTCCAATTTTTTACACTTTTTCTAATAATCATTTACTAATTTCTTAAAAACCTGCGAATTTTAACGAAATCGGTTGAAAAACAAAAAAGTTACAAAAATTACGTCGGCCGCCATCTTGTTTTTCTGAAATGTCATAATTTTTCCCTACTCGACTCCCGCACCTGAACATATCTCCCATACATTATTGTATCGTTTTCTGTCTCTTTCTAGGAGAACAATTATGTCAATGAGTCAGTCAGTCAGTCAGTCAGTCAGTGGTAATCGAGCTATATATATGTCGGAGCGAAGACGTTTTCAGCCTCAATTGGCAGTGTCAAGAAAGACAAGATTAAATAATTCGTCTCGGTCAAACTACTCAAATCATGAATTAAACATCACTTTGTCAACCAAGTTGTAAATACCCTCAACAACTCTGTAAATTAACGGCAGCGCCGTCTTGTAGTGTAAACAATCAAGCATGACGTAATTACGTCATTCCCCCACCAACCTTTTATTATAAAAGGAAGGGCACAAGCGTGCAGCGACACATTCCGATTCGGGCTCTCGCCGAATACACTTCCTTCATAAAATGTGCCATGTCCTAGTTTGTTGTACGACGTAGGTCGTGTAGACTAGATTGGTTGGCGATGGCTCGGTTACAAGGGGTGGTGGAGACCGATAGGTAGGTTAGGGTAGTTACTTAGTACCTCAGTTAAACAAGAGGCTTCTCAAATAGTCCGGTACCCTTGTTATACCTACAGCAAGTTATTCCAATCTACCCTCATAAATAACAATGACTTCCAGTGACGTCTCTGGCTTCTCCTGCCGTCACTAGTTTAATTACTGTCACCATGAAGTCATCGCAATAATCAAGCGAATAACGTCGGCAATGCTGACGTCATCATTTTTTAAAACTCTTTGGAGCCACGCGCTCCGTCATCAGAAGTGGGATCGAGCACCGTTCCATCAGCTCGATCTCCAGATATGCCCCAGTAAAACAACGTTGGCACCAAACCTGAAAATGAAGTGCCTTTTAGTCTATGGGTGAGGTTCCGCCCCAGATTTTCATCTTCAAAACCTTGTGCATAGCACTACTCCATTGTCCAAATCCACGAGTTTATTCAGGAGTTTATCCACGAGTTTATCCACGAAACCCTCCGAGACCCTATGGAAACCATAGCACTACTCATTCTTCCAAACCCACGAATAAATACACGAGTTTATCTAAGAGTTTATCCACGAGTTTATCTAAGAGACTCTATGAGACCATATGAAACCATAGCACTACTCCTTCCTCCAAACCCACGAGTAAATACTCGAGTTAATCCACGAGAATCCACAAATTTATCTATGAGACCCTCCGAGATTATTTGCACGACTCCTTCCTCCAAACCCACGAGTTTATCCACGAGTTTATTTACGAAAACCTACGAGAATCTCCGAGAACTTACGAGAACCTACGATAATCTCCGAGAACCTCCGAGAAAACATTACTTTGACTGACTTTATGACTGTAACTTTACGAGAATTTTCGACAATCTCCGAGAACCTTCGAGAAAACATTACTTTGACTTTGACTTTATGATTGTGACTACGAGAATCTTCGAGACTCTCCGAGAACCTACGAGAATCTACGAGAATCTACGAGAATCTACGAGAATCTCCGAGAATCTCCGAGAACCTACGAGAATCTCCGAGAACCGTCGAAAAATCATTACTTTGACTTTATGACTGACTTTACGAGAATCTTCGAGAACCTACGAGAACCTCCGAGAACCTTCGAGAAAACATTACTTTGACTGACTTTATGACTGTAACTTAACGAGTTTTCGACAATCTCCGAGATTCTTCGAGAAAACATTACTTTGACTTTGACTTTATGATTGTGACTATACGAGAATCTTCGAGACTCTCCGAGAACCTACGAGAAATCTACGAGAAATCTACGAGAAATCTACGAGAAATCTACGAGAAATCTACGAGAAATCTACGAGAAATCTACGAGAAATCTACGAGAAATCTACGAGAAATCTACGAGAAATCTACGAGAAATCTACGAGAAATCTACGAGAAATCTACGAGAAATCTACGAGAAATCTACGAGAAATCCACGAGAAATCCACGAGATCTACGTGTTAACGTAGGTTAACACGTAGACCTCACAATTGTCCACGAGACATTACTAAATCCTTAAAGACCAAAACATGAAAGATGTGCTGGTCCATTAGAAACATGACTGAGCATCATTAGATGCTTACAGATGCCAAGCTCAAAGAAATTTCTTTGTTTCAGAATTAACATCAAATCCTCAGGCTGGTGCAGAGCGCGCACCGCCTATCAGAATGGCCGTGTCGGAGCGAAGACGTTTTCAGCCTCAATTGGCAGTGTCAAGAAAGACAAGATTAAATAATTCGTCTCGGTCAAACTACTCAAATCATGAATTAAACATCACTTTGTCAACCAAGTTGTAAATACCCTCAACAACTCTGTAAATTAACGGCAGCGCCGTCTTGTAGTGTAAACAATCAAGCATGACGTAATTACGTCATTCCCCCACCAACCTTTTATTATAAAAGGAAGGGCACAAGCGTGCAGCGACACATTCCGATTCGGGCTCTCGCCGAATACACTTCCTTCATAAAATGTGCCATGTCCTAGTTTGTTGTACGACGTAGGTCGTGTAGACTAGATTGGTTGGCGATGGCTCGGTTACAAGGGGTGGTGGAGACCGATAGGTAGGTTAGGGTAGTTACTTAGTACCTCAGTTAAACAAGAGGCTTCTCAAATAGTCCGGTACCCTTGTTATACCTACAGCAAGTTATTCCAATCTACCCTCATAAATAACAATGACTTCCAGTGACGTCTCTGGCTTCTCCTGCCGTCACTAGTTTAATTACTGTCACCATGAAGTCATCGCAATAATCAAGCGAATAACGTCGGCAATGCTGACGTCATCATTTTTTAAAACTCTTTGGAGCCACGCGCTCCGTCATATATTATAATAATAATATAATTATCTATTCTATACTCGTATAATTTCTTCAGTAGCCAAGTTCCATATCCTCGAAATACAAATATTAAGATTTACAAACACACAACAGTGATCCCACAGTCACATAATTAAGGTCAACTTAGATATTGACAAAAAGCAAACAGTCTTTGGAGAAGTTCCATTAAACTTACGAGTTTGAACCACATAACGAATGAGATTATTAACCCTCGAGCGATACAACTTTACAAGGTTCGGCAGTTTGGGACAAGAATAGTTATTTGAATACGAAGTGCTTGTCGTATTGTTCGAATTGTTATAACAAGGCAAGTTATATAATATAGTCCGTTCGGTAACTTAGTGTCGGTACAGGCGCAGGTGCTCTTAGTATTCTGCTTTTATTTTTATTACTTTTTTTCTGTTTGTAATTTTTTTTCTATTCTAACAGAATCTCCGAATAGTCTGCCAATCCGCACTTGGCCAGCGTGGTAGACTATGGTTAAAATCCTTCTCATTTTGAGAGAAGACCCGTGTTTTTTTGACTTTTCGTCGTCGTCAATGTCATTTGAAGGATGTCCACAGCGGGACATAGATATCTTGAATGGATCTTTCACGGTCTTAAGGTTCGTGTGTCCATCAGCGCTATGCTACTAGTGAGGCGGTGTAACAAAACTGCTGTTTTGGTGAAGGGTCACCATTACAGCAACTTGGAACCCCAATATTCATCGACTATTTGACTCGTCTTCCCCGCCCATTGTCACTTCACAACTCATTGAACTACTGCGACTACACACATATCTATATGTACATATATAGGGTAGATCGGCTATCATCACGGTTTACGAAGAATTCACGCGTGCCAAAAGGAAATACATAGCTTCTTTTTTACCCGACTACGGCAAAGCAAAAAGGAAGGGTTATGATTTTAGCAGTCTATGTATGTATGTATGTATGTATGTATGTATGTTTGTGTCCAATTTTTGTAAGAGATTCTGTGTGTACCACCGTAGCGCCTAAACTACTGGACTGATTTTGATGAATGAGGTGTCTATTGATTCGTTGTTATGGTCCGGGTGACATAGGCTACATTTTATTTAAGAAAAAAGTCAAGAAGTAACCTTCGCGCGGCTTTCTAGATTATTAAATTAATAATTCGGATAGATATAACAGATGGCGCCACTAGTTGCTTGCCCCGCGTTTTCGCACACTAAATTATTATTAATTATTTATTAAGCGTAGTCGGGTTTTAGTTTACAAACTTTATATTAGTTATAAATAGCACAAAATGGCACATTCGCGGTTATTTTTGTGCACTAAAAGAAATAAATTAAGTCGAAATCTCGGTGCGTACTGAGTGTGATTTTGAAAATTTGTGCACAACTGTGCATCAGTTCGACACGCGTTTTCCTCCCACGTCATCATTCTATCCTTGATATTATACAATTTCTATGACTACGATATTGTCCACGGTTACTAAGGTTAACTCGAGTCTCCTTATATCTAATTTGAACACGTACAGATACTCCGAGCACAGCTACCTATACTTCCATCGCCCATTGAGTGGCTCTGAGCCTACTCTTATTAAGCCTAGAAGCCTGGAATATTTTTAGACACCTTAATTTCTCTCTAAATAAAAATGTAACTCCAGCATTTTACAATTATTTAGGTACCATTATCGCAAAATGTTTTCACTAGACTCAAATCCGCTACCGGGAGCGACAATCATCCGACATGGAATCGGTTGAGGGCCCATTAACGCGCCTTCCACTCACTGCGTACACGGTATGATAAGCGACAGCAGACTTCAAAGAAAACACGTAGCTCATATTACCTGGAGCGGAGGGGCCAGATTGCTGTAGATTTTTCTCTAAAAGCCATTTCCACGTAACCCTGTTAGTTTTAAGAGTTAAGAAAGTTAAGGTCTACTTTCATATTATAATATTATTATGTAAGAAATTGTAGAGTGCAATGCTTTACAAAAATATACATAGAAAATAGCTCAATGGAATGAAAATCATTTTAAAAAGATTAATAGGTGAGAAGGTATCGTCATCGTCGTCATCAACCGATACACGTCCACTGCTGGACATAGGTCTCTTGTAGGGATTCCCACACGCCGCGGTTTTGTGCCGCTTGTGTCCAACGGCTCCCTGCGACTCTTCTGATGTCGTCAGTCCACCTAGTGGGAGGTCTACCAACATTGCGTTTTCCTGTGCGAGGTCTTTTACAAGCACTTTTGAATCGTCAAATTGAAGCTACCACTGGTTCGGAATGCCGTTCCAACCGAAAAGAACCAGTAAGAAACTCAGTGGTTGCTCTTTTTAAAAAATAACAATATCAATATAACAATTGTATGTTAAATACATGATTGAATTGCCGTCTCGGGCATTGCTGGAGCGTGTCAAATCCACGCTTCTTTATCATTTATATAATCTTCAATTGTATAATATGCTTTTTTTATGAGCATACTTTTAATAGAGTTCTTAACCCGGCGTGAATGAGGTGAGAAATTGTTACACCAGCTATGAGGTGGGTATGAGATACCCAAAATTTTGGTGTTCAATTTTTAATACTATGATTGTGTAATTAGCATTTATGCTTGAACTATATAAATAATAGTATCCATTCAACAAGATTAGTAAATAAAATACCAGCATTAAGTTCAAAAAGCGTTATTTTTTAATGAAATAACAAAGTATCTAAATTTTCTTTGAAAAAATACAAGTTTAGGTAATTAACTTCTTTTCCCATAAAATCTAACAAAATTTCAATTTCTTTGGTAAATTAATATAACAATAGTGTCTTCTAATTATTATAAATCAAAAACGAACTGAAAAGTCTTATGAGATCATGTTACAGAGCACGATGTGACGTACCCCAGCCACATGTAAGTACGTGTATCTACCGTCACCGCCGGTGCAACACTAAACTCGATACTGTACCTCGACCCTCGCACCCTTACCTCCAGCTACTGAAACGACAGGACTCGCATGGCAACAGTAACATTAAATAATCTGCGTTTAAAAACTTCTCGGAGACATACCCGACCTCACTCACGCCGGGTTAAACTTGTGTAAAGGTCTAAGATTGCTCGTGGAATTTTATTATAGAACATTACGCCCATTCCCACAAACGATCTTCGGACCTTCTTGAGGCGTAATTGAGGATATCGATTAATCGTACCGTATGAGAGACGAGGTAAACGGTAATGGAAATGGCACGAAATACAAGATACTTCCGCGTTTCGTAACACCACTGGGGAAATAAATGGGACACGTCGCTTAGCGTGCTGATATCGGTTATTTATGAAATCATAAATTCACGCCTCTTCAATCGCGGTATAGGAACGTTGATACATTGTTTGATACGAATGAAATTTAGGCAAAATTTTCATAAATTTTTCAGGCCGTTTAAGTGGGTTTAGCCGCATTAATAATTGAAATCACGGAAAGAAGAACTTCGGAAATTTTGGAACTCGTAACCTCTCTGGTTATTGTCGGCATGAGTACCTACTAAGACCATTTTGGTCACAGCTTACCACGCTAGCAACAAAACTTTTGATATGTTTTTTTTTCAATCCGATTATAGAAAGCTTACAACATGCTTATAAAACTAAAATGGTATACACAGTACATATTTCTATGGAACCTTAGAAGCACCCACCATTTTTTTACTCAAAAGAAAGAGGGCATCCTCATCCTCATCCTCATCCGCGAGAAAGAGAAAGAGGGCCAGAGAGGATTATATTCTTAAACTACAGATATCTATAAAATATAAAAAAATGTACTTACAACATTCCTATTATCTAAATTGAAGATACAAGTATAAATTAAAAATTTAAAAAACCGCCGACATTTGCCATTTTGTGGCAGCGGCCATCATGGATTTGCAATAGTGCTATTCTGCTAGTGAAGCCCTTTCATTTGATACCCATATTAAGGGAGTTGTGAAAAAATATGTAATCCGCCATTTTGTAGCGGCGGCCATCTTGAACCGATTTTCTTCAAACAACACTCTCGACTAATTCACCTTTCAAACAAAAAAACCGCATTCAAATCGGCCCACCCGTTTGAGCGCCACAGGGGAACAGACAGACACACACACACACACACACACACACAGACACGTCAAATTTATAACACCCCGTCGTTTTTGCGTCGGGGGTTAAAAACAATAGAATGCAAAAGCCGTCGACTTCAACAGCCGATACTTCCAACAGAACGATTTTTTTTACTAACATCTAAGCCTAATAACGCCCTCGCTATTCATTGGTGAAGTTGCTTAGTAGAATTTCTATTTCGAAGTAGGTACAGTCTGAAATTAACTCGTTCCATTTCAACCGCAACAAAACAGCATCAAAAATTTTAATTGCTAATATCCCGCAGCGGAAGCGGCGCACACCAGGATTAGTAATTAAAATCTGTCCGTCAGGGCAGATAGCAAAACATTAGCCCACCAACACTAGTTCCAGGCTTCGGGGTGGGCTCTGTTAAATAGAAAACTGGTGTAGTCGGTGCAACGAAGGAAATTGGAACCAACATTGCAACATCCCGATCCGGCACTGTCTACGTATTAAAGGAATTCGACATCCCGTGTATATCTATGAAATGTAGAGGAATATTCTCTCAACGGCAGATATTGTTTTAAGATAACTAATATTATAAAATTTTAAATCATAAAAATATTACTGCTCATAAAAATATTACTAATCATAAAAATATTAATGTGTTCTTTTTGCCTATATTTGTGACTTTTTACAACCTGTTGCCAGATGCCATTTGCACCATTGGCAGGTTAAAGTCTTATTAAAGTTGTACTAAAGTATGACCACCACAAAAAGCAAAATGGATTCCTATAGTCAAGTGTCGTTAACTTTAAACCAAAATTTTACCTTTAATCTTAACCATAGCTGTGCGGTTATAAACTTGTGCAAAACACTTTATTTGGTGGTTTAACTTTAACGTAACTTTAACCGCTTATGGTGCTATTTTAGGATTTAGACAGTTAATGTTAAATTTTTAGACTAGCTCACAAAAAAGCTAAGTTGCTTAAGTTAGACTCGTACCTTCATGGTTAAGATCACAGGTCAATTTTTTTTAAAGCTGTTAAAGAACCCTGCTCAACTCAACATAATCATGTTTCTGGTGGTAAAAACCGAAACCCTAACCGCTTAACATGCAACCTATTCTAAGGTGAACTAAAGCGATTCCGTATAAACAAAGCATCATTTTAAGGTACATAGAGATCGTGCATATTTCATTAATTAGAAATCTTACTTCACAATCTACATTAACCTTATATTAAAATTGTATTTCCGTTTCATATAAGTAGATCTATTTTTAACCCCCGACGAAAAAACGACGGGGTGTTATAAGTTTGACGTGTCTGTGTATGTGTGTGTGTGTCTGTCTGTTCCCCTGTGGGGCTCAAACGGGTGGACCGATTTGAATGCGGTTTTTTTGTTTGAAAGGTGAATTAGTCGAGAGTGTTGTTAGCTATGTTTAATGAAAATCGGACCAATATGGCCGCCGCTACAAAATGGCGGATTACATATTTTATCACAACGCGCTCAATATGGGTATCAAATGAAAGGGCTTGATTAGTAGAATAGCACTATGCAAATCCAAGATGGCCGCCACCACAAAATGGCGAATGTCGGGGGTTTTTTAAATTTTTAATTTATACTTGTTACATTCATAATTACAATAGTTAGACAAAAGCACTAAACGACATGGTAGTGCTGCAACAATTTTCATTAAAATAGACTCCCATTTATTTATTCCGTAAGCTTTATAGAGCTTATTTTGAAGAGTGTGCCATATTTG
Source organism: Melanargia galathea (assembly GCA_920104075.1). NCBI lineage: Eukaryota > Metazoa > Arthropoda > Insecta > Lepidoptera > Nymphalidae > Melanargia > Melanargia galathea. The sequence goes on from OV049869.1 coordinate 10,292,845, forward strand.
CTTTAATTCCTTGCAACCATTGAGTACTGTTTTGTACACTGAAAGGTAATGAACATTAAACACTGTATTGTTCAAAGATATAACATTGTGATAGCACATATTATTAGTTAAAAGAAAGAAAGAAAGAAAGAAAACAATTTTATTCAGGACCATTAGAAAATTAAAGAAACATGCTAAAAACAACAAAATTTAAAAAATAATATTGAGAAGAAAAAAAAAAATAATAATAATAATAATAAGTAGTGTTGTGGTCCCAAAGTGGTCACCACTCAGCATTTACTTTGCGTGTGGGAGGACCCACATGCAAAGTGCTGGTCTTCCGTGGAGCCAAAGGAGGGTTGACGCTCAGACGATGGAAATAAAAGGTTAATGTAGTGTGTTAGAAAAATGCAATAAGTGATTAAATATATGTTGTATGATAAAAAAAAAATAAAAAAAAAATTATATTTTGCTGCTGTAAATATTATATTGCTCAAAAGGGATAAAATAAAAATAAATAAAAATAATATATAAGGTATAAGATAAGTGAAACTGAAAGTCAAAACTACCCGGTACCCAATCCACTTTTTTGCTGATGTAGTAAAAGTTTTTTAAAGTGTAACTTAAACCAGAGTTTAGACTTACTAACATCGCGCAGAGGTGGGGGTAAGTTGTTCCAACATTTCGTGGCAGCATATTTAAAGCTGCCACGAAATGCCGCAGTAGAATGCCGGGGGGTACTCAGTGTCCAGACTCTGTTTGGGCGGGTATTAGTCTTCTTATGCCACTGAAACTTTTCAGACAGATAGTTTGGTTTGTTTGATTTAAGTACTCCAAACAGCAAAGTAGCTAAATGTAGTCTCCTTCTGGCTTCCATCTTAAGCATGTTGCCATTATTGATGAAAGGTGTGATATGAGATCTTTGAGGGACGGTATAGCAATAGCGGATGCAAGCATTTTGTATACGTTGTACCAACCGTTGGGTGCGAGCTAGCAAACGTGGTCCATATAATGCATCTGCATAGTTCAACCTGGACAATATTAAAGTCTCACAGACTTTGACGCGCGTCTCTGTTCTGAGGAAGTTACGTACGCGGTATAGTATTTTTAACTTATAAAAACAAGTTCGGGCTATCTGTGTTATGTGATTCTCAAATCGGAGATCACTGTCAGTCAGTACGCCTAAATTTCTAACTTCGTTAGTCCGCTCAAGTACTTCTCCCCTAACACACATAGGTGGAGCACTAGAAAGAACCTTCTCGACACTCTTTCTAGTGCCGAGATACATATACTTAGTCTTATTAGAGTTAAGGACAAGCTGGTTTGAATCAGCCCAGTTTGCAATTCTGTTAAGGTCCTCGTTAACTAGCATCACCGCCTGTGCTGTATTATTTAAATTAAACGATGTGTATATCTGTGTGTCATCTGCGTACAGGTGGTAATTGCAATTATTTATGCTCTTAACAATGTCTGCAGTATAAATTATAAACAACAGAGGTCCCAGTATGGAGCCCTGCGGTACACCACTGGTCACTGGCCTTGGGGTTGAATTTAAGTTTTGACCATTGAAATCTCGCAGCTGAACAAATTGTGAGCGATTAGTAAGATAACTCGTAAACCATAGCAAAGCATTACTATCAAGGCCATAAAAAGACAGCTTAGAGAGTAGTAGCGATATATTGATGGTATCGAATGCACGTGAAAAATCAAGCAGCACAAGCAAGCTTACCTCACCCTTATCCTGTGATGCTAAGATGTTATCGAAAACATCGATAAGTGCAGTGGCAGTTCCGCGATTCTTCCGAAAACCTGACTGTCTATCCGGTAGAATATTATTTTCTTCCGCAAACTTGGATAGCTGATTACAAACTACCCTTTCCAAAATTTTAGAGAGGCAGGGCAAGATGCTGATCGGCCTTAGGTCTTTGAGCTCAGTTACGTGAGTTTTTTTTGGAATTGGTCTGACTATAGCAACTTTCCAATCTTGCGGAAAAATACCCGTTTCAATGGAACGATTTAGAATGGAAGTAATAACGGTAAGGGTGACAGGTAATGTTAATAATATCATGTCCAACGATATTCCGTCTGTTCCAGTGGCATTAGATTTTAGTGCTTGAATAATTTTAGCTACTTCTGCTTCCGTAATGGAGTGAAGTTTAAATTTTGATTCCCCAAAGCAGTTAGTTCTATAATATGTCAGGTCACTATCGGTTACTTTTTTATTAATATTTATGTTCAAGAAATGATCATTAATAACATTTGGATCTTTGAATATATTTAATATATCCTCATCAAACGTGTTGCTTTTAGGAATAACGTATTTTTTTAAATTCTTCCAGAGTAGTTTTGAGTCGTTTATATATTTATTGATATAATGGTTATGAAACGCTTCTTTTTCCCTATAAATAGCTGAGTTGACTATGTGTTTGAGATCTTTATAATATTTTTTCTTAAGTTCTGTGTCAGTGTCCTGTCGTGATTTTAAATGTGCCCGATTACGCAACTTCATCATTTTTTCTATAGTAGGAGTTATCCAAGGGCAAGATTCTTCTTTCATAGTGATGGATTTAAGTGGTGCGTGTACGTCGAATAATAAAAGTATATAAGAATTAAACATTTGAAGCATGGAATCAACGTCTTGTAAATCAGTTATTGAGTTCCAATCTATTTGGTGCAGGTGAACGTCAAACAGTTCCTTATCTATATTTTTTAAACATCTTAGAGTGAGTTGCTTAGAAGTTTCCTTTTTTTTAATGATATCAATTTCACACTTAACAAAGGCATGGCTACTTAGCTCAGGTATAAAGTCAACGCAAATATTTAAAATATTAATGTCTGAACAAATAAGATCCAAAATAGTTGAACTGTGGTCTGTAAAGTGGGTCGGTTCTGTAACAAACTGAGTAAGACTCATATATCTAAGAAAATCATTCAGTTTTTTATAACTAGTAGCACCTGGTTGAGACATGTCAATATTAAAATCGCCTAGTAAAATAGTGTGATCACAGTTAGAGAGCGAGCTCACAGATTCAGTCAAAGCGTCCAAAAAGATGTTAATATCCAGCCATGGAGGGCGATACGCTGTACCAATAGCAATCTTCAAGCCCTTAAACTGGCATGTCATCCACATTTGCTCGACGGGGGGATTTTCCGGATGAGCGAAAATTTGAACGTTCATACCTCGCCGTATATAGAAGCCAACACCCCCGCCGCGCGTGCGCACATCGGGCGGTCGCGGGATGTGCCACAACCTGTAGCCTGGAACTGCAGGTGCTCGGCCCTCTTCCCCTTCCCTTAACCATGTCTCATTTATAGCCAGTACGTCCACTCTGTGAGTCTGCATTGCAGCAATAAATTCATCGTGAGCAGTACCTAAGGATCCTGGGTTTAATAATCCTACTAACAGCTTATTATTAGAGTTAAAAGCCATTTAAAGAGAGAAAAAGTTGTAAAATAATATAAATAAGTTGTAAAATAATATAATAAAAATAGTTGTAATAAATGAATAAGATATAGTCAATATGTAATATAATTTTTGTTAGTAATATATTGTGTCTGATGACAAAAAGAGTTAGTGATATATATACTATTCAATAAGCTCAAAGTAATTTAGTATGTACCAATTTGGGACCACAATACGATGAACAAGGAAATTACCAGTTTTCCACACACAAGATAAATCATAGTATTGCATAAAGAATAGAGAAATACAAAATTTGTTATTAGATAATATTTGTTTTGAAAAACATTTATCCATTATTGATAGCAACAAAGAAAGTTCTACAATAATAATTATTACATTTTTCTTATGTCGACAGTTACAGTCAATTATTCCAGAGATGAAAAGTAACATTGCAGTAATTATTGAATGCATTATGGTACATATATTATAGTAGAGTATTAAAATGTGATGTTTTACTGTACATACTTCTAAGGAAAATACTTTTAGGTATACACTTTTAGAAGGATTAGCATAATGAAATTCCAGAACCTTAATGTAATATGTAAGTCCTACCAAAATTGTTTCCCAATATGATAGTATTATTATTATACAATAGAACGTCAAGGACAAGAACTTTACTAATACATAACGCATTGTTTCAATAATGTTATTCCCAATATTGTGTGACAAATATGCTATGGGTAAAAATTTTGCAGCATATGTTGAATAATGTGCTATATTACAAGTATAGGGCAATATTAAGCTAGTTATATTGGATGATAAAGGCTTATCACAATAAATAATAAGTAAATTAAGTCCTAAGATAAACTCGTGTATGTATCTTAAAGTTTTAATGCAAATAAACACTAATAGCATCCAAGCATAACATGACAGTACCATATTGTTGTATCTATGAAAATATTCTAACAAAGACACTATTTTATTTAGTTTAGTCATTTGCGAAAGACCTATTGTTACCATTAGCACAAACACACTGGTAACCATCTTATAAAGTAAGCATGCAAGTGTGTTTAAAGTACTATAAATTCCTAATGTCCTAATTAACCAAAAGTAAGAGTAAAGATAAATAAAGTTTGTAGCACCGACATTATTTAATTCTGCTAGATTGTTTACGTCATACAACTTTGTCACAGATCTAGTAGGTATTTGAACGACCATAGAACTTAGAATTAAGATAGTACATAGTTGAGTGTAACAAAATATAATATCATGGTTAGCCAGTTCAATTAACATCAACATGAGAAGAGTTAGCATTGCGAATAAACTTATCGACGTCGTTTTCCGATTGTAGTAATAGTAGTTTAGAGGACTCTGACTGCCGGGCGTAGACCCTGCCTTCCTTAGTCCACACGAACCTCCACTTGGCAATCCGTGCGGCGTCACGAGCCTTCGCAAAGACCTGCCTATTTGTTTTTGTAAGCCTTTCATTGATATAAAAGCGTTTAGGCTCGTGTGGTGGCAGTCCGAGGTCGGCGGTGTTCGCGCCGCGGCGTACCCTCGCGTTTTTAAGCAACTCGTTCCGCGTTGAGCGCCGAGCGAGGCGCGCGACGATCGGTCGCGGGCGAAAAGTATGAACAGCGCTCGGTGGGTGAGCGGTCGTCGGCTTAGGGCCTACACGTACTAGACTGACAAAGTCCTGTTCCGTGACTTTAACTCCAATTTTCGCTGCAACAGTTGTCACTAAGTGCGTTAACGACTCGTTTTCTAGTTCTGGGATTCCTGTTATTTGTAGGTCGTTGGCCAGGCCTTCCTGCTCCTTGATATTTAGCTGGACTTGCAGCTGACTTATTGATTGCTGCAGTGATTGATTTTCCTTTTCTAGATCCCTGAACTTGGTTTTATAACTGGTTACCTCTTGTTTTAGGTCGCAAATTTGGTTTGATAGAAAATCCGTGGTCGCCGTAAAATCTAACTTTAATCTCTCAAGAGCACTGGCTAAGTCATTTCGGAATTCTTTCGCTAAGGAAGCTTTCATAAGTTCCAGCTTCGAGTCAAGAAGAAGCGCAAATTGCTGATAGTTGATAACTTCTGACTTACTTGTACTACTTGTAAGTGCCGGGTCAGTGGCGAGATCGTCACAGGACATATTAAACGCCGACGAATCGGACACGACGAATTGGTGCCGTACCGGTGTGTCCCCACCTTTGCGCCTTGAAGTGACATTCTCGCAGGCTGGGCAGCGCCAAGTTTTCTTTAGCTTGTGCAGGTGCTCCTCGTAATAAGCCGACGACATGTTAAGACATTTGTAGTGGTACACACCCGCACACACCACGCACTTTATTAACTCAGTCTTAGGTAATTCCTTGGAACAGGCTAGACACTCCATTTTACTGAAGATTTCGACTGTTTAATGTTTATCTGTTGTAGGTAGGTAAATATGTTTGGTCAATTCCCACTATCAATATTGTTTATTAATTATTGTTTTATGCTTTATTTATATTTATTTTGCATGCCTATGGAATTTTAGTATGTTTTCACAACACAGCACAGATAAAGTACCTGCTTAATGTTTTCAGATTTCGTAAATCGTACTTATGCGTTTGACGTTTCGTAAATACACACACTGCACTGTGACGCTACCGTGGACCGTTCGTTGAAATTGGTCTTTTTACGTATTAAGACACCACTTTGGCCTCAGATAACATTAATGCGTACTTATTCAACATTAATCTACGATATTTTATTACTTTTAGACACAAAACTGCAAGTTAATTATTTAATAAACAATAAAACTACGGAGCTAGTACCGCCATGTTGCGCTGCAGCGCCCTCTCCCACACATAGTTCTATAGTATGTTTAAATCACTATACATCGAACGTGCTATGTGTGTGTGTCTGTCGCACCGCAGCTATTAATGGGTGAACTGATTTGAATGCAGTTTTTTAATAGTTAGATTTGTCTCGACGAGTCATGTCATAGTGACCAAGGTTCTGACGTTTGGAACAGCTGGAGTGTGGTGGGATTACATTAAGATTCCTACAAGTAGGGGGTTAAGTACAAATATTTTTAAATTATAGTTATCACATTAATATTATAAAGGTGAAAGTTTGTGTGTGTGTGTGTGTGTTTGTTCCTCTTTAACGCCGCAACAACTGAACCGATTTGGGTGAAATTCTGAATGGAGATATATTATGTCCTGACTTAACACATAGGCTACCTTTTATTTAGGCTATATTTTTATCATAGAAAAATCCACTGTTCCCACGGGATTTTGAATAAAGCTATATTCAAAATCCCGTGGGATTACTAACCTACCTAATACTATAGGTAGATTACTATAGCAAACTTCCTTGAAAGTAGGTATAAAAATCAGTAAAGGAAGCGGGAACGGGAACCGGAAATCCACGTTTCCCTCGGGATTTGTGAAAAATCGAAATTCACGCGGGCGAAACCAAGGGCAGAAGCTAGTAGGTACTTACAAATATTTAAATTATGGCTACTGACTTTTGATGTTTAAAAGCTTAAAAATAATTATTATTCGATTGATTTAAAGCGAAGTAATGACTTCCATCGGATTGAGTTACTATGGACAAACAAGCAAAAAACATTACGATTCAACGTTTTAGTTACATTTCCATGTTCTGCGTTCGTTTACAGTTCAATGGAATTTTCAATCCCATCCCGCTACTGAGCTAGGTACTCCAACAATGCATTGGCTAGTTTTACAGCGTTCATCGAAATGAGAGAACTTTTTATACTCCCTTTGTATTTAATCGGTTATTTGGCATACTTAAGCAATTAGTTTGGGATTAATAAAATGGGATAACTAGGATGGGATAACCTTTCTAAATTGTTTAGAAAAGTTTAGAAAATATCCCTGTAAGACTGACTGTTGTACCTACTCACTAGCGAGTGCCTACATCTATCAAAAAAGAATGGTTTGGAGGGTGGAAACATGATATCTCTACGGCAAATTTCTTGTCATACTCAGGAATATCATAATAAACTTACAACGCTAGGATCTAAGAGTTTTTCTTGTCCCTGAGCTGATGTACTTTCCGTTGAAGCAGCGAGACATAATGAGCTAAACTCTAAAGTTTTGAAACTAGTCTACTATTTATATTAAATTATAATATTTTATAGATACTTTTATACCTACTTTTATGCACGTAAAAGACGAAACTAACTAACTGACATATCAACTTAGGTTACCTCCATACGAACCTACTAAGAAAGGATTTCCAGAAACTCATAAACCTCAAAATACTCAGTGATCTAGAAATTCACCATCCATTTTCCATAACATTTTTATAAGTTTCTTATAAATCCGTGGGTATTTCACATCATATTCCGAAAGTTCAGTTGGGATTTCATCAAATATTCTGCACCAAATATCCACAAATCTGTAACTCATTCCGTTTACGAGCGAAAGATCCACATCTATGACATACGAACGGACAGACAGATAGTAGAATGACACTAATAGGGATCCGTTATATTCTTTGGGTATAGATCCCTAAGAAGACTAATCGATTCTTTTCTCTTGTGTGTCTCCCTACAAAATATGCGGAATTTAATATGAAACAACAAGACGCTTATTTCCAAAACATAAACAGCAAGAATGTTCAACGCATAACGGGTAAGGTCAACTTGCATAGTACGAAAAAGTAAACAGAGAAAGTTCTAGTGAGTTTGCGATTTCCGGATACTCTGAAGCTCATATACCCTTGAGTATATTATAAGTTGCCGTAAGTACGTTGGTGGTTATAGGTTATTTGAACATGGAATACTGATAAGAGTAAGACTGTTGGAATAAATAGAGCAAAAAAGTGATCTGGATGCGACCCTCGAGGTCCACATGACTAACTTCCCAATGGGAAATGGCTAAACCGATTTTGTAGAAAATCTAATCAGTTTCAAGTTAGGTACGTAATTATGCGTCTAATGAACTTTGTGCCATGTCAATATAATGGTTTATTTGCGTGATAATCGAGACGATAAATAATTCCGAACGCACATATGTACATATTATATGTACACATACAGCATTTGACTCTATCTAAAAAATGAAGATCTGTCAAGGATTCACAAAATCGGCCCTATTACAAAAGTTCCAACTGGGAAGTGAAATATTTGTAGGTGGCAATGTTCAAGATTTTCTTGTAGGAGTATGGAGAACTGGAGATAGTAGCTATAGTTGGAATAATAATTATCTCATTCGAGAGTCATGTTATGTATCCATTTTGTTTTTATTATTATATAAATTATTATATACTATTTAGGATTTCATAGTAAAACAAGTAATCCTCATAGCTTCGTCGAGTCTACCTGTCTGTCCGTCTGTTAGTGCTATGGCCATTTTATTCAAGAGCGCTGCAAAGTATCTATGCCTACTATGCCTGAAAGGCATACCTAGTTATAGAAATTTGTTATTACTGCTGCAGAAACTTCTCAAATTTTGAAAAAAATATGTACCATTTTATATCTAACATCAATATTTTCAGGTAACTGGAATAACGAAAAAGTTCGATGTTTTACTAGGGAGTAGGTATTGCAAACAAGATGACTCTATTCCTATTCGTGGAGTGTCAAAACTTTTGCGCCGCCTTTTTGCTATTATTTTTTAGTCTCTATTACTTCTTACTTCTTTGTTTCATACATATTTATGACGTTACCCAGCAAAGAGTAAGTTTGTGATGCGTCGCTGCATAGAATAACCGCACAACTTTTGAGATATATCGGCGACACCCGCAAACAAAGCGCACTACCACAATGCCAGCTCACACTTCACCATCCTTACAATACACCTGTAACAAATGAACTCAGTAAAAATGATCCTTATTACCATGACAGAAAGCTGAATATTTCTATTGAAGTTAACTTTGCATATCTAACTTGGTTAGGTAAAACAATCCCACATACACACGTGCTAAAGATAAGAACACGTCATAAAAGAACACCCGTTGCCAAAACTTTGACTGAATTTCTAAACAATTTGACAAACTTAACCAATTTAATTGTAATTAGGAAAACGGCATATGTTTTTCTTAAATTGAATTAATTTTATTCATTGTTATTAGAATCAAAAAGAGTTTGTCGTAAAGTTAGTAGTAAATTCATTTCCGTTGCATCAACAATATTATCTTTAACTCTAGTTTAAAATTAATTAAGAAAGATTCTAATGCAACACTTCCGTAAGAGTAAATATTAAAATTGTAATTTTAAGTACCGTTAGTTTATGCAAACGGTCAGAAAAATCGGCGATCTAAGTATGTACATACATCACGGGCTAAATCTGGACTAGCTATCTAAAATCTAAATAGGTATATATAAGAACTAGTGTTGCGCTCGGTGCGCGAGCTGCAAGCAGCTCGCGTGCCTTGTAGTCTCTTCAATATTCGTAAAATAAAGAAATGGGAGGCCATACCAAATACCAGAATATTCTAGAGTCTCTTGAAAGATAGAAAGAAATATTGGTATCACGTTTCGTATCTTTTCTGAAAGGACACTAATCAGTTCTATGCATGCGTTTAGTGGAAAAAAAGGATCTATACAAAAATGTTCTGGAGAGCCACTTGAAAATTAAAAAGAAATTTTGTATGGACACTAATTTTTTTGTTCCGTAACTATCTTTTTTTTACTGGCTCACCAAAGGGCCTAAGGTTTTGAACATTTTTAGTTTCAGGACCATGCCTCTATGATTGATAGTTTTTGAGGGCCGTTAGGATACTCTGGTAATTTTTCCACATTCACTACGTTTTGTGATTTTTGTGAAAAAAATCTTTAAGTTCTATTTATAAGTGCAGTAGGGGGAAAATTTTTCATACAAAAATGTCTAAGAGAGCCTCTTGAAAAGAACCCAAAAAATTTGTATGGAGAAAATTTTTTTTTGTTCGGCGGCCATCTTTTTTTTACCGGTTTACCCAATGGCCCAAGGTCTCTAATAACATTTGTTTGGGACCATGTCTGTATGATTGGTAGTTTTGGAGGACCCATGAGGTACTCTGGTAAATTTTCCACATTCATGACGTTTCATAATTTTCCTGAAGGAAGACCCATAAGTTCTACGCACATAAATAGTGAAAGGAAAAAGTTCCATACAAAATTGTTCTGGAGAGCCTCTTGAAAAGAACCCAAAAATTTGTATGGAGAAAATTTTTTTTTGTTCGGCGGCCATCTTTTTTTTACCGGTTCACCCAATGGCCCAAGGTCTTTAATAACATTTGTTTGGGGCCATGTCTGTATGACTGGTAGTTTTGGAGGACCCATGAGGTTCTCTGGTAAATATTCCACATTCATAACGTTTAGTATTTTTCCTGAAAGCACATTCATGAGCTCTATGTATGCGCTTAGTGAGGTAAAAAAAGTTCTATACAAAAATGTTCTGGAGAGCCTCTTGAAAATTAAAAAAAAAATTTGTATGGACGCGAAAAATTTTTTTGTTCGGTGCCTATCTTTTTTTTACTGGCTCACCAAAGGGCCTAAGGTTTTGAACATTTTCAGTTTCAGGACCATGTCTCTACGACTGATAGTTTTTGAGAGCCTTTGGGGTACTCTGGTAAATTTTCCACATTCATGACGTTTCATATTTTTCCTGAAGGAAGACCCATAAGTTCTACGCATATAAATAGTGAGGCCAAAAATAGTTCCATACAAAATTGTTCTGGAGAGCCTCTTGAAAATTAGCAAAATTTTTGTATGGAGACGAAATTTTTTTTTGTTTGGTGGCCATATTTTTTTCACCGGTTCACCCAATGGCCCAAGGTTTTGAACATTTTTTGTTTCGGGACGGTACCTTTCCGACTGATAGTTTTCGAGATCCCTTAGGGCACCCTAGTCAGTTTTCCACGTTCAGCTCTCTCTATAATTTTGTAGACCTTATATTTTTGAATTTTACACACATGAAAATTATGGTGAAAAAGTCCCATACAAAATTGTTCAGGAGAGGTGATCAGTACCTGACTTCAAGTAGCTTTATATATATAACTAGTATGGCGCGTGGGTGCGCGGCCCGCAAGCGGACCGCGAGGATTCGAGTAGTTTTTGTTTGAGCACGTCCCACCTATCTTCAATACCCTCGCCGTGCTCTTCATCCGTCTCCAAAATCTTCGATCATCAGCTCTTTCCGTATTTTTCCATCAATAATTTTTTTTTTGTGTAGAAAAATAAATTCCGCCATCTTGTTTTTTTCTGTTCATCAAGTAGACTTTTAGGTCTTGATCATCTTTTTCCCAGAAACCACTCTTCCATCTTTTATGCTTGGTGAGATAGACTCTGACGAAATTTGTATAGCCGCCATCTTGAATCCGCCATTTTGTTTTTTTTTCAGCTCAGTGCCAATTGGATGAGGTTTTGAGTAATTTTTGTTTGAGCACCTCCCATCTATCTAACATACCCTGCCCGGGCTCCTCATCCATCTTCCAAACCCTCAATCATCATGTCTTTCCATATTTTTCTTTGAGAGTTCTCCAAAGAATCGCATCAAAGCCTTGCATAGTTTACAACTTGTAGTCTCTTCAATATTCGCCATACATTTTCTATGGAAAAATAAATTCCGCCATTTTGATTTTTTTTCAATTCATCAAGTAGACCTTTGGATCCTCATCATCTTTTGCGAAGAAACCACTCTTCCATCTTTTATACCCTCCGAGATGGAGACCGATGAAATTTGTATGGCGGCCATCTTTTTTTCGCCATTTTGAATTTTTTTTCAGCTAACTGCCAATTGGATGACGTTTTGAGTGACATTTGTTCGAGCACCCCCCACCTATCTTCAATACCTTAAGCGTGCTGCTCACCTGTCTCCGAAATCCTCAATCATCAGCTCTCTCCATATTTTTGTTCCGAATGAATTTTTGTCCTCTATACGAAACCATTAGTGAAAAAAAAATTTTTCATACAAAATTTTACAGGAGGGGTGATCAATCAGTGAGTCAGTCAATGAATCAGCACGAGCAGCTATATATATATTAACTAGTAGGGCGCTTGGCTGCGCGGCCCGCTAAAGCGGACCGCGGGGATTTCAGTATTATTTTTGTTTTAGCAGCCTCCACCTTCTTCTATCATTTTCAGCATCTTTAACCCTGGCCGTGCTCCTCATCCATCTTCCTAACCTTCGATCATTATCACTCTCCATATTTTTTCTCCGAATAATTTGTCAGAATGAGAGTTCTTTCAAAAAAAAAAATTTAAAAATTGAAAAGGAACGGCGTCAAAGTCTTGCATAGTTCCCAACTTACATTCTCTTCAATATTCGCCATATATTTTGTATGGAATAATAAATTTCGCCATGTTGTTTTTTTCTGTTCATCAAGTAGATTTTTAGTTCTTGATTATATTTTTCTAAGAAACTACTCTTCCATCTTTTATGCTTGGTGAGATAGACACCGACGAAATTTGTATAGCCGCCATCTTGAATCCGCCATTTTGTATTTTTTTTCAGCTCACTGCCAATTGGATGACGTTTTGAGTATTTTTTGTTTCAGCAGCCCCTATCTATCTACAATACCCTGCCCGGGCTCCTCAACCATCTTCCAAAACCCTCAATCTTCATGTCTTCCCATACTTTTCTTTGAGAGTTCTCCAAAGAACCGCATCAAGCCTTGCATAGTTCACAACTTGTAGTCTCTTCAATATTCGCCATACATTTTCTATGGAAAAATAAATTCCGCCATTTTGAATTTTTTTTCTTTTCATCGAGTAGATCTTTGGAACCTGATCATCTTTTCCGAAGAAACCACTCTTTCATCTTTTATACCCTCCGAGATGGACACGGACAAAATTTGTATGGCGGCCATCTTTTTTTCGCCATTTTGAATTTTGTTTCGGCTCACTGCCAATTGGATGACGTTTTGAGTGACATTTGCTCGAGCACCCCCCACCTATCTTCAATACCTTAAGCGTGCTCTTCACCCGTCTCCCAAATCCTCAATCATCAGCTCTCTCCATATTTTTGTTCCGAATGAATTTTTGTCCTCTATACGAAACCATTATTGAAAAAAAAATTTTTCATACAAAATTTTACAGGAGGGGTGATCAATCAGTCAGTGAATCAGCACGAGCAGCTATATATATATTAACTAGTAGGGCGCGTGGGTGCGCGGCCCGCTAAAGCGGACCGCGAGGTTTCGCTTTCGGGTATTTTGTTTTGAGCAGCCTCCACCTATCTCTCCCATATTCCTAATCCTCGATCATTATCACTCTCCATATTTTTTCTCCGAATCATTCTGCTCATCAAGTAGGTAGACCTTTAGGTCTTGATCATATTTTTCCAAGAAACCACTCTTCCATATTTTATACTTGGTGAGATAGATACCAACGTTTGTATAGCCGCCATATTGAATCCGCCATTTTGGTTTTTTTTTTCAGCTCAGTGCCAATTGGATGAGGTTCTGAGTATTTTTTGTTTGAGCAGCCCCCATCTATTTACAATACCCTGCCCGGGCTCATCAAACATCTTCCAAACCCTTAATCATCATATCATCCCATATTTTTCTTTGACATTTCTCCAAAGAACCGCATCAAAGCCTTGCATGGTTCACAACTTGTAATCTCTTCAATATTCGCCATACATTTTCTATGATAAAATAAATTCCGCCATTTTGAATTTTTTTTCTATTCATCAGATAGACCTTCCAATCTTGATCATCTTTTATGAAGAAACTACTCTTCCATCTTTTATACCCTCCGAGATGGACACCGACGAAATTTGTATGGCGGCCATCTTTTTTTCGCCATTTTGAATTTTTTTTCAACTCACTGCCAATTGGATGACGTTTCGAGTGACATTTGCTCGAGCACCCCCCACCTATCTTCAATACCTTAAGCGTGCCCCTCACCCGTCACCGAAATCCTCAATCATCAGCTCTCTCCATATTTTTGTTCTTAATGAATTTTTGGCTTCTGTACGAAACTATTAGTGAAAAAAAAATTTTTCATACAAAATTTTACAGGAGAGGTGATCAATCAGTCAGTGAATCAGCACGAGCAGCTATATATATATTAATAACAAGGTAGTAATTAGGACTGACTAATATATGAACCCACAACTGAAACCACTGGATGGATCGGGCTGTTTAGAATGCAGATAGCTATTATGACGCAGGAATTCGTTAAGAAAGAATTTTTGAAAATTCTACCCTTAAAGAGATTAATAGGGATTGAAAGTTTGTATGAGATTTATAAGAATCCACGCGGACGAAGTTGCGGGCATCAGTTAGTAATTTTATAAGAAAAACTAGTAATTTTGCTTTCCATATGAAAAAGTTCTTAATATAATCTATAAACGAAATTCAAACAACCCGTGTCTCTCAGCGCGGCTACGTCAGTCTTCTGGCGTAGCCCATTGAAAAAAACCTAATACCTTTCAGCCCTCTGCTTTTCAAATGTAAGGATAGTTTCTTACTGCATCAGTGGTATACTTATACAAAAAAAGTGGCTTAGAAACATCCGAAAATATTTTCGGATGTTTTTAAGCCACTTTTTTGGGATAGGCAAGATGGCATAACTTTTCCAACCTTCAAAAGAGGCACGAGAAGTAGAGGGAGATCAGTGACCCCATTTTGGATTCATGGTAAATACTGGGTAGTACCTAGAGCGAACAAGACGATAGAACCGCGAGTGGTTAGATACGAAAGAGGGGATTGCTGTTTGTTGGAAAGTTCAACCGCGAATGCCCGGCGTGAATAACATTTTCCTTTTGCCGCTACTTTACGACAAAGACACGATTTAATTAATCGTATCGAACATAAATAATTGTACATTGAAGTTTGTGGTCACCTAGAGTGGAATTAAAGCATCAAGATTATAACATTGATAGATTTAAATTTATTTGCGTATTTCTTGCACTTCGTGCCGAATGTTACTATAAATGTTTCGGTGGCATAAGTACCTAATATAATAATATTAGAATTCAATCTTTTAGCAACTTGTAAAATGGCTTTTGTTATTCTTCACTGCCCGTTAGCTATGGTTGTAGTATGTAGTAAAGTGTACGAATAAGCGTATTCATTTTTGTAAACCTAGGTGACTCTATCTAAATACTTGAAGAAGGAATTCGGCAACATTTGCGAATATAATATTTTGTTACATTTAGGAATTCGTATCGTACGGTAAGAAGGGACTTTATGTGTATTGCTTTCTAACGCACAGCGAGTGTTTGTAGACGGAGATTGCAATATTATGTACCAACCCCCAGCCTTTTCCGACAGATGCGCAGCTACAACGCGCTGTTAGAAATATTACCCTATTGCCTATTGAAGCAACAACTTGTATTCTGATTTGATTTCGTTTTAGAAAAGATATCGGAACGAGATTGCTAAATATACATACATACACAGAAAGATCAGTCAGTCTGTTCTTATTTTATTTCAAACTAGCTGATCCCCGTGACTTCGTCCGCGTAAGCGTCCGCGTAATCCTTTTCTGTACCTAAACTAAATTTAGCCTAAGTTACTCCTTATAACATCACCTATCTGCCATTGAAAGTTCTGTCAAAATCGATACAACCATTTCGGAAATTAGCTGGAACAAATAGACAGGACGACAAACATAAATTTAAACGCACACCAGTATAAATAAGCCGATCCGGATAAGATCTGGGTCCCAAGTTATTTGAACCCAATAAATGTCTGTCATTTCTGAACTAAAAAACCTATGACCTTGAAATATTTACGGGACAATACTTAAAGTACTACCTATCCTCCGTGCTGAATTTCAGGATAAAAAGTATCCTATGTCCTACCTCGGAGTATAAACTCAAATCGTACCAAGTTTCATTCGAATCCATTAAGTAGTTTCGGCGTGATGCGCGGCCAAGATACAGACAGACAGACAGACAGACAAAAATAAAAACAAATTGCTGTTTTGGCTACAGTATCGATTATAGAGTGCCCTCCAATAAAAATTTTCAAAATATCTTCAAATGTACAGAATTGGATCTGTTACAGTTTTATTATATTATACCTATAGATATAGATAGATACAACTGTGTATAAAACCATCTTTCTCACATTATTGCTAAAATCAGGATTGTTGTACGTACGTGCATACGTGCCCCTTAAGCTGTTCAAATAGGTATAAACGGTGAAATTTCCTCTAAAACATTTTTGAGAGCTGTCGATTGAGTTCGCGACGATGTTTGCTCAGAGCTCAACTTCTGTTAAAAGCGCCTTTGCAGTGTGGCGTGAATGAACAAAACTTGACTTCAGACATTAAGTAGGTATGTAACGAAAACAGCTTGGCGCTTCGATATTTTGCCTCAAGATTAATACGCGCTTAGACGTCTTACTTGCTATCGTTCAAAGACACGTAATTTAAACAAAACAATAACATTATAATATTATATTAAGTAATTGTTGAATTTAGATATATTTTAGATATCTGCAAATTGAAAATCAACAGTTTAATGAATTTATTATTAAAACTAGCTGACCCCCGCGACTTCGTTCGCGTGTTTATAGGATTTATATAGGATCGGATCGGATCCCATAATTCTTTTATGTACCTAAACTAAATGTAGCCTGTTACTCCTTATAACATTGAAAGTTCCATTAAAATCGATCCAGCCGTTTCGGAGATTAGCTGGAACAAATAAACAGACCGACAAACATAAATTTAAACGCACACCAGTATAAAATAAGCCGTACGTTCAAAGATCCGCTTCCCAAGTTATTTGAACCCCATACTGAGGGTTGTAATGTCTGTCATTTCTGACCTACAAAACCTATGACCTTGAAATATTTACGGGACAACACTTAAAGTACTACCTTTCTAACAAAAAAAGAATAAGTTAAATCGAACAACGCGTTAATGAATTATGGCTAAATACACGTTTTAACTTTCTTCCCCTCTCCCAAGGGAACCGTGCTGAATTTCGGGATAAAAAGTATCCTATGTCCTACCTCGGAGTATAAACTCAAATCGTACCAAGTTTCATTTGAATCCGTTCAGTAGTTTCGGCGTGATGCGCGGCCAAGATACAGACAGACAGACAGACAGACAGACAGACAGACAGACAAAAATGAAAAAAATTGCAGTTTTGGCTTCAGTATCGATTATAGAGTGCCCTCCAATAAAAATTTTCAAAATATCTTCAATGTACAGAATTGGATCTGTTACAGTCTTATTATATTATAGATTGATTTCTAGATATAAGTAGGTACGATCTCAAGAGATTCGCTGTCCAACTATCCAACTGGATATAGATCTATTAAAATGATGACTGATGACGACGACAATTCTTTCAACTATAAATTGACCGAATCCTTTGGTTAGGTAGGTACATACTATAAGAATCTTTGATTTTAATAATTAAATTTCACAAGAAGTACTTAGGTTCAGTAATTGTACGCGACATGACATAGTGGTTGGTAGAGAGCGTTGGTTGAGATTTAGTAGCACTCAGTGTGGTGATAACTAGCTCTGTTTACACAACATTTAACTTGGCAAAGAGTCTCCATTGCAGGCTAGGACTTGTAGGACTGTGTTTCAGCGAATGTTACTGGAATAATCTTCACGATTATATAAACTAGGTTATATATAAGTAATAATAAGTTATTGTTATCCGTTCGAGTATGTCGTGTATTCTTGAAAATTCTTGTTTATTTTATTTATATATCAACCATTATTTTAAAAAGTTATTTTTATTATTATGATGCTAAAGTATTCGCATTAAAGAATACCTTCATCAAACTAAAAATAATTCAGCCATTAACGGGTGAATTTAACCTTAAACCACCGTGAAGGAAGTCGCCGGCGTCAGCTAGTTTAATGTAATTATTTATCTGACACCGGCACTACGGATACAATTCCAGCTACAAAGCTTTGACTCACCTGACAAACAAACGTTGGACGCAATAAATGTACGTTTCATGCTGCCGTCCAACTTTACAGCAACTGCACAAGCGAGTAGCAAAATTTCACTCAGTAACATTTTTCTGACAACTCATGTGGGTGCAAATATTGTAACGAGACATACAAACTACTACATGTAAGTAAATACTAACTCCAATTATGTATTAGGTATTGTCCCAAAGTTGGACAAAGGTCCCTTTTAAAGAAAAATTAGATATGTCCTTATCTCATATGATCACATCTCCAAAGTCCTGAGTCCTGGCTCACACCAAGCTGCTAAAATCCAGACATCTGGCAATCGACAACCCGGCTCTTGTTGTTCACGAAACAAGCAAATTGTAACAATCTATAGAACTTAAATAGATTGTTACAAAGGTCGGAGAAGGACTAGAAGTTTCAAATTTTAAGAAAAAGAATGCTTTAGCAAAGAATATTAACTACCCGCTTTACCTGCGTAAAGTAATGGCACCCATTCCCCCCAGGCATTCATCACCCACCGTTGCATGCAACGTAGAAGTTCGCTTAGTAGTAGGTATTACGTATAGCGCTGTCCGCTTGTATGAAGTGTCGGAGTTATGGCGTTTCCGAGATGCATATTGCACATGAAGTAAAATTTCTTTTAGGATAGTGCAAATGCGGAGACAACATACTCATAATTTTTCATTTACTTACCTTCGAATTTTACCACATCAGGCAACCGATGTTTGAATTGCCTTTGTATTGCTGTCCTTTGCTGACCTCCCGAGTAACTATATTCTATTGAAAACCTTCTCCACTTGCCACGTAACACCACACAAAAACACATTCTAAGCACGTTTGGCTCCGACGCGACGCCGGAATGTTCTCAGGAGATGACTCTACAATGGCGAACTATTACCTAAATCTGTGTGCTCAGTTGCAACGTTTCGACGAAAAATTATCTTTGAAATTTTAGTATTCACTTGTAATTATTATAATATTCATATTATGGTTGATTCATTTGACGATTCGTAAGAACTCTGTACAGTAAACGAAGTTCGATCCCTGGCAACCAGTATTCATGCAATTTCAAGCAGTTAAACATCACTTGCTTTAAGGGTGAAGGAAAAGCATCGTGAGGAAACCAGCATGTCTGAAAGTTCTAGATAATGTTCTCAAAGGCATGTGAAGTTACCAATTCGTACTTGGCCAGCGTGGTGGTCTGCGGTCTAAATCCTTCTCATTCTGAGAGGAAACTTGTGCTCTACAGAGAGTCGGTAATGGGTTGATAATGATGAAGCACTTAGTAGAATTTTATTTGTATATTAATAAAAAACTTTTCAATTCAATTCTTTTACACATACAAATACCATTCTTCTAGCATGGCATTATGGCCTTAACACTATGCTACCGTGTCGCTCTGCACCTGTCCAAGTCTTTAAAACCTCAACTATAGGTGCAAAAGCGGTCTGGTATCAGCTCACCAGTTTATTACTCGTCAGTACTATTGAATTCCGATGTTCCGTTTCCGTGTCCGGCCCCGTTGGCTGCGAACGACGCTCATTCGGTTTGATCAATATTTAACTTTCACAGTGAAACGTGGGTAATATTGAAATTGCATTGCCGAACACCAAAGTTATTCTGTAGCGATAGTTAACTAACTGTTCGTCTACATACCGATTGTTTTGTTGATCTTCCTGATAGCATATTCCTGATATTATATCAGGTTCAGGGTCGTTTTAACCCTGAACCATTCTGGACCGTTTTGACAGGCCAAGTGACTGTTATCTGCCCTCCGCAACCTGTTTAGGATGAGCGAGTATAGCCTGAGTTATCTTTTTTCATTTTTGTGTCAACCGTTGTTATCAAATCTTACTGATATACCGGTATCAACTGTTTTACGTGCTTTCAAAGGCACGGCGTACAAGTAAAGGCCAAATTCGCACCACCAAAATCAGTTTCATGAAACTGATATTACTCAAAGTTTAACCTTACCAAACCACCTCCATATAGCTTACCTACTGATATGCGCAATCACAACTAAACCACACTATCTTTCTCTTTCTGCATTGTATTCCTCATTGCTGAAGGTTTTGATACCTTTCATTAATCACATAATGGTAGGGGTTTAGTTGAGATGACAAAGCGACGGGTTCCCAATCCTAACGCATACGAGGTTTCAACTCTTAAGTTTAGTAAGTATTAATTTCAGATGTTAGTGATAATAACCGCGACTGTTGTGGCGTGGAGGATATGAAAAGACCCAGTCACTCATCAAGGTACTGACTTGGGTCAAGGTTGCTCAACCAGCGCAATATATTGCGCTGGTCTATACAGTGTAATATTCTATAGAATATTACACTGTATAGGCCACACGTCTCTCACACCAACCTCTACAAAAATATAGGTATTTCCCAATTCAACGCCTAAATATTATCCTTAAAGTCATCAAATTCAAAATATTCGACACAAGAAATTAATAACTTATGACTTAGGTTCTCGTACCATATGTACCTACTTGTTTTCTTTCAAAACAATTCAAGAAGAGTGTTGAATGGGATAACTACCTCGTTGGTCTAGTTGGCGTATTCGACTGCGGATTGCGAGGTCCTGGGTTCGATTCCCGGGTCGGGCAAATATTTGTTAGGTATTGAGTTTTTCTGTCAAGAAATTCTCAGTGCCAGCCTGGAATTGGTCGTTGGTGGTGTTTCACCCCCGTGCCTCGGAGAGCACGTCAAGCAGTCGGTTCCGGTTATTATCACTATATCATGTGACAATAGTCGTTAAAGCCCGCCAACCCGCATTGGAGCAGCATGGCGGGTCTATGCTCTAATCCCTCTCTCCTATGAAAGAGGAGGCCTGTTCCCAGCAGTGGGACATTAAAAGGCTGTAGTAGTGGTGGTGGTGTACAGTGTAATTCAATCTATAGGTATAATATGGAGACGAATAATTCGCGAGCAACATCTAGTTATTAGTAACTTAGAGCCGGAATATCCGGAAGCACTCGTTTGGGGCGAATTAATAACCGACTTCACCATATGCCGCGTGACGTCACAATGCTTAATGGAACCCACGTTGGCTTTTATCAATTTGTTGCTCCATTTCCATGAATTCATAAATATTTTGCGCACACCACAGATTCTTTATTGATGTTTAACATTTCTCATTTCATAAATGCGTCACATTTATACTTCGGCAAATTCAATAAGCTTTTTATACCTACTCCAGATTTATATGAACGTATATAAAACGGATATTTCGAACTAGAGCTACATGTGAAATCAATTTAGAAGTTCTAAGATGAATTACGATTTCCAAATGCTTTTCTTTTTTGTCCTCAAAAATGAAAACAGGTATTTTAAATGACGTATTTCATTGCTCTCGAAATGATAACTTAGAAGATGACCTATCTTCTTCTTATATATATAAAACAAAGTCGTGTTAGTCCGAACTCAAAGAATAACTCGAGAACGGCTGGAGCTATTTTTATGGTTTTTGATTTGTTGTATTTGTCTCCGTCCCGAATAGCAAAATAACTATTAAAAACATTGAAAAATTGTCGGAAAAATAAATAAACGTAAAAACGTTTCCCCATACAAAATGTTCATTGGTTTGGCAACTGTCAAACATAGTTCATCCCGCGTTGATACGGATACTCACTCGTACTTACATATATTATTATTCTTCTGTGCGTGTGTTTGTCACCTAACTCCTCCTAAATGGCTGGATCAATTTGGATGAAATTTTGTGTGTATATTTCAATTGATTCCTGGATGGTTTGAAAACACAATTACCGAGTAGGTACAGGTAACCTACCGGGTCTCGGTAGGTGACGCTGATGTCGGTATGTCACCACCGGGCAGGACGAAGTCTGCTGGATCCACTAGTATATAAATATAGCTCATAGAGACTATTATAATATTAGACGCCGGGTCTTCGAAACATTTGCTTGTATTTTTTTTTTACTTTTTGCTTAGTCAACATTTCCTAAAGAAAAAACAGCACCTCACACAGTCTGTATTTGTAATGTGTAATGTGTAGATCTATACCTAACACGGAACAACATAAATCATTTACAGAGTCACCTCCTATCTGTGACAGTCGAAACTGTGTAATGTTACGTTCGTGAAATAAATCGTTTATAATCAAGTGACGTGACGTCATCAACAACTGTCTGCGGCCCGACATGTAATTTCCCGAGCGTCAATTATCAAGAAGCCTCGTTGTTGAGGGCCTATTGCCAAGAGCTTCGATAGCACCTCTACCTGCTGTGATTTACTTATAGATCCTCGTTATAGATAAATGAGACATTTTCACGCGTTTCCGTTAAAAATATCAGTTTTTTCCACTCCGAATTTATTCGAAAATAACTCGTACGCGACATACTTAACTGCCTTTTGGGTGCAAAGAGGGCTTCTTAACTTTTACATGTAAAGTGAATTATTTTAAGTACTAATTCGTTGCACCAGAAAAAAACATTAAACAAACAAAAGAAGCACAGCTGAACCAACGTTTTGGTTTGGCCTAAATTATACTCGTAATGCACCCTGTTTTTTCACGAATAATATTATATAGATGAACAATAAGTAGTTACAATTTATACATATACTTAATATATTTTGCCTTGAAGTAGCTCTTTTATCTTGTACTTAAAAAGTTAATGAACTATTTGAATTTAGATTTTTCTTCCAACGGGTATTTACGCCCTACGGACACCGTAGTACTGAAGAAACGATAGATATAGACAATGACGTAGATGGAGTACGGGAGACTCCAAGATCTAAAACTAAACCACTGAAACCTCAACCTCAATTACCGCAAACAAATCCCATCCCGCATCTATAATCCAATCTGGAAGCAACTTAACCCCAATGATTTCCGAATCATTAACCCTCTCTCTGCCCTGAGCAAGACAGACAACATCAGCTTTAGATCCGTATCGTGTTAATCTGTGGCCCGAAGATTAACCGATGCCGCTGCCTAACTGAAATAATCGACCGCGGACGACGAAGAAATCGTGCTATCTCTCCGTAATACAGGCTTAGGCGGCTCCAATCAAACTAAACAAACCCTGACTAATAACGATTCCGCTCTGTATTTGGAGTTTGGCGTGGAGGATTAGGGAACAGACGAGCTCGGAGTTATGGTCCCGTTACCTCAAATGACTCGCAGACGTTTAAGCGCTGAGTCCCATTTCGTGTCTTAAGGTTTTTATGCCATCGTTTTAGTTTTATTGCTTTTAGAATCGAAATCTGATTTTGTCATCAAGTTATAGTTTTCCAGTTGCTGGTTGGCTTTAATAGCTCAACTGTTGGTGGGAACGGACTTGTCGTAGGTTTAACCATTTTCTAAATAATATAAGTATTGTTTGAAAGAAAAGTTTAATTCCTATGTTCAAATCCATTACTTTAATTTGATAAAAATTATTTGTTAAAAAGTCTTTTAAATGCTTCATTTTTTTTTCTTTTTTCTGTTATTGTTTCATTAAAAAATTTCGTCATTATTTTCTGTAATTATTTACCTATAATTTCCACAAATAAATTAAGAAACAATAAAAGTTTGGTTCAGATACAGGTTCCGATTGTATTTCGAATTCGGCACGAAAACTTTACTTAAGTAATATTATAATAATCTTAGGAATTTACTTATTCTATAATCTTAGGAATCTATTTATACGTACTATATAAAAACAAAAGTCCCGATTCACTCACTGACTAAATCATATACGCCCAGCCCAAACCTTTTGACCTAGAAAATTGAATTTTTTCTCAGAGTTCCCTTTATAATGTACACGGCCGAATTTTTCGAAAGTAGTCTGGGATAGGGAATTTTTAATTTCACGCGAACGAAGACTCTTTTATAAAATGATCCTATTAAGAAAAGTGTTGGTACATCAATAAAATTGTTGGGCAAAGACGCTATTCATCTTACGGTATCGCCTGTAGCGGTGCAGCTGTATTCTTTAGACATAATGAATTGCGCCGCCGCCGTGCAATTCATTACATCATCTTGATAGGTTAAAAAGAGAGGAATCGTTTAACCTGATATATACACTATTTTTTTTTATAGGAATAGCGGGCAACTGAGCAAGCGGGTCACCTGATGTTAAGTGATTACCGCCGCCCATGAACATTAGCAGCACCTGAGGAACCACTAATTAATGCGTTGCCGGTTTTTGAGGAAGGGCTCTCTAGCTCGAGCTCTTTAGCTCGCTGTCGGAACACACGGATGCTTTGCGGCAGATTACGGCTGAAGTGTGGTCGCTAGCCAGGCAGATTCGGGGTAGAATCCTACCACAAAGCGGTGATACCATCCAGATTAAGTTGTGTGGTATCAGGCACAACGACCCGTAGAGGGGACTGAGAGCGTCAGGGCCTCGTTAGCAAACTGGCAGGGTGCACCGCGTGCAGGTGAGGTTGACTTTGGCCACATAGGTGGAATTTGGGCCACTTACACCCCCTTACACTACTCAGTCTTCTACACTTTCTTTTCCGTGGTTCATTCCGATTTTTTATCCCACTTACAATACGTCAAAGCAAGTACAATTTCCGATCAAACACCGATGAATCTAAACTTTTGGCAATGCGTCCATCAAACAGGATAATAATTTTAGTAACAACTAGCAACCCGCCCCGGCTTTGCACAGGTAGTCGGTAACGGGATTAGGCAGCGTTTTCTATGAAAGCTCCCATCAGCCTGACTTTTTCCGACATTTTCAACAACAATAACGATCGTCATATTACATAAAATCTTAACAAATTATACATTTAAACCTTTCCCATGAATCACTCTACTATTGGTGAAAACCGCTTAAAAATCCATTCAGCAGTTTTCGAGTTTATCGCGATTGTCATCTGAAATTGTTATTTATAAACTATTCAATATTTATCGTCTACTAGCGGACCTGGCAGACGTCGTCCTGCCCTCTATTAGCGCCACCTACCGGGTCTTATTTTTCTACTTTTAAACCTTCCTCTTGAATCACTCTATCTATTAAAAAAACCGCATCAAAATCCGTTGCGTAGTTTTAAAGATTTAAGCATACATAGGGACATAGGGACATAGGGATATAGGGACAGAAAAAGCGACTTTGTTTTATACTATGTAGTGATTAAATAAACAACAGGTTTACATGGTGATGTTCAGAGGATAGCCGTGGTCATATACCACGTTACTTTAAAGCTCATGATCGCTTATTTGAGTATTGTTTTGTTAGGGTAGATGGCATACGCCCACGGCTATGATCTAAACACTGTTTGCAAAATTTTGATCGATCTCACTGCACAGCGTTCCATGGTAGGCGCAATAAACTCGCAGTTCAACAAAACTGACCAAAATGAAGTCCCAACTCTATAGAATCGGTCTGGTGTCAACAGGCCACGAGTTTTATTAGTCGCGTCACTATTGAATTCCGATGTCCCGTTTCCGCGTCCGGCGCTAGTCGGCGCCTTGCTGCCAACTCTACTAACTAAAATAGTGCTGTCAGTCAGTGGTACAACCTCAATAAAAGGGGTACAATAGTGTAAAAGAATAGTTTAAAACTATTGTTGTTTAAGTGTAGATGCTATTCATTACACTCTTTACAAGCATATTACACGAACTCACTATCAGCCTCATAAATTCATCAAGCTGGCTATAGAGAGAATTTGGAATACTCCAAGCTCTCTGCATCGCCAGCTAGATGGCTCTGGTATACAAAATACCATACAAATATGGGTAATTTATAAAATCTAATATTTTTAACTTTTTAACTTACAGTACCTAAAACAAACTCTGATTGTAAATAAGCAACTTACAAAATACATATTTTAAAGCCATACCTAGTTAAATGAATCTTAAATTATTATTTGAACACAGCAAGATGCAAGCTAGTTGCTTTATCCGATTAACTACCGGATAATCAATTAACCGTTGACCGGCAGCATCCGGCTGCAAGTGAACTATGACGCGGAGGCAAATGGCTTGGAAATCTGGCTCTTACATGGTTACGGCCGGTTATGCTTTGTTCACTGAATGTGCAATAATTTCCTATTATTACAGCCAGTACCAATACATTCAGTTCCTTACCTGCAGGCGGTAGGTAGAGGTTGGAGTAAAGGAAGGCTTTGAGCCCGGTTGGGTTAGTGTTTTCATATTGCAATACCTAATAGACCAAGATCCCAGTGCGATCTGACATAACTTATTTTCGGAAAGATGAAACCTTAGGCTCTCAGTAGTGTCTCATTTGCTTTGAATAATTGCGTAATTGTGGAATTCGTAACTGGGGTACTTATGGAGATATCAAGTGTGAAAGGTAACTGCTCTCGCGCTCATACTCACGGTTGAATAATTTTTGTGATTAGTGGATGTTAGGTCATTACAATTTGTCTGACTGATGAAATATAACTTTATGATATGATCTTTCCGAAAATAAGTTATGTCAGATCGCACTGGGATCTTGGTCTATAATTAACGACAGGAATTTTATTGATCTAACCACTGGGGGTCAATTCAAAATGGCGACCAAATTCCGCGTTAGCCGCCATTGTAAATTGTTGAAAATTGTTGCTCAATACCTACTATGGTTATTTTATTTTATTTTCAACAATAATACTTAGTAAGAGCGGATATATAATTTTTAAGCATTTAAAAAGGAATTTTAATGAACGAGAGATAAAAATCTGTTTCAACAAGTAGGTTGATCTGAAAACGAATGAAAATAAAATACGAAGCAAAAACGTAAAAAATAAAAACTACAGACTCGACGCTTACTTAACGGATTGTTCAAAAATAAAAACAACAACGTAGAAACGTAGACATGCAGCTGTATTTAATTAAAATAAAACAAACTGTTCGTCATGTTCTATGTTTTATTTTCATTAACTTCTTCGACGTGGATTCAGGTTTATTTTAATCCCGTGGAAATTCTATAATTTCCCGGAAAAAAAGATGCAAGCTATTTCTGTGTGAAATTTCACCAAGATCAGTTCAGCTGAGGCTGTGAAAATGTGCTGTTATTTTGTCTCTAATATCAGTGGTTTTTATTATACTATATATAGCTCAATTACCACTTACTCACTCACTCACTCATTGACATAATTGTTCTCCTAGAAAGAGACAGAAAACGATACAATAATGTATGGGAGATATGTTCGGGTGCGGGAGTCGAGTAGGGAAAAATTATGACATTTCAGAAAAACAAGATGGCGGCCGACGTAATTTTTGTAACTTTTTTGTTTTTCAACCGATTTCGTTAAAACTCGCAGGTTTTTAAGAAATTAGAAAATGATTATTAGAAAAAGTGAAAAAAATTGGAAAAACAAGATGGCGGCCGAGATTTAGATTTTTAAAATTTTTGATTTTTCGACCCCAAACCGCGGCACCACAGCTCCGAAACGGGGTAATTGAGGATAATATTTTTTTCTTGTTTCCGCTTAAAAATATCCTGTATTTTGACAGAACGGGAGTGGTTTTTAAAAATTCAAGATGGCGGCTGTTGTGACGGCCATTTGGTTTGAGGTACGAAAAAACGCAATTTTAAAATTAAATTTTCTCACAGTTGGCAACATCGGAGCGTTTCGACTTCTATGAAGCGATTGTATGTATAGATTGGAGGTATAAATTGGTGGTAAAAAAAATACCCCACTTTTGGGGAAATTTCAAGATTTACCCCAAAAATTAAAAAATCGAAATACGGATTTTTTGTAAAATTTGAGTACGAGCAACCATGTGTTTTACTTATACAAATGACATTTGGGTATTTTTGTCATTGGGCACTGGCAACACTGGAATTTATCAAAGAAAAAGTGATTTTTGCGACTTGGTATTTTTCAGGGGCAATCATTTCACCTGGGTGCGAGCGAGATAAAAAATTAAAACGTCATCAGGAGCGGTATATCCTGTAGTTAATGGTAAAATTATATAACTATGTGAATTATTTCGATAAAAGGAGTTGGCGGCCATTTTGTATTGTTGTTGAGTGTTTTTGAAAATTTTGATCATTTTTTTGAGGAAGTTGGCAACATTTTAGAAAGTTGACATGTATGAATCGATTGTGCAACTTGACCGGCAGTATCGAGGTATGTACACAGTGTTGCCACATTTAGGGTAGTTTTCGAGATTTCCCCAAAAATTTCCTCCTGTAAAATTTTGTATGAAAGTTTTTTTTTCACTAATGGTTTCACAAAGAAGACAAAAATTTATTCCGAAAAAAATATGGAGAGAGCTGATGATTGAGGGTTTCGGAGACGGGTGAAGGGCACGCTGAAAGTATTAAAGATAGGTTGGGGGTGCTCGAGCAAATGTCATTCGAAACGTCGTCCAATTGGGAGCGAACTGAAAAAAAATTCAAAATGGCGAAAAAAAGATGGCCGCCATACAAATTTCATCGGTATCCATCTCGGAGGGTATAAAAGATGGAACAGTGGTTTCTTAGCAAAAGATGATCAAAATCCGAAGGTCTACTTGATGAATGGAAAAAAAATTCAAAATGGCGGAATTCATTTTTTCATAGAAAATGTATGGTGAATATTGAATTGCCTTTGATGCGGTTCTTCAGAGAATTCTCACAGAAAAATATGGGAAGACATGATGATTGAGGGTTAGTAAGATGGTTGGCGAGCCCGGGAAGGGTATTGTAGATAGAAAAGGGCTGCTCAAACAAAAACAAGATGGCGGCCGACGTGATTTTTGTAACATTTTTGTTTTCCTACCGATTTCGTTAAAACTCGCAATTCTAGAAGAAATTAGGAAACGATTAATAGAAAAAGTAGAAAAAAATTAAAATACAAGATGGCGGCTTAGCTGTAGTCTTTCAAATTTTCGAGTTTTCGACCCCGAACCGCGGCGCCACAGCATCGAAACGGGTTAGTTGAGGATAATATTTTTTTCCTGTTTCCGTCTACAATTATCCTGTATTTTGACAGATCGGGAGTGGTTTATGAATATTCAAGATGGCGGCTGTCGTGGCGGCCATTCAGTTTGAGGTACGAAAAAACGCAATTTTAAAATTCAAATTACTCACAGTTGACAACATTGGAGCGTTTCTACTTCTATGAAGCAATTGTATGTACAGACTTGAAGTATAGATTGGTGAAAAAATACCCCATTTTTGGGGAAATTTCAAGATCTACCCCAAAAATTAAAAAATCGAAATACGAACTTTTTGCAAAATCCGAGTAACTACATTTTTTACCTGTACAAACGAAATTTGGATATTTTTATCGCCAGGGACAGGCAACACTGAAATTTATCAAAGAAAAAGTTGTTTTCGCAATACGGTCTTTTTTCAGGGGTGATCATTTCGCCTGTGTGCGAGCGAGATGAAAACTTGAAACCTCATCAGGAGCGGTATCTCCTGTACTTAATGGAAAAATTATTCAACTTTCTAAAATAAATCTGTAAAATGAGTTGACGGCCATTTTGTATTTTATTTGTTTTGGAATTGATTTTGAACATGTTTTTGAGGCAGTTGGCAACATTTTGGAAAGTTGAAATGTATGAATCGACTGTGTAACTTAACCGGCAGTATCAATAAATGTAAACAGTGTTGCCACCTTCGGGGTAGTTTACGAGATTTTCCCCAAAAATTTTCTCCTGTAAAATTTTGTATGAAATTTTTTTTTTCACAAATGGTTTCACAAAAAAGACAAAAATTTATTCAGAAAAAAAATATGGATAGAGCTGATGATTGAGGAACTCGGAGTCGGGTGAAGGGCACGCTTAAGGTATTGAAGATAGGTGGGAGGTTCTCGAGCAAATGTCACTCGAAACGGCTTCCAATTGGCAGTGAGCTGGAAAAATATTCAAAATGGCGGAAAAAAGATGGCCGCCATACAAATTTCATCAGTGTCCATCTCAAAGGGTATAAAAGATGGAAGAGTGGTTTCTTATCAAAAGATGATCAGGACCTTCGGATCCTGATCACTAGAAAAAAAAAATTAAAAATGGAGGAATTTATTTCGGATCGACTAGGGACCGACTAGGGAGCAACTAGGGACCGACTAGGGACCAACTACGGACCGACTTGGGACCGACTACGGACCGACTACGGACCGACTACGGACCGACTAGAGACCGACTACGGACCGACTACGGACCGACTAGAGACCGACTACGGACCGACTAGAGACCGACTACGGACCGACTACGGACCGACTAGGGGCCGACTAGGGACCGACTAGGGACCGACTACGGACCGACTACGGACCAACTAGAGACCGACTAGGGACCGACTACGGACCGACTACGGACCGACTAGAGACCGACTAGGGACCGACTACGGACCGACTACGGACCGACTACGGACCGACTAGAGACCGACTAGGGACCGACTACGGACCGACTACGGACCGACTACGGACCGACTAGAGACCGACTAGGGACCGACTACGGACCGACTAGAGACCGACTAGGGACCGATTACGGACCGACTAGGGACAGACTAGGGACCGACTACGGACCGACTAGAGACCGACTAGGGACTGACAATGGACCAACTAGGGACCGACAAAGGACCGACTAGGGACCAACTAGGGACCGACTACGGACCGACTAGGGACCGACTAGGGACCGACTACGGACCGACTACGGACCGACTAGGGACCGACTACGGACCGACTATGGACCGACTAGGGACCAACTAGGCACCGACTAGAGACCGACCAGGGCCGACTATGGACCGACTAGGTACAGACTAGGGACCGACTACGGACCGACTAGAGACCGACTAGGGACTGACAATGGACCAACTAGGGACCGACAAAGGACCGACTAGGGACCAACTAGGGACCGACTACGGACCGACTAGGGACCGACTACGGACCGACTACGGACCGACTAGGGACCGACTACGGACCGACTATGGACCGACTAGGGACCAACTAGGGACCGACTAGGGACCGACTAGCAACCGACTAGGGACCAACTAAGGACCAACCGGGGACTTTTTGAGATTTCCCCAAAAATTTCCTCCTGTAAAATTTTGTATGAAAGTTTTTTTTTCACTAATGGTTTCACAAAGACAAAAATTTATTCAGAAAGAAATATGGAGAGAGCTGATGATTGAGGGTTTCGGAGACGGGTGAAGGGCACGCTTAAAGTATTGAAGATAGGTGGGGGGTGCTCGAGCAAATGTCATTCGAAACGTCGTCCAATTGGGAGTGAACTGAAAAAAAATTCAAAATGGCGAAAAAAAGATGGCCGCCATACAAATTTCATCGGTATCCATCTCGGAGGGTATAAAAGATGGAAGAGTGGTTTCTTAGCAAAAGATGATCAAAATCCGAAAGTCTACTTGATGAATGGAAAAAAAATTCAAAATGGCAGAGTTTATTTTTCCATAGAAAATGTATGGCGAATATTGACTATGCAAGGCTTTGATGCGGTTCTTTGGAGAACTCTCAAGTAAAATATGGGCAGACATAATGATTGAGGGTTTGGAAGATGAATATCAAATATCGAAAGCCCCCCCGCGAGCTGCTTTAGCAGCTCGCGCACCGAGCAACTAGTTAATATATATATAGCTGTTCGTTCTGATTCACTGACTCATTCATCGCCTCTCCTGTAAAATTTTGTATGAAATTTTTTTTTTTCACAAATGGTTTCGTATAGAGGACAAAAATTCATTAAGAGGAAAAATATGGAGAGAGCTGATGATTGAGGATTTCGGAGACGGTTGAAGAGCACGCTTAAGGTATTGAAGATAGGTGGGGGGTGCTCGAGCAAATGTCACTCGAAACGTCATCCAATTGGCAGTGAGCTGAAAAAAAATTCAAAATGGCGAAAAAAACATGGCCGCCATACAAATTTCGTCGGTCTCCATCTCGGAGGGTATAAAAGATGGAAGAGTGGTTTCTTCGCAAAAGATGATGAGAATCCAAAGGTCTACTTGATGAATTGAAAAAAAATTCAAAATGGCGGAATTTATTTTTCCATAGAAAATGTATGGCGAATATTGAAGAGACTACAAGTTGTGAACTATGCAAGGCTTTAATGTGGTTTTTTGGAGAACTCTCAAAGAAAAATATGGGAAGACATGATGATTGAGGGTTTGGAAGTTGGTTGAGGAGCCCGGGCAGGGTATTGAAGATAGGTAGGAGGTGCTCAAACAAAAATTACTCGAAACATCATCCAATTGGCAGTGAGCTGAAAAAAAGTCCAAAATGGCGGATTCAAGATGGCGGCCATATAAACATCGGTGTCTATCTCACCAAGTATAAAAGATGGAAGAGTGGTTTTTGCCAAAAGATGATTAAGACCTTAAGTTCTACTTGATGAGCAGAATGATTCAAAGAAAAAATATGGAGAGTGATAATGATCGAGGATTAGGAATAGGGGAGAGATAGGTGGAGGCTGCTCAAACCAAAATACCCGAAAGCGAAACCTCGCGGTCCGCTTGCGGGCCGCGCACCCACGCGCCCTACTAGTTAATATATATATAGCTGTTCGTTCTGATTCACTGACTCATTCATCGCCTCTCCTGTAAAATTTTGTATGAAAAATTTTTTTTTCACAAATGGTTTCGTATAGAGGACAAAAATTCATTAAGAGGAAAAATATGGAGAGAGCTGATGATTGAGGATTTCGGAGACGGTTGAAGAGCACGCTTAAGGTATTGAAGATAGGTGGGGGGTGCTCGAACAAATGTCACTCGAAACGTCATCCAATTGGCAGGGAGCCGAAAAAAAATTCAAAATGGCGAAAAAAAGATGGCCGCCATACAAATTTCGTCGGTGTCCATCTCGAAGGGTATAAAAGATGGAAGAGTTGTTTCTTAGCAAAACATGATCAGGATCCAAAGATCTACTCGATGAATACAAAAAAAATTCAAAATGGCGGACTTTATTTTTCCATAGAAAATGTATGGCGAATATTGAAGAGACTACAAGTTGTGAACTATGCAAGGCTTTGATGCGGTTCTTTGGGGATGTCTCAAAGAAAAATATTCAAAAATATGATGACTGAGGGTTTGGAAGATGGTTGAGGAGCCCGGGCAGGGTATTGTAGATAGGTGGGAGTTGCTCAAACAAAAATTACTCGAAACCTCATCCAATTGGCACTAAGCTGAAAAAAACCCAATATGGCGGCTATATAAATTTCGTCGGTGTCTATCTCCACCACTTCAGCTTTTTAACGTCCTACAGCTGGGCACAGGCCTCCTTTCTCATAGGAGAGACGGATATAGAGCTTAGACCCGCCACGCTGCACCAATGCGGGTTGGCGGTCTATTCACCAAGGATAAAAGATGGAAGAGTGGTATCTTGGCAAAAAACTGGTCAAGTACGAGTCAGACTCGCGCACCGAGGGTTCCGTACTCCAGAAGTATAAGTACAATCTGTTTTTCATTAGTTTGTTTTAAAAGGTAAGGTGCTAATTAAGCTAGGCCTCTAAATTGTATGAGCGCTCATACAACTCAGAGGTCTATCTTAATTGACTCAACTATGTATGTATGGGAACACCCTTTAATTTCCAACTTTTTTTAGTTTTTGGAATTTTTCCTTTAATTGTGCTGTAAGACCTGGCTTTTTGCCTAATTTCGTAATTCTAGGTCAACTGGAACTACCATTTAGATTTTCGACCCAAAACCTATAGGGTACTGCCGGTTGACCTAGATTTGTCAATTTTGGTTAAAAGCAAGGTCTTACAGATCAAATAAAGGAAAAATTCTGAAAAATAATAAATTTTGAAAATTAAGGTAAATTTTGGTACTTACAAGTTTTCGTGAAAATCTAAATTTGCCCATATCTTTTTCTTGTGTGGACTCAGGACTTTAATTTTTATACATCTAATAGGGACTATAGATCTTAGTATCTGGTATAAATTTCAACTTGCTAGGTCCACCCATTCCTGAGAAAATTGGTGGTGACACACGGACAGACGGACAGACAGACAAGAAAGTGATCTTATAAGGGTTCCTTTTTACTTTTTGAGGTACGGAACCCTAAAAATGATCACGACCTAAAGATCTACTTGATGAACATCACTATTCACTGTCCACTACTTACTGTACTGTCATAGCATAAAAATCAGATTTATAAAGCACTAGATTAACGACTTTTAATATTTGTTTTGTATTGCAGATTATCCAGTCACCTTTCCACCACCACTACAGTCTCTTTACGTCCCACTGCTGGGCACAGGCTTCCTCTCTCATAGGAGAGAAGGATTTAGAGCTTAGACCCGCCACGCTGCTCCAATGCGGGTTGGCGGGCTTTAACGACTATTGTCACATGATAGTGATAATAACCAGGACCAACTGCTTAATATGCTCTCTGAGGCACGGGGGTGAAATACCGCCAACTACCAACTCCGGGCTGGTATTAAAAATTTCTTGACAGAAAAACCCTATGCCTCACAATAATTTGTCCGAACCGGGAATCGAACCCGGGACCTCGTGATCTGCAGTCAAATATGCTAACCACTAGATCAACGAGGTAGTTAGTCACCTCTAGGAACATCTAATTTTACAAAATATACCTACCTACCACATTTACGCAAAACTCTTTTGATTGCATCCTAAAAATCCCCGCCACTATATCAATGTTACCCATTCTCAATACAAGAAAAAAAAAATAAAAAAAAAATAAGATTCAATAATTTATTTATGATTCTAATCTGTGGTTGTCTACCTGTACTTTTTATATCGTCGTAGATACTAATCATTAATCTGTGACTTTTTAGCAGCGCAAAGCTGTAAGAAGTTTTAACTAAATTTCTCTTTGTATGATTAAAGCGACAATTGATAATAATTATTCAGAGAACAAAAAGTGTCAGGATGATTTTGGAAATCAATTTTTGACGTGTTATCGTCTTATAAGTCGATGAACGCCAGCCGCACGCATGAAAAGGCATGACTCATTGCCACGTACTGCGTGCAAGCGAGAACGCGGAACAAGCGATGGAGAGGCAATGTTTTCTTATGACGTTATCACGTAAAATTATCGTCCGTAAACCGACTTTACAGATAACCATTTTTTTTAATAATAATAAAATACTTATGATAAAACGTTATAAATTTTACGTTTAATATTATAAAAAAAATAATATTAATTGTATTTTTTTTAATACATAATAATACTACGTAGAACTTCTTAGACGAGTTCTAAATACGAATGACGTACTTTTATTTAAATCCATAGACTGAAAAAAAAAAACAAAACAAAAGGCGGTAAAAATTGTCTCTTTTTTTCTTTCTTTCTACGTTGTATTTCATCTGCTTAGGGTGATATAATTGTTTTAAAGATATTTTTAGAGATTTATCCATCTCAATAACTTATTGAATTAAATATTTCAGTCTGGTATTATTTCGTACTAAACATTTATTAAGTGTTGTAGCTGATTTTGTGGTAAGTGACAATATTTTATTACTGAGGTGCAATGATGGCTTCTTATTCTTCGTCTTCTCTTCGGACCGTGCAAGTCAAGGAAGCTGCTAATTTCGATGCACCTACTCGAGAAGTTTTCTTATATAATATTCCCGGGGACGGGAACTGCATGTTTTCGGCGCTATCTTTTCATATATACGGTCATATAAACCGATCTCAGGAAATACGATCGCGTATTGTTGGAGGGATTGTTTCGAATTGGGATCGATATGGCATGTTTACAATGCGTCGTGACGAAAGCCCGTATGGGTCGGCTGAAGAATATCGCAATGAAATGATGCAAAACGGAATTTACGGCACTACTACCGAATTGACGATGGCAGGAGAAATATATAAAGATTATATGTTTAAACTGTACATAGAAGGTGTTTATGCGCAAGCATTCGGTACCGGACCTATAGAAAAAATGATCGGTTTTACAGGGCATCTCACGAGCGGTCATTTTGATGTTTTCATCGAAAAGAACGTAAATCAGGTCCCTTCAATAAATAGTCACTCTAATGAACTCCATATTCGCGATTCGCCCAGCGGTGGGCAAATCAATGAGGCCAAATCTCTAACGTTTACAGAGTCACAATCTTATAGTTCAAATCTGAATAGCAATGAATCATTAATGACTATTAGTAATACAGAATGTTCTTTGCCAAATAGGAAGCAAATATTGATAAATTCTCCTACTCTCACGTTTTCTCCTACTTTCACGGAGTCGCAACCCTACTGTTTAAAAGTGAATAGTAATAGTTCCGGCAGTGTCTCATTAAGTACCATCATAAACGAAGAACGTTCTTTGGCAAGCGATGGGCAAATACTAACAAATCAAGTTGAATCTCCAACATTTACGGAGTCGCAACCCTATTGTTTAAAAGTAAATAGTAATAGTTCTGGCAGTGTCTCATTAAGTGCCATCATAAACGAAGAACGTTGTTTGGCAAGCGATGGGCAAATACTAACAAATCAAGTTGAATCTCCAACATTTACGGAGTCGCAACCCTATTGTTTAAAAGTAAATAGTAATAGTTCTGGCAGTGTCTCATTAAGTGCCATCATAAACGAAGAACGTTGTTTGGCAAGCGATGGGCAAATACTAACAAATCAAGTTGAATCTCCAACATTTACGGAGTCGCAACCCTATTGTTTAAATCTTAAAAGTAATAGGTCTGGCAGTGTGTCATTAATCACCACTGTTCATGAAGAACGTTCTTTGGCAAGCGATGGACAAATTTTGGCAAATGAAATTGAATCTCCTACATTTACAGAGTCACAGCCCTGTAGCATAAAATATAGCCTTCGTCCATGTAAAGTAGTATTAGAGCGATTGCCTGTTGATAATCCACATATAACAGAATTATTACAAAATAAAACTGATAGAAAAGAAATGTATCAACAAAACTGTAAACGGTCACGTGGTAGGCCAAAAAAACATAATACTGCAGCTGA
This sequence comes from Melanargia galathea, assembly GCA_920104075.1. Lineage (NCBI taxonomy): Eukaryota > Metazoa > Arthropoda > Insecta > Lepidoptera > Nymphalidae > Melanargia > Melanargia galathea. The sequence goes on from OV049869.1 coordinate 10,329,839, forward strand.
AAAAAAACGTAGGAATTTAGAGGCTGTTTTGCGTTACCAAAAATATAAGCCACAATCTAATAGGAAAGCAGTGCATCGGTATACCGCTGCACACCCCGACGTGCACCGAGGGGCAGTGCAAGTATATACAGCTGCGCATCCTGAAGTAAATAGACAGGCTGCGTTAAGATATCAGCGCTTGCATCCTCAAACCCATCGTGAAAGTGTTAATAAATATTGTGAAACACATCGAGATGAAATACGTCGAGTTAGAAATATTCCTTTAGAAATACGTGGGCTCGGTTTAACGGGTGCACTGAAAGGCAACGATTTAGATCAAATTAAGCCAATTCGTTTAAAACATTCTCTTCTGTGTGAAGAAACTTATAGGTGTATTCACTGCGGCGCAAGACTTTTTGATGAAGAAAAGTCTCGCACAAAGTGGTGTTGTCGACAGGGCAAATATAATGTTGACCCACTTGGACCACTAGATGCCCAGTTTTATGCAAACGAATTTTTTTTAAAAAACGCTAGAGCGTATAATAATCTGTTCAGCTTTTCAGCGCTAGGTACAACTCACGGCTTTCAAAGACCTGCGGGTCACGGTCCTAATTTAGTCAAAGTACAAGGGCGCATTTACCATCGCGTCTTTGATTTGGCTTATAATGGTAGTACAAATAATACAGCATTATATATACACGACGGAGAAGAACATCAAAGATTAGGAACTCAACAAAATTTGTGCCCCAATCTTATCAAGGAGATTTATGCGTACTTAAAAAATAACAATCCCTTGATAAAAAATTTACACTTATTAAATAATCACCCGAGTTCAGAAGCTCGATTAATTTTTCAAAATACAAGTCGACGTACTCATGGACCAATATTAGGAGATAGACCGGTGTCGAATGAGCTTGCAGGTTTGATTGAAACTTCAAACGAACATCACCCGCGAGCAGTAGTAATATGGAAAATTGGTGAAGCAAAACCACACACAGTACACTACTTACATCCCGCATATGAAGCGTTTCAGTATCCTTTACTGTTTCCTAGAGCTCCTGAAAGATATTCCATTGATATTAAAGATAAAGCTGGCAATAAACTAAGTCAAGTAAAATACTATCGTTGCCAACTCTTATCTGAAGAGCGGTTTGCAATCTTACGACGCCTTTCGCAAGAATACTTTGTTGATATGTGGTGCCGGACCGAAGAAGAGCGTCTACAATATTTCAAAGGGATTCAAAGCGAACTAAGAATTGCAACCCGACGTGAAATTGACGAAACGATGGTAGGTGAAGGCATCCGACCCGGTAAAGTATATTTACCGGCGAGTCTTACGAATAGCCCACGTTATATGCAGATCAGGTACCATGATGCTATGGCCATTGTTGCACGGTTGGGAAAACCAAGCTTTTTCCTCACTGTTACATGTAACCCGAAATGGCCAGAAATAACTAACAGTTTATATCCCGGCCAACAGTCAACAGATCGCCCTGATTTGTGTGTGAGAGTATTTCAACTAAAGTTGTCAATACTGTTGAAAAAAATCAGATCAAAAGATTTCTTTGGTACCATTGTGTCAATTCTACATGTTATAGAATTCCAGAAAAGGGGTTTACCTCACGCACACATTACGTTCCGCGTAGAAGGAGGAGGGCCCATCGATAGTATGGATATTGATAAATTTATTCAAGCAACTATACCTCCACCGGAACAGGGACGACTGAGACAACTGGTTTTGCAACACATGGTGCACGGCCCATGTGGCACAGAAAGGTCACCCTGCTATGATCAAGCTGCTGGGAAATGTTCGAAAAAATTCCCTAAAAGTTACACTGAAGTGACGTACACGGATGAACGAGGCACAGTACACTACAAACGTCCAGCTGGCAATCAGCCGGCAATTCGTGAACGAAATCAAACTTCAGTCACTAACAGGTGGATTGTGCCGTACAACCCGACGATACTATTGATGATGGAGTGTCATTGCAATTTGGAAATTGCTTCCACCTCCAAAGTGGTTAAATACCTTTACAAGTATCTGCACAAAGGTCCCGATCACGCAAAAGCGGGGGTGACAGAAGTATTTGACGAAATAGAACACTACGCTCAATATCGATATGTGAGCGCTTCAGATGCAATGTGGCGTCTATTGGAGTTTGACATCAGCTGCAGATACCCAACTGTTGTTGCACTACCGGTACATTTACCCGACGGAGACGCGATTGTTTTCCGTACCGGAACCGAGGCGCAAGCATCAGAAAATTATATGTCCAAATTGAAAATTTACATGACGAGGCCTTCAGATCCTGAGTTGGATGAATGTACTTACATAATGTTTTATGAAAGGTACAATGTCGAAACTCAGGTCCGGCCTAATTCAACTGTACAAGTGTTGGCTCATGAATCTGGAAAATATTTTATTACAAAAAGAGTACGAGGCGAAATCGTGGCTCGGATTGTCTTTATATCTCCTACACTCGGTGAACTTTATTTTCTGCGAATGTTACTCATGCGTTATCCGTGCCGGAGCTACGACGAACTGCGAACTGTCAACAATATAATTTACGACACTTTTCAAAAAGCAGCGTTCGAACGTGGTATTCTGAACGATAACCAGGAGTATGAATCGGCAATAGAAGAGGCAGCCGGCTTCAAGACCGGCAAAGGTTTACGTCAGCTTTTCTTCGCACTTATCATGGACGGTGCCCCAGCCCTTCTGTTATGGGATAAATACCGTGATCATTTGTGCGATGATTATCACAGAGGATGTGAATCTGAAATGGAAGCCGCTTACGACCACGGCCTTCGAGACATGGAACAAATGTTACGTGCTCATGGTCGCTCGCTATCAGATTTCGGTTTGCCAGATGTAAGACACAGTATTACCGAGCTTGACAGAGAAACTGGAAGATGGAATGATGAGGCAACTGTCATATTAAATGAATGGGAGTCAAAATTAAATTCGCAGCAACGGGCTATATATAACACAATCGTATTACTTACTAAAGATGATTGTGAGGATACGCCCCCGGTGTTCATCGATGGTCCCGCCGGAACCGGAAAAACCATCTTGCTTAACGTGATAGCTGCAAAAATTCGTTCTAATGGACATATTGCCCTATGTACGGCTTCCACGGGCATAGCTGCACTAAATCACGACGGAGGTGTTACAGCACATTCAATGTTTAAGTTACCGTTGGACTTTGAAGGTGGTAATGCAGTGTGGGGAATTTCAAACAATTCTCAAAGAGCAGCTCTGATCAAAGCAGCACGTCTTATCATTATCGATGAGGCACCAATGGCTCACAGGTACCTGCTTGAAACAATTGACCGTGGTCTCAAAGATCTAATGGAATGCAATACCAAACCCTTTGGAGGCAAAGTGTTGGTATTGGCCGGTGATTTTAGACAAATACCACCGGTGATAACAGGAGCAGGAGAACGTGACATATGCCGAGCGTCAATAAAAAATTCTGAAATCTGGCGCTACATTCAAAAATTCAAGTTAACTGAAAATCAGCGTGCAAAAGAAGACCCACAGTTTGCTAAATTTGTGTTGAGTATTGGTGAAGGTGAAGCTGAAACGACTGAAGAAGATTTATTAATTTTAAAAAAAATCAATTACGTAAATAGTTTGCAACAATTAATTGATAATATATATCCACAGTACGAAGTCTGTGATCCTGAAAATATATGTAAAAGAGCTATTCTATCTGGAACTAATGAAAACATAAGAGATATAAATCAAAAAATACTTGAATTGATACCTGGACCAATGACTATCTGTTACAGTGCTGACACCACCGACCACCTGAATGACAACTCAGCTGAACGATTAGAAGGCAATGTTTTAAATTCTATCACAGCACCCGGTGTGCCGGATCATGACTTGAAACTGAAAGTAGGAGCGGTCGTAATTCTTATTCGAAACTAGCTGACCCCCGCAACTTCGTTCGCGTGTTTATAGGATTTATATAGGATCGGATCGGATCCCATAATTATTTTATGTACCCAAACTAAATGTAGCCTAAGTTACTCCTTATAACATTGAAAGTTCCATTAAAATCGATCCAGCCGTTTCGGAGATTAGCTGGAAGAAATAGACAGACCGATAAACATAAATTTAAACGCACACCAGTTTAAAATAAGCCGTACGTTCAACGATCCGGGTCCCAAGTTATTTGAACCCAATACTGAGGGTTCTAATGTCTGTCATTTCTAAACTAAAAGACCTATGACCTTGAAATATTTACGGAACAATAACTAAAATATTAAATTTCTAACAAAAAAAGAATGAGTAAAATCGAACAACGCGTTAATGAATTACAGCTAAATACACGTTTTAACTTTCATCCCCTCTCCCAAGGGAACCGTGCTGAATTTCGGGATAAAAAGTATCCTATAACCTACCTCGGAGTATAAACTCAAATCGTACCAAGTTTCATTCGAATCCATTCAGTAGTTTCGGCGTGATGCGCGGCCAAGATACAGACAGACAGACAGACAGACAGACAGACAGACAGACAGACAGACAGACAGACAAAAATGAAAAAAATTGCAGTTTTGGCTTCAGTATCGATTATAGAGTGCCCTGCAATAAAAATTTTCAAAATATCTTCAATGTACAGAATTGGATCTGTTACAGTTTTATTATATTATAGATATCAGTTTCACACACCGTTTAGTTAATGGTACAAAACTAATTATAGATAAAATTTCAAAATTCACTCTCTTAGCACATCACCCAAATAGTAGTGAGCCTATCGTCATACCTCGCATAACTTTTAAATTTAAAATAGGCCGAAACGGTGTAGAAATGACTCGCAAGCAATTCCCTGTCAAGTTGGCTTATGCTATGACATTTAATAAATCTCAAGGGCAAACTCTTGATCGTGTGGGAGTAGATCTAAGAAGTGATGTTTTTTCACATGGACAACTGTACGTCGCTTTGGGCAGAGTGCGACACAGTCATAATTTGCAAGTTTTAATCCCGCCAGAAAGAGTCAGCAGAAATTACGCTCTTACAAAAAATATAGTTTATAAATCATTAATAAACTAAAATTCAAAAGAAAATCGTACAAAAACCTTAATTCTCCTCAATAACGCAATAATTCTCCTCAAGAAGCATCTCAATAGCGCAACGGTGGTCGGTGGTGGTGGCGCAGATCAAAAAACCGTGAGGTCGACGGATCAAACCATAGGATCAAACCCCATTGTCGTACCCACTCTTAGCACAGGTTTTCACTTAATTGGAGGAGAAAGAAGAATATTAGTCATGTTCGTCATGACTAATATTCTGTAAAAAAATCTTTTCAAAGTTTGCTTCTGTAATTAATTAAAAAAACATGTAATATGTAAATAATACGTACCTTATGTGTAAATATCTAATATGTAATGTGTTATGTAGGTAGATTACGTTAAAATTAGAATATTCTTGAACAATGTGTTCACATTCTATAGGTTCTTATTTCTGTTTTATTATTATTATTTTATTGGCTTCATATGTTAAGTTTTCAACTATTAACAGTAATAGAAGGTAAATTGAACGGACTAAAGGGTACCAATTCTAACATCTTTAATGTCTGAATTATAGGCATCTTTTGCTTGCTTACCTATATCAAAACATATTTTTAAATAAGTAGGTATGTAGATGTATTTTTGTTATAGTTAGGACACATATTTGTTTTAGTGTTTATGCTATTTATTTATGTATCGTGGAGCAAGGTCGCAAAAATATTTAAATTTTTATAATATTTTTGCTACATTGCAATAGGTCTCATTATTCAGGCATGCAGAATACTTTCTACCCGATTACGGCAAAGCCAAAAGGAGAGTTTATGATTTCGCAGTCAAAATTTTTATTCTGTTTAAAATGGCTGAAAATGGGAGAACCACGTAAAAAAAAACGAGCTGGAGTCATACCTCCAGGGTGGCTTGGAAACTGGCTTATATTTACACTTACACTTTTTTATTATATAAATTAATAAGTATAAGTAAGTAAATATAAGTTTTTATTATATAAAAAATATTTTAGTTTTTTTTTTGCGCGGAACCCGCTATCCCTTTTTCTAAATAAAAGTAGCCTAATATAAGAGTAGCTAGGGTAAGAATAAATATTTTTTTCCGATAAACCCTAAAACGCAAAACTGTTACACACCAAAACTTTAAATCCAAACGGACCCCTGTCCACTCATCTACGCGGTCCGCTTTAGCGGGCCGCGCACCCACGCGCCGTACTAGTTTTATACAGAGCCTGAACCCTCAAAATTTTCGTGATGACAATAGTCTAGATATGTATGTAGATATGACCTGCCCGAGAAAGTCGTGTTAAAATCGGTTCAGCCATCTGAATGTTCTAGATCTGACTACACTCGTCCGAAGCCACGGTCCAAGACACGTTAGCTAGTGCACCGATAAATTCAAATAATAAAACCGAGCCGTTCAACATCAGTTGATATTACTTTTCGGTCAGTAAATTTGTGGGCAGCGTTCAAAATTGCGAATTTATTGCATTCGCCACTTGTTTGTCAAGTCGGTCAAAGCTTTGTACCTACATACGTTGATACGTGACAAGGTATTACCGGAAATTAAAAACCGTTTTAAATAAAAGCTACCGGTTAACTGTGGTAATAAATCTGTCATTTAATATGGAAATTACCTTTTGGGAAAACGTCGTGATTTTATCTCCGTACTGCAAGGACAAAGAGTACAGTTAACGTTAATTTGACAATAGCGTCTCAGAAAGTAGGATTTCTTCATATGAGTTGGTACTAAATGATAAGTTTCATTGTAGTTAATCTCAGCCGCAAATTCAAACGATACAGATCTGAGGCTGGCGTTGTCTGTCTTGCGTAGGGCTCAGAGACAGTTAATGATTCGGAAATCATTCGGGGATAGGATTGAAGGATAAGAGCTCTAGTTTCAAGTGAATTTGAATCCAAGTGTGTACCTATAGCTCGTTCTTTAGTATAACTGTACATTGTTCGTTCTTAAGTACAAGTTTTCATTTAGTATAGAAATTAGCTTTTAGGAAAACGTCGTGATTTGACATTTCCATGCTAGACAGATTTACGCACAGTTAAGGTTAACTTGATACACTAGAGCCTCTGGCTAGACACGGTTTCTAACGAATTGTATGCGTAATTACGTACGATTTGGAATCCCAGCACATTAATCCCAAGACAACGATCATAATGTGATTAATGCACAATGCACATGTTGTCTCTTCTTGTAACTATTTCGTTGAGTTTGCGTGGAGGTGCGCGCACCACGTCACTTCTGTATCCCTACTAATATTATAAACGCGAAAGTTTGTTAACATGGATATATGGATTGTACCTATGTTTGTTACTCTTTCACGCAAAAACTACTGAACAGATTTGGCTGAAATTTAAAACACACATAGTTTGCAACCTGGAATAACACAGGCTATTTTTATCCTGGAAAAATCCAAAGTTCCCGCGAGATTTTGGAAAAACCGAAATTTGCTATAGCAATCTACAGCTATAACAGCTATAAGTAGATTACTATGTATAGCAAACTTCCTTGAAAGCAGGTATAAAGGTTGGAAAAGGGAGCGGGAACGGGAACGGGAAATCCAAGATTGCTTCTGGATTTATGAAAAACCGAAATTCACGCGGGTGAAGCCGGGGGCAAAACCTTATCTTCTATCTATCTATTCTATCTTCTATATCTATATCTATACATATAATAAAATCGTAGACTTGCCGTATCTGTACATTGAAGATTTTTGCAAAATAATGACTGGGGGATATTAGGGATAAGTAATAGACCGTGAAAAAGCTATTTTTGAAATTTTTGTCTGTTTGTCTGTTTATCTGTTTGTCTGTTTGTCTGTTTATCTGTTTGTCTGTTTGTCTGTTTGTCTGTATGTTTGTGCGCGCATCACGCAAAAACTACTGAATGGATTGAAATGAAACTTGGTATGATTTAAGTTCATACTACGGAGTAACATATAGGATACTTTTATCCCGAAATTCAGCACGGTTCCCTTGGGAGAGGGGATGAAAGTCAAAATGTGTACTTAGCTGTAATTCATTAACGCGTGGTCCGATTTCATTCATTCTTTTTTTGTTAGAAAGGAAATACTTTAAAGATTACTGGCTAATCTCTTAAAGGCTGGATCGATTTTGATGGGACTTTCACTGGCGGATGTTTACATTTTGATCTACCTAAACATCCGCCAGTGAACTTTTGACAGTTTTTAGCAAGGTATGAGCTCAAAGGATCTTAGGAAAGGCAAAATGATTCCCACGGGATGTTTAAAAACCAATATCCACGCGAACGAAGTCGCGGGTTTCCACTTGTACTATAATAATATCTTCTATGGAAGGTAACAGCGTAGGTACGTACGTATCTGAAAATAAATGACGATTTAATACGTATAAATATTATTTTTCTTTCATTATAAAAATAGGTAATAATATAATATTACTGCTGCACAGTAATATATTGCATTCCATTTCTGAAGTTCTGTTGGACATAAAAATAAAAATCTAATTTTCCTGGCAGTTATATTGCCCCGTTTTACTAGTTCACCGCAACGACGGGATATTATTGTATACTAGCCAGCGACCACAACTTTGCTCGTGTAACAGCGGATTCTTTATTAATTTAAGATTCCACTGACAACTTCTGATACCGGCTGTAATTATCAGTGACCAAGCAAAAGTCTAGTAGAAATGAGTTTTCACGCAATTATGTAGAGTTTATTTTCACTGTTAAAATATAATATCCAGCTCTAATGAATGTCCAATCCTCCAATCTCTAGTTTTGTTTTCCTTTTAATAATAGACTAGGAGCATCAATTTATATTTGTGTCAAGGCGTTTCGTTGATTTACTTCATGATAGATTCATTACATAATAGATTTATTTCATGATACATATAATCCATTGAAATGTTACAATTTAAGGACCGAATATTGCATTTTTAATTTAGGGCAAAAAGTTATATAAACATATTAGTAGGCAAAACAATTTGCTACAAATTATGTCTTTACGAATTTTTTGTAAGACGCATAGTTTCCGAGATATCGCGAAAAAAGTGTTTTCCAAGATGGCGGCCGGGGGACAAGGGTGGCGACCCCACAAACTTGAGGTTAAGCTTCTATTGACCCCCCACACATGTCCCAAAAATAAAATTGCGTCCTCTAATAAATGCAAAGCTCATGTAACATTTCAATGGACTAATATGTATATTGCCAAGAAGATTGTGCGGGGGATTCAAAATTTGACAGAAAATAATTCTCGCGCATTCGTACATAAAACGTCACCCCATCAACACTAGGAACAGGTAGAAGAGATAGAATACATCATCCTAGCATCAACACCACTCAACGGTTGAAACCAAAGAAAGTTAACCCGTCAACTAGGTACGTACCTTTATCGAACGACAAACTCAAACAAATTTGCGGTTTCACGATCCGTTTATGACATCCGACTCTCCCGCCGCGATTTCCGCTCGCTACGAAAAACATTTCATACAAAATGTACTATGTTAGAGCATATCACTGCCGCAATTCCACGGTAGCTCCGCTGCGTATCAAAAAGCAGAAAAGTAGACGGTTCGTATTTGGAATACTAGTCAGCTGCGAAATTGCAATTTGGATGCGATTATTGTGCAGTTGACATAACTGTCGAGCAACGGTGCAATCGACGTTCAATGCGTTCCGACAGACGTGCATGTGCATGCATGTGGCAGTGCCGCCTGCACGCGCCTACTGAAGGGTTAGAATATGATAAGTCGTTATTGTAAGCTGAAACTATTTATCTTATGTACCGTGTTATCAGTGCAGCGGTGCAGCTGTTCTTTAGAAACTAATTAATTGTACCAGTAATTTGTTATGTCGCTTACGCCTTGATAGGTTGTGTGGAAGTTAGCTAAGTTATACTCGTTAACAATTTTTGCAATGCACAATTTTAAATATTTATCATTTTTTTATTGGTAGTCTAGAAGTTAGTAGATAAGTGAACGTCATAGTAAATAATCATGTGGTCAGCAACAAGATGCATTTGTAGGAAATCGCCGCACAGGCGTGGAGAGTGGTGGCGACATGCTACTAGAAATCGCCACCCAAAACGCTGACATTAATTGTGTTTAACGGACCACTCTTCCCCGATCTACTCTTGATCATCCTCTCGCGACTCGGACGCCAATACCACGCAGAATTCGCGTCCGTATTCAGGTCGCCAACCACTTGTAAGTTGTACGTGAAGTTTAAGTAGGTATATGCACAGAGCTTAAGAGGAGCGTATTAGCTTCTAGCATGTCTACAAAATATCATTGACTTTGATTCTCATAACAATCTGAAAGTCTGCCCAGGGTGCACTCGAGAGAAACCCTTTTTAAATATCTACTGAAAACTTGTTTTAAATAATCAGTTCTTGAATTAAAAGAATAATTGCTCCAACTGAAATTGCGTTGGGTCCTAACCATTGAATTTTTGTTCACAAAACTTTTAATTTAGCTTTTAATTTTCTACTACCTACCACTGATATTTGTTCTGTGTATATTTATTTATACCTACAAAGCTTTTCATTTTAACATACGAGTAGATACATTAATAACTTTCATAGGCAGCCTGCGTGCAAAAATCACGGCACGGTGAAACGATGGGAGCGATCACCCATAAGCCGAGATTATGTACGTTGACTTTTATCCGTATTTTATCCCTATCCCTGTATATGATATATATGGCTTCAATAGATTTATACCTAGCTGACTCATCCCAGTTTCGCACGGGTAGCTTTCAATATTATAACATCGAAATACATTGGAAAGACAATATGGTGAAACCTATATGAATAAACCTCGTATTTATAATATAGTTTTAAGAAATCTTCCAATCATTCGAAAATTCACGCTAGGTACTTGTGCACAAATACAGTACAGTCATTAAAATCCTTGACTCATTTATTCCAATTTAACAAAATAATTAAGTAATTAACAAAATAATTGATTAAAACTAAAGAACATAATTTAAATCTTACAACTAAACTTTAGCAAATGGACTTAGGTAACAGTTCCTAAGTCACTCGACGGTATATCTCACTGAGTTTCTATAGCCGATGTAATAATATTTTAATCTTATCATTCCAGTCAAGTTCCACGTCTCACGAGAAAACTTTGATCTGCGGTACAACGTTCAAGTGGAACTCGCAACTTTTACCGTAGAACGAAGACCCCTTTTGCTGTTAATGGTGCATGAGAGTCATTACTCATAAGGTAGATAGGTACTAACTACTAGGTATATGCTTCAGAGAATTTGCCAGTCTGTGTGATCATTATTTGATTGTTTGCAAATATTTAAATTTTACCAAGCAGCTATCAAAAATGGTAATTTATAAAATACCTATCTCGTATTTTTAAGATACAGCAGCTATTTTGCTTCAATTTATTTTTCGCAAAATGTTTTTATTTCGCACATCGTTATTAACTAAAATGACAACTTCTAATTTAGGCTAGTCTAGAATAAACATTGCACGAAATTTATACAAAAAGATAACTACCTACGTGATAGTAGTTGGACGCAATTTTCTCGTCACAACCCCTAATTGCACAGTTTATGTCGAAGTCAAAGTTATCTTTTGTCATGCAGCTGACTAAGCATGTTAGACGGGTCTACGGCTTCTTGTTTGGTGGACCGGAGCCTGTGACTGGATGTTTACCGGATAATTAATACCGTCCTCTGGATAGGTAATTTAACAAAGTTTTGCTCGGTTCAAATTGGTTCAAACTTTTTTATTGCCAAGCCATCGTGTCACCTACTTCGATACAACTCGCAAATCGGATAGCCCGCGAGGCATGAGCTTAGCTTTGCGCTCTGACTGTAACTATAACAATACCTTCATAAAGTTCTTCTAGAAGCCGCGCTAGACTGAACAACATTCCACCACCACCACCACCAATACAGCCTTTTAACGTCCCATTGCTGGGCAGAGGCCTCCTCAGGAGAGCGGGATCTAGAGCTTAGACCCACTACGCTGCTCCAATGCGGGTTGGCGGGCTTCTAGAAGAAAAAGGCGGAAGAACAACATTAGCTTCTATTAAATTTTTAATATATCGTGTCCTAATTATTCTTAAACAAGCACAAGCTTATATAGGTATTTTCGTTTATATATTATGAAATCAAAAATAAATAATAAATAATCTTTCAAAGAAATATTGTATGTACCTATCTTATAAACAAGACAATTGCACTAAGGGAACATAAATCCTTGACTAGAAAGAGCACTGAGCCTCCATCTACGAAGTAGATTGAGAAATAAGCTCCACAGCCAACAACTTTTATTATTTTACAACAATCACTACATAGTATAAAACAAAGTCGCTTTCTCTGTCCCTATATCCCTATGTCCCTATGTATGCTTAAATCTTTAAAACTACGCAACGGATTTTGATGCGGTTTAATAGATAGAGTGATTCAAGAGGAAGGTTTATAAGTAGAAAAATTGGACCCGGTAGGTGGCGCTAATAGCGGGCAGGACGACGTCTGCCGGGTCCGCTAGTATTTAATAAAGAAAATTGAAATACCTACACTGAAACTACTACATATCTCGATCGAGACCTTACGGACGCGGTCGCGTCAATATCAAAGGATTCTATCTACAATTTCGAATTTGTTAACTTGCTAAATTATTTAAATTTAAACTAAAAGTAGGTAATAAATTATTTAAGCTCCTTAGTACCCGATTACGAAAACGCACGTGAAAAGTTTTATCATTGAAATTTCTGTTCTCTACTTAGGAAATGACAACAACTTATTTACTCTGTTATAGTTTTATAAGTTGTACCTACGAACTTATGTGTCTCATTACAGGAGAGAGAATAGAGTTAGGTACTCAATTGTATTGCAGAGCATTGCAAACAGATCGCCGGCAGCTTTCGTGAGAGACTAAGCGCGACCGTTTCTGAATTAATCCGGTCCGGAGAGGCATTAGCGGACCCTCGTCTATGCTTTGTTATGCTCTTATTCTAACGTTTTAAGCCACTTGAGTCCCGTTTTAAAGAGAAACCTGTTTAAAAATACAATGGACATCTTTAAAATCTCCTCGACAATTTATGATACCTTGATTCTTAAACTGTATTAAAAAAGAAAAGCTCACCCGAATAACACCGCAATTCACTCACAATTTAAGAAAGAAAAAAGAATACAATTTGGAAGTAACTTGGTATAAATAATGTAGCCCATAAAATACATGTGCATCCAGATGTGATGCAAAAACATAAAATTATACATCAATGTGCAAAAATGATAAGTACATAGGTAGTTGTTTTCATCCTTCCAGTGCTACATACGACTAAGTATGTATTAACAAAGGGATATCATTGTTTCAAGTGCCATATGTAGTGTCGCCGCATACTCGTAGTAAACTAACATTACGCCATGCCAGAATGCCGTAAGGCACACAGTAGTTTGTCTGCACCTTTAGCGAGGAAATATTTCAAAGAATATTTCTAGGGCAAGAGCGTTTTTAAATTTTCATCTCCTGTTTATTTCAAAAGGATTAAGCCACTAGAACCGGGATTTATTTTTCGCCTCGAGCAAGTACCTACTTGCCCTTTAATTGAATTCCATTGATCGCAGATATTGAATTAATTGAAAGCCTCCTGCGATTTCACAGGATATTTTCGGGACAAAATCATATTTCGCAATGAATTTAAAAAAAAACCGGTCAAATGCGAGTCAGACTCGCGCACCGAGGGTTCCGTACTCCAGAAGTATAAGTACAGTCTGTTTTTCATTAAAGGTAAGGTGCTAATTAAGCTAGGCCTCTAAATTGTATGAGCACTCATACAACTCAGAGGTCTATCTTAATTGGCTCAACTATGTATGTATGGGGACACCCTTTAATATCCAACTTTTTTTAGTTTTTGGAATTTTTCCTTTATTTGTGGTGTAAGGCTTTTTGCCAAATTTCGCAATTCTAGGTCAACTGGAACTACCATTTAGGTTTTCGATCCAAAACCTATAGCGTACTTCCGGTTGACCTAGATTTGTCAATTTTGGTCAAAAGCAAGGTCTTACAGATTAAGTAAAGGAAAAATTCCGAAAAATAAAAAAAGTTGAAAATTAAGGTAAATTTTGGTACTTACAAGTTTTCGTAAAAATCCAAATTTGCCCATATCTTTTTATTGCGTGGACTCAGGACCTTTTTATACACCTAATAGGGACTATAGACCTTAGTATCTGGTATAAATTTTAACTTGCTAGGTCCACGCGTTCCTGATAAAATCGGTGGTGACACACGGACAGACAGACGGACAAGAAAGTGATCTTATAAGGGTTCCTTTTTTACCTTTTGAGGTACAGAACCCTACAAATATTAATAACTTACATAGAGCCATTTTAATAAGCTAACTTTTGGCAGTTATAAAATAGTAAGTATCTAAAATAGTATCTATAAAAAGTATCAGCATATAAGTGTAGTACAGGTACTTAAATGTAGGTAATAAAAATGTTAGACTTGAGGTCTAACGTCTAAAATATCTTGAAGAGGACGTTAAGCCTCGTGTCCCCATTATTATCGTTGTTATTAAGATAAACGTTAATCCTACCCCACCTCTTCTTGTCCCCTAAGCGGACGCCAGCAATTCAGGATAAAGCTAAGTAATAAAATAAGAATTACATTCCTAATCGTTAACCTTCCATTTCACCTTCTGATAAAATAATCTTTAACACAATCAGAAAGCAAAGCCTCTCTCTCTATATAGGAAGGACTCTATAGTTCTGTCTGTTCTTTATTATGGTAGGAGCGCATGTGCGCCACCGACACCTACACGCCACTTTGTGAATGACAGAAACGTAGCGTCGGATATGCATCCACCACACTCAGCAAGACGTTGGATCGTTTAAAAAGGGAGGCGTGTGTTGGATTCGTATCATGTAGGGTGCTGGTCCTAGTTGCAATAGTGCAAATCAGTCGATTGCGCTGGTTAAAAAACTTTAACCCAAATCTAACTGACTTACTTTGGAAGACAATTTCGTTTCCTACGTGCCTCAATGACCACGTTAAGCCATTGGTTCCAGTTATTATCTATCATTAATATATAATCGTTAAAACCTAGAAATCGAAATTCCGTATTCTTAGTTGAGTCGTATGCGGAATGACCTGGGAATCCATCTATTACAATCTCAAAAACCCCCTATATGATTAATGGACAGAGGTCATCGCAAATAAGGAGCTGGTTTATGTATGTAATAAGGTGGTGGCTTATGACGATAAAAGACGCGAGAAAGGATGTTGATGGAATTGTCTCGACACGCGTGGAGTGGCGACGGACGGCTTGGAGTGGGTGCGATTCAGGCAATGTGTTTCTGCCATTATTCTTTCTGTATATAATATCTAGTTATATTGAATAAAATATATTAATATACGATTTCTTAATATAAGTATAAGAATAATGATATAAGTTCATAAATGATCCATAGTCATAATCACAATCACAATCTATACTAATATAATAAAGCGGAAGAGTTTGTTTGTTTGAACGCGCTAATCTCAGGAACTACTGGACAGATTTCAAAAATTCTTTCACCGTTGGATATGTACGTGACCCCTGAGTGCTATAGGCTATATATTATGTACCACGGGCGAAGCCGGGGCGGACCGCTAGTAATATTAATATAAAGGCGAAAGTTTGTGTGTGTGTCTGTTCCTCTTTTCCGCCGCAACTACTGAACCGATTTGGCTGAAATTTTTAATGGAGATAGATTATGCGCTGACTTAACACATAGGTAGGCTACTTTTATCCCGGAAAAGTATTCCTGTGGGACTAAAATAGATACAAACTACCAAAAACGCCATAGAGGGCGCTGACTGTTCTTAGGTAAATCACGCTCACATAACAGATTATTGCAATAGTTTGCTGTGTTGCATGCATTGGCAACATATAGGCTACTTTTTATCCTGGAAAAATGGACAGTTCCTACGGGATATTGAAAAACCCGAAATCTATATCTACAGCTATAGGTAGATTACTATAGCGAACTTCCTTGGTAGGTATAAAGGTTTGAAAATTGAGTGGGAACGAGAACCGGAAATCCACGATTCCCTCGGGATTTTTTTAAACCGAAATTCACGCGGGCGAAGACGCGGGCAGATGCTAGTAAAAAGTAAAAGTGGAATGAACTTAATAAGACGAAGCAGTTTGGTTTGGTTGAGATGGGATGGACTATATTGAGTGTTTACAATAGAGGCAATCATGCGGCTCCATTCCAACTTCCAAGACCTTTCGAGACACGTATGAAACTCCGAGTGTAAGCATACGCGACTGAAAATGTTAGTAGATAATTATTATTAATTAATGAGGAGACTTAGGGAGAGAGGCTGTGGCCCACGCTCTGGTGCCTTCCTGGTCCAAAGGCTATCCATCGCCATCCAGCGTGGTAATGCGGCCAGTCTGATGGGTACCTTTGAACCAGGAGCCACCAGGGGTGGACTTTTCGACTAGTTTTTATAATAAATATATTATTATCTTTAAATTATTTATTGTGTTTATTAGTTTTAATTATATTATGTATTATGTAAAAAAAAAAAATTTGTAGATAAATCATCAAAAATTAAAATTCATCTATTTATATTATATTATGATTATTAATTAATCATATCCTGGACTGAAATTTGTTAGACAACCCATATGCAATATATTTATTGACTTATTAAATTAAATATAAAATAATCAAACTGGTGAAATGTTTAATTTTTTTTTAAATTATTAATTAATTATATCCTGGACTGAAAGTTAGGCAACCCATATGCAATATATTTATTGACATATTAAATTAAATATAAAATACGTTTCATCAAATAAACATCTCGGTGAAGGTCGTTGTATAGCGGGATCTTAGACCATAATATTAATAACTACATTCAATGATTAAGTATATTCAATTTTGTTGTAAAGTATTATCGATATAATACGACTGTTGCCCAGCGGATATCGATACGGTCTCGGCGGACCCGTCGCGGTCACAGGGGCCTGCAAGTGACAGGTAATCGATGTGGTCTACTAGTTTATTCGGCCATCGATACACTTGACAAGCGTATCTGCTCGATACACGAATAGATGCGAGTATTTAATACCGATTAATTGACGTAATTGTGAATTAGAGAAAAATTCGTAAAAGTACTCAATGAATACAAGTAAAGTGCATCAGTTATTCTCGAGTGAGAGAGAATGGAAGATCAATGTTAATACATACTAATATTATAAATGCGAAAGTAACTCTGTTTGTCTATTACGCTTTCACGCCAAAACCGCTGAACCAATTTCTATGAATTTTAGTTTAGAGATAAATTAGACTTTGTAAACAGGACATAGGCTACTTTGTACCCTAGACGAAGTTGTAGACATCAGCTAGTATTGTATATAAATGTCACGTCCCAAAAATGTATGTCTAATTTTAATCAACGCAAAACAGTAATTGACGATCAGAAGATCATATTTTATTCATCATATTTTTATTTATTTTAAAGCTCTTAGAAAGAGCCCAGAATAAAATAACTAATCTCAGTTATTTTATTCTGCGCTCTGGCAGTGACACTGTTAACACAATAGTCACTTAATTAGATCCAAGGTTTACATCAAGAATTCATATTTTACTCGTACTAACTACTATGGTAAAAATCTGTTTGTTAAAATCATATACTTAACTATTATTTGACTCACAAACATCATTTAGAAGTGGGCGAGGTAACTCTCTGGAAGTCGCGAGCTCTTTGTAAAGTTTCACACGGATCAAAGTTTCCTCGTCAGACACGAAACTTGACTTGAATGATAAGATTAAAATATTACAACGCGCACAGGAGCTCGCTGAGAATACCTGCCAACTTCGTAACAGTTTTTGTTATAACCCGTTTGGTATAACAAATCTCCCGAAAGTTTCTCTCTCTTATGATATCTAAGTAAGAAATATCATTAGCACAGTACAATTTCATGAAAAAATATGTATACCTATAACTAAGTTAAGAGCCCTCTCCATGGCATCGACAAATCGTTGGTGAGTGGAGTCTAAAACAGTGATTTCTGCATTTAGAGAGCGAGACGTCTTCAGTAAAGAAGAGTACTAAAAATATATACATAAATAAATAATAAATTAATTAAATAAATAAATTTTGCTTGAGATATCATGATTTTTAGTGAAAAACGGCAAAGTAAAAAGATGCAAATCTAGGTTTGGAATTTCGCCTATTTTAGCAAATATTTGGCAATTTTTTACATGAACTAAAGACATTTGTAATTATTATGAAGTAACCTATGATAAGACTTCGGTTGTTTTTCAATTTTCTAGTTTCTTATATAGTTTATTTACGCACGAAGTTGCCCCAAAATTTGCCCAAAAATAGTGATTTTTTAAAGCATCATAACTTTCAAAATAAATATAATTTTACTAATATTTTTATTTTATGGCATAGATAATGGAGATATAAATTGATATCTGGCTTAACTTTAGACCTATTGCGACAAATATTAGAATAATAGGCGTAATACGTTTGTATGGAGAAGCGCGTGAAGAGAGCGGCCTTAAGGTCCAGTTGTCTCTGTCAGTTTTCTTTATGTTTATTTAACCGACAAGCCGACAGATTTATTGACAACGTGTAAATTCACCCTGGTAGAGTCCAATACCTCGCTTCGTTCCGACCGATTTTTTCTTTCTCTTATGGACTCTTATATACTCTGGACTCGCCTTTAACAAAGAAAATGTTTGGCGCGCATTCTATGCATTTGCTGGCGAAGTGTGCGTGAATGGTTTATTTATTTCGTCATAGTGACACAATTTTTCCAAATGTGAATATTAATTGCGCATCTGGGCCGGGGAGGACCTCAAAATTTTAAAGAAAATATTTCTCGCGCATTCATGCCTAACACGTCGAATGACCTCTCTTTTTTATTTACCCGACTGGGTATATGTGGTTCACCTGTGTGTCTGTGTGTATGTATGTCCATTCCTATGTCCGCTTGTAACTAATCAACGGCTCAACGGATTTTGATAAATGATACGTCATTAGATTCGTCTTGATGACGCGAGTGTCACTAGGTACTAAATTAAAAAAAAAATCAAAATGGCGGACTTCGACAAAATGCGCTTTAATGTGCGAGCTGAAAAAAAAATTATTCTTTAAGACCCTCGAATGGGATATCAAAATAAAGGGATTCAAAAGGCAAATACGAAAATGTATACAATTTATATATTTGGAAACAACTTGGAGTGATAAATCGTAGAAAATGACCGTTTCTATGTCAGTTCGTAACTACTTAACGGCTCAACCTATTTTGATAAATTATACGTCATTAGATTTGTCTTGACGGCGCAAATGCTACTGAGTACATAAAATTTATAAAAAATAAAAATGGCGGATTTTATGCACTTTAATGTGCGGGTTGAAAAAAATTTTTTTCTTCAAGACCCTCGAGTGGGGTATCAAAATAAAGGGCTTTAAAAGGCGAGTACAAAAATGTATACAATCTATATGTTTTAAATCAGTTTGGAGTGACAAATCATGAAAAACAAAATAAATAACAACTTCACTGTAAGTGGTACGGTGGTAGTTTATTAATTTTTTAGTTCGTTTTTTAGCATGGCAGTCGGGTTTTTTAATTTTTAAATTAAAGCTTGTTTATACAATGAACACAAAATTACTTTGCTATAATCCGCTTAAAGTGACGCTTAAAGTGAGAGTTAAATTTGTGGTGAATTTGTGTGGTGTTGTGCCTACAAATTTGTCACTGTTAGCGGATTATAGCAAAGTAATTTTGTGTTCATTGTATAATATCATGGAATTCCGCAAAGTAACGCCTACTTATATTCAACATTATAGCTTGTTAGTCTATGCTTCATTCGATCAATTTTATTTATTTGTAATGAAGCACTAGATAGATATAAGAGCGCTTAGACATTTTACAATATGAAATCGGGAGGCTGGGAGGCACTTGCGCTGTAGAGCCTGTGGAGCGGTGCGGGGTGCGGACGGATCAGCTTTCACGCTAAGAGACTTTAAGCACGACCATTTCTGAACTAATCCGCTCCGGAGAGGTATTAGCAAACCCTCGGCGATGCATTGTTGTGCTCTTATTCTAATGCCAGCTACGGAATGCTCTTAGCATTTATGTGAAAACGAAGATAAGCTGACACTGCTGTACTGTTGCACCTACCGGTATAATCTTAATTAACTTTCAAATAAGCCTACTTTACACGCTTGAAATTATACTTGCGAAACTCACAGTCTGAGTTTTGTAGTACCTACAAACCTATAGGATTCCAGATTCTAGAGATGTTGACAATAAATTTGCAGCCTAGATGATCAGCCAGCCAGTAAATCTTTTCAAATGATGTTTTGATTTAATAAACCATAAACTTAACGTATAATTTTGTTATATTGATATAATGCCAGTATAAACAACAACAAAGTTTTAACATCTACAAGTATAAATTAAAAATTTAAAAAACCCCCGACATTCGCCATTTTGTAGCGGTGGCCATCTTAGACCGATTTTCAACAAACATAGCTAACAACACTATCGATTAATTCCCCTTTCAAACAAAAAAAATCCCATTCAAATCGGTCCACCCGTTTGAGCGCCACAGGGGAACAGACAGACACACACACACACACACACACACACAGACACGTCAAACTTATAACACTCCGTCGTTTTTGCGTCGGGATTTAAAAAGCACATAACTCAGACAAGTTGAGTTACATGCCGGGCATCGAACTCAGTCCTGACGAAAGGGAGGCCAAAGTCTTACCACTAGGCCATTACCATCTTTATTATCATTTTTATTTGGACGCCATTGTTCATAGTACATAGTGCACAGCCTACGTCATTAAATGCTGTAAGTGAGAGATATCGAAATCGTTTTGCGAAATAATCCTTCCAAAGAGGTGTTAAACTTCTTGGTGTAGACCACGACAGACAGATACGTATAAGCGCCTGCCGAGAGCCCTCTCAGACACTTCGCGTGAGCACTACGTTGTTTACTTCAAACCTTTGCTTCTAAGCGTTATAACCCGCGGCACGTAGATCGAACACTGAAGGAAAGTGGAGGGGGAAAGCTATTGTATTACGTGCGTGATAGTTTCCATACGCAGCTATCCCCTCCACGTTTCCTTCAGTGTTCGATCTACGTGCCGATATGTTTATACCTACATTTTTTTTCAGTTGGCTGTAATTTCTGAACTATAAAATTGATGACCTTGAAATATATACGGAACAATGTTCAAACTATTTCCTTTGTAACAAAAAAAATGAATGAAATCGAACTACAGATACATAACTGTTTATGAATTACAGCTAAGTACTTTCATTTAACTTTTTAACTTTCACCCCCTCTCCCAAGAGAACCGTGCTGAATTTCAAGATGAAAAGTATCCTATATGTTACTCCGTAGTATGAGCTTAAATCATGCCAAGTTTCATTTCAATCCATTCAGTAATTTTTGATGCGCGCACAAATATACATCCTCTAGTATGAAAATAAAAACGTACCTACAGTGACGACATATGCTTGAAAGGTTGACTAGGTATGGCTGTATTGAAAACCGTAGCTGACCACTTCTGAATAGCGATATTTTCCTTCATTTGCCTGAAAGCCGCTATTGTCTGCCGTCTCGCAAAAATGGCCCGAAATCACCGTCATACGTGAGGACCAAACACCGCAACACACTGAATGCGGATATGTATTGGCAACGGGAAACAGAAATGCGTACAAATATTTTCGATATTTAAAAAAACTAGACAAACATACGAAAATAACGATGCATTTTTTATATTTTTATTCCGAATCGACACTAACAATGGCTGTTTTAGTAGAAACAAATATTTTGTACCTATACATTTTTAGACAAGAGAAAAATATAGGAATACCTGTACCTAGCTAGTCTAAATAATATATAAAATGAAAAGGTGACTGACTGACTGACTGATTGACTGCTGATCAACGTACAGCTTAAACCACTAGATGGATCGGGCTGAAATTTGACATGCAAATAGTTATTAAGACGTAGGTATCCGCAATTAAAAGATTTTTGAAAATTCAACCCCTAAATGGGTAATAGGGGTTGAAAATTGGTATAAGATTTATACGACTCCACGCGGACGAAGTCACGGGCATCAGCTAGTAATGTATATGTATTAATTCTAAGTAACTTTTCTATAAAACATTATACGCTTGTACGTTAGGTTTAAGCACGAAAATATTGAAAAAAATACCAAAGAAAAAGAAAGAAAAGTAAACATTTAATAAGATGAAGTGATATTAGATGGAGATGGAGTATTGACTGTCTACAATGGAGGCAATCAGGCGTCCCCAACTTCCAAGACCTTTGGAAGCACGTACCACACTTCCGAGTTTGCGAGTTGAAGGATCCGACACCGCTGAATTTGGTGTTAGTTAAATGAGGAATTGTGATTATTTGAACAAAATTCCACTGTGAAACTCAATATTTCCGTATTGATATATTTTTTAGATAACTCTAGATTCTTTTAGATAATTATGAGCGTAGGCCTTAAATACTATGTATTTAAATGCATAGCAATATTACTGATATATTACTGATAAGCTGTGATAGCCTAGTGGTTAGGACGACCGACTTCAAATCGGAGGTCGTGGGATCGATCCCGGGCACGCACCTCTAACTTTTCGGAGTTATGTGCGTTTTAAGTATTTAAATATCACTTGCTTTAACGGTGAAGGAAAACATCGTGAGGAAACCTGCATGCCTGAGAGTTCTCCATAACGTTCTCAAAGGTGTGTGAAGTCTGCCAATCCGCTTGGCCAGCGTGGTAGACTATGGCCAAAACCCTTCTCACTCTGAGAGGAGACCCGTGCTCTGTAGTGAGCCGGTAATGGGTTGATGATGATGATGATGATGATTACTGATATTGGATACTTTTTGTGAATGATCGTTTAAAGATGACAAAATAAAAATTATAATGTACTCGTACCTACGGGACTACATCGCTGCTATATAATCGTCCTCTTAGTAACACAGAAACGTATCTATGTACCTACCTTATTCCAAACTATTTAATTAAATAAAGCATTTAAAAATAATAAGTTACTTGCGTTGCGACCCTAAATACGAGTAAGATCTGACACGTATTTTTTCGCATTAAACGTAATATATTAAAAGTACTTAGTATGTATATTCTCAGTATTGTATCATGTCGCACAGTTTTTATCTATTTTCTCAAATTGAACAAAATCGCGATACGTTTTTGTGTTACTAAGGGGACGATCTATAATATAATAAAACTGTAACAGATCCAATTCTGTACATTGAAGATATTTTGAAAATTTTTAATGGAGGGCACTCTATAACCGATACTGAAACCAAAACTGCAATTTTTTTCATTTTTGTCTGTCTGTCTGTCTGTCTGTCTGTCTGTCTGTCTGTCTGTCTGTCTGTATCTTGGCCGCGCATCACGCCGAAACTACTGAATGGATTCGAATGAAACTTGGTACGATTTGAGTTTATACTCCGATGTAGGTTATAGGATACTTTTTATCCCGAAATTCAGCATGGTTCCCTTGGGAGAGGGGATGAAAGTTAAAACGTGTATTTAGCTGTAATTCATTAACGCGTTGTTCGATTTCACTCATTCTTTTTTTGTTAGAAAGGTAGTACTTTATGTATTGTCCCGTAAATATTTCAAGGTCATAGGTTTTTTAGTTCAGAAATGACAGACATTACAAGCCTCAGTATTGGGTTCAAATAACTTGGGACCCGGTTCTTTGAATGTACGGCTTATTTTAAACTGGTGTGCATTTAAATTTATGTTTGTCGATCTGTCTATTTATTCCAGCTTATCTCCGAAACGGCTGGATCGATTTTAATGGAACTTTCAATGGCAGATAGGTAATGTTATAAGGAGTAACTTAGGCTACATTTAATTTAGGTACATAAAAGAATTATGGAATCTGATCCGATCCTATATAAAAACCTATATCTACGCGAACGAAGTTGCGGGGATCAGCTAGTATGTAATACGAGTATAAACTTAGGTGTTACTTACGTAGCCACATTTAGCCGCAATTTATGATGGGTATGGATGAAACGCTTACTTGATCAAACAAATCTATCTGGATAGGGTAGGTAATTTCTTTACAGATACGAAGAAAACCAGTCTACGATGAAAAAAAAATATATAAACGCTACATAATACTGTATTATTATGAAAGTAGAATGTTCTGCGATTAGATCAATCAAGCGATACCTACCATAAATATTATTTTAAATGGGGTTTAGGAAGTTTATAGTACCTCGGTCTCCGGGGCCAGCGGCGGTCACAGAGGCTGCAGATGACAGGAAATCGATGTGCAGCGCTACTTTATTCGGCTATTGGTACAGTCCGCAAGATGTGCATCTGGTCGATTTATTTTATACCAGCTGATGCCCGCGACTTCGTCCTCGTGGATATAGGTTTTTTTTAAATCCCGTGGGAACTGTTTGATGTATAATGGACAAAAGTCAGGTGTATACAAACTCAAGTGCCCCGATTGTAGTGCTATATATGTTGGTCAAACTGGACGCAATTTTGCAACTCGACATAAAGAATACTTGCTGCCTTTATAAACAACCAGCCTCAAAGATCTCATTTCGCAAAACATCTTTTGGATAGTGGACATAGAATAGACGATGGTCACACATTTGAAATTTTACACACATGCTGCAAAGGTACTGTGCGTGTTAGAACAATTGGAAATAGTTGGGCACAGCGGTGGAAGTGTCGAATTGCTGAATGAGCAAGTAAATGTGTCATCTTCACTGTTGCTCAACATATTTAGGGGGCGTGGCCAGAGAGAAAGTGAAAGGAGGGTAGATGACTAAGCGGGGATAGAATATATAAGACCGCTTTCGTCACTTTGCAATCTTGAGAAAGCTGCCAAACATCCCAACCCTCTCGTGGTGCAGGCGTCATCTTACGTTCCAGATCTCACCGTCCCACCAGATAGGAGACGCCCGAAGCACGTCCTTTTCGATCCTGACGACCAGACAACGACCGACAATGCCCTCTCGCAGCTAGGACTAGGGCACACACACACAACCTCAACACAGCGTCTTCGCCGGCGAAGACGAGGCCCCCGATTTCTTACGTCACCCGGACGTGGGATCCATCCACGGTCACGGGGACGTACGGACTAATCAGTCCGAAACCCCCAGCGTCCCAACGTCACCCTAAGCCGAGGTCCGAGCCTCACAGGAGGCACCCTTAGGACGACGTTCTGCCCGACATTATTCGAGCCCCCGGGCTCAAACCCTCTCTGGCGAAGCTTCTGCGCTCGCCCAACCCCCTGGTGACGCTGTAGCGGCCAATAGAGCCTAAGCAGTATACACAATCCGAAAAAAAAAAAACTTTGCAATCGTCCGTTGTGAAGTCGACATCTCCTGAAGATGCTCCGGTGTCGGAGCGAAGCGATCGTCGAGTTAAATTTGTGGTGAATTTGTGTAGTGTTGTGCGTACTTTGTCACTGTTAGCGGATTATAGCAAAGTAATTTTGTGTTCATTGTATAACTGAAAAGGGAACCCAATCTTGAAAACTCCGAATCGATTTTGATGTAACTTTTTACTGTTCCCCCTGTTGAAGTAAAGGTCAAGCTAATTAAAGAAATATGGTCACAATCTGAGAAAAGTTTCGGAGAAATGGGTGGACAAACTTACCTATATATTTTTTTTGTTTGGAAGCCTTAATATGTAGATTATCATATTATGTGAATAAATTGCGATTCCAATAATAATATAACAAATAGATACGTGTCGAATTGATAATCTCCATTTTTTAAAGATGGTTAAAAATTGCTGTCATCAACATAGGTAATCGTCAGTCATCAGAATATTTCTAATTAGACTGCCAACATATCAAAGGTCTTAATTTTCTAAAGTATACATATCATAAGCAACGTTTCAATGTTAAAGGCGAGTGAAGTTTAGTGAAGTTGTAAGAAACTCCTCTTGAAAGTTGAACTGCGGATCAAAGTTTCTTCATACTCGAGACACGATACGCATAATGAGTCACAAACTTGCAAGATTCACACTCCGTACAGTGAATCTGCCTTCATAAGAAACTATCTAATCGAAAATTTCCTTTTAAAATATATTAAGGGGGAGAAAGAAAACGTGTTAATTATTCCGACCGCAAAGAAAATGAGGCGACGAGCCAGCTGAAAGGTTTAAGTAGCGTGGTAGAGTATTGAGCGGGTTTATAATAAAACTAATTTGGGCGGTAGTAGGTATAGAAGGTGGGACGGAGGCTGCCGCGGGCGCCATCTAATGAGCATCCTGCGCTTCACAATGTACCCAGATGATATTCCTCCGCGGCCCGACGACTATTATTATATCCCGCCCCGAGCTTGCCGTGAAACCTTTATAAAATAATCTTCGTTTCATAATAATATATTCGTTGCTTAAAGTTAACCAATGATTCTAAGCAAAACACTCGGATGGTGTGCTGCATATTTTCTGCAAATATTTTTGTGTAAGGTTTTTTCTTTTATTTAAGTTTATGTGAGATTTTTTTTAACCCCCGACGGAAAAACGACGGGGTGTTAATAAGTTTGACGTGTCTGTGTGTGTGTGTGTCTATCTATGCCACCGTAGCGCTCAAACTGGTGAACCGATTTGAATGCGGTTTTTTGATGTCTTGACTAGTAGAATAGCACTATGCAAATCCAAGATGGCCGCCACCACTAATTTATAGGTACTTGTATTTTAAGTATTATTATTCTACAACAAGTTAGCCCTTGCTGCCCAAGTTAACCTTATATACCGAAATTGTAAGTAACCATGAATTCAGTCATTAAGTACGTATTACAGCGATAGAAAGCATTTCAGATTCGTTTTGAGTCCAAATTATTGAGAGTTAATCAAATAAACCCCTTATTTAACAATTTAACATTTATGTTAGATATACAAAAAAAAACATTATTGACATTATATGATTGTGTAGGTAATAATTTGGTGACACTAATAATAATATAAGGAATCAGTGCCTACAATACGAAGGTTTATTTATGCGAATACTACATAGCTAGGATCACGTCAGTCGTCACACGCGGTATGTAGATGAACGGTTTAAATCCGACCTAATCTCGGCTTACGGGGGATCACAGCAATCGTTACGCCACCGTGATATTTGCACGCACGCCACATATGAATGTTATTTAAAAAACTGAACACAAATTAATCTGATAGTCGTTGTACGAGCTTTGCTCTTGTTTTTCCTCTCGCTATTCCTATAAAAACATAACGCAATGGTCACAGGTCACGACCTTAATTTATATAGCTTAGCAATCTATTTACCTCCATGGCGGTAGATAGCACCACCATCTCCCTATCTCTTCATCCACCAGCTATCTCCCTTTAATGTCCCACTGCTGGGCACAGGCCTCTTCTCTTACAGGAGAGCTTAGACCTAGCACGCTTCTCCAAAACAGATTGGTGGGCTTAAACGACTATTGACAAGATAGTGATAATAACGGGGACCGAAGGCATGACGGCATAGACCGTAAATAAAACCGTAATCCAATCTGACATACTACCTATTATTATCCAAGTCCCGAGACCTTTGAAAGCACGTGCCATAGTTAGTTGAATAAAGCTTTATTCAGCTACGGTGCTACGTTTTTTCGTAGCCGCGTAGCACTTTTAAAATCTAATTTATTAGCTTATCCTACGTAATATTTATAAAAAAAAATTCATATTTTAATTATTTATTTGCAAAAAATATTATGAATGTTATATTAAACGAATTCGTTACAGTGCTATTTTTATTTAAAACTAGCTTTTGCCCGCGGCTTCGCCCGCGTGAATTTCAGTTTTTTTAAATGCAAGCTTAAAAAAAGAGCTAGTGCCTACCTAGATAAGTATCTAGGTTTAAGTAAACCTTTAAGTTGGAATTAACGCCTGTACCTACCTACTAAAAATAAAAATAAACTTGGGTAGGTAGGTAGTAGGTACTACCTACATACTACCCTGCCACACGAGTAGAAAAGGAACAGAGAGGAAGCTACCTACAAGCGTCCCGCAGCAAGTACACTCACACATAGCGCCGCTCACGCACACACGGGCTGTCACGGACGCTCCGCTAGTGAACAGTTAGTTGAATAACGTCAAGGCTGTCGTGTGGTCGTGTCGCGTGCGCATTAAATTATTAGCGAGAGTTATTAGCGAGAGTTTAGACAACTGTGTACTTAAAATAGTGTAAATTATACTTATAAAAAATTAAGTGTTGTGTTTAGACAAATATGCCTCAGTATTGTACAGTATGTTTAAGTTCCACTATCTATATCTATACTAATCTATAATATAATAAAACTGTAACAGATCCAATTCTGTACATTGAAGATATTTTGAAATTTTTTATTGGAGGGCACTCTATAATCGATACTGAAGCCAAAACTGCAATTTGTTTCATTTTTGTCTGTCTGTCTGTCTGTCTGTCTGTCTTTCTGTCTGTCTGTCTGTCTGTCTGTATCTTGGCCGCGCATCACGCCGAAACTACTGAACGGATTCGAATGAAACTTGGTACGATTTGAGTTTATACTCCGAGGTAGGTTATAGGATACTTTTTATCCCGAAACTCAGCATGGTTCCCTTGGGAGAAGGGATGAAAGTTAAAACGTGTATTTAGCTGTAATTCATTAACGCGTTGTTCGATTTCACTCATTCTTTTTTTGTTAGAAAGGTAGTACTTTATATATTGTCCCGTAAATATTTCAAGGTCATAGGTTTTTTAGTTCAGAAATGACGGGCATTTAGTGGGTTCCAATAACTTGGGACGCGGATGTTTGTACGTACGGCTTATTTTAAACTGGCGTGCGTTTAAATTTATGTTTGTTGGCCTGTCTATTTGTTCCAGCTAATCTCCGAAACGGCTGGATCGATTTTGATGGAACTTTCAATGGCAGATAGGTGATGTTAAGGAGTAACTTAGGATACATTTAGTTTAGGTACAAAAAAGAATTATGGGGTCCGATCTGATTCTATATAAAAACCAATATCCAGGCGAACGAAGTCGCGGGGGTCGGCTAGTAATAAATAAAATTGAAGTGTCTGTCTGTAATTTCGAAATAACTACCTCATATTAAGCTCATACGGTTATTTGAACTGTACCATAACCGAATCACACGTTTTTAAAATTTTTGTCTGTCTGTCTATCTGTCTGTTTGAACGGGCTAATCTTCGGAACGGCTGAACCGATTTTGACGGGACTTTCACATTCAAGTCGAGAATTAACCAGGGAGTAACATAGGCTATTTATACATATTTTTTAACCGACTTTCAAAAAAGGAGGAGTTCTGTTTTTCTACCTATGTACACCGATATCTCTGAGATTTCTGAACCAATTTGCGTAAATTTTTTTTTAATCGATAGAGAAACATTGCGACCCTGTTCTATAAAAAAATTGGATTCCAACTCCTCAATCCTGATGCTGTAGTGGACCTGATCCCCAAAACTAATGGGTTTCAGAAACTTTCGGTTATTTAAATTGATATTTATCGTTGAATGAACTCGAGTAGATACATATCCAACTCCTCAACCCTGATGCTGTAAGGAATTGCATTCCGAAATCGTGGGGATCCCACGGGATTTTTGCGTTTTGGGGACGGGTTACTACAGATAAGCTACTTTTTGTCCTGGAAAATCAAAAGTTCCTACGGGAACTAAATCCACACGGGCGAAGCCGTGGGCATCATCTAGTAAAAAATAAGGATATTTCTTTTTTTTGTACCCTAGAGATCAAATGAAGTAAGTATACCTACCTTTACATAATATTATATTATCTACACAAAAAATTAATGAAATGAAATTAATTGAAATGAAATGAATTTATTTATTGTAGGATAGCATGTGCCACTTATGATATTATGTCAAGACTCTACCACTGGTACCAGTGGCGTAGCATACCTTGGCGGGGCCCCGTATAAAAATTTGTTTGGGGGCCTTTATGAAGGGTAAAGATTTCTCACAAAAGAAAAAAAAATGTTTGCATAAAATTAAAAGCAATACCTATTTATTCATCATAATTATTTATCTGTCACTTTTTCTAATTCAAATTAAATATATACTCTCCTTGCCTTTTTTCGGCAAACTAATTTATTAAATCATTTGATGATGACTTTAGTTTTTCTAAAGATTCTGCCTCTATGTATAACTTTTTAGACAACATTTTTTGACTTTTGTCATTTCTGAAATAAACAAAAATTTGGGAAGTTTTTGTTAATTTTTACTTACGCACGTCGGGTGCCCCCATGGCTTGGGGGCCCCGTATAATTGATACGGCATATACGGTGGTAGCTACGCCCCTGACTGGTACGGAAATCAGATTCTACTCAATAGAATTAGGTAAAACATTGCCAGGTAAGTTAAAATAGCTCCTGTACACAATGGACCATTTCGATGGACCTATCTAAGGTACCTATCTAAGTAACTAGGTACTTAATTCATTCAATTTACTAAAGTAAGTAAGTATCTAGGTACTGTCACGCGGGCGAAACCGCGGGCAGAAGCTAGTATAATATAAAAAACATTTTATTCCAATCATTACTACATATCTTGCTATACATATATACTAGTATATAATATTTTTATTTTTACCCATAATTTTTCACATGCAACAGGTGACAACCCTATCAGAATAGGTATAAATTTTGGACGTTCTTAGGTAGCTTCCCTTCTGGTTATTCTGTGACCCTGCTGTGGCGCGAGCGTTGACCGCCCGTCGCGCGCAGCGAAACATACCTACTTATGTGCTATACCTACAGGGCGTTTTTAACATAGGTACTTACCGATTTCAATAACTCCTTTTTTGAAAGTCGGTTAAAAAAGTAGCCTATGTTACTCCTTGGTTAATCCATATCCACAATATCCACAATTGTGGATATTGTGGATATTAAATACATATAAATTGTATTTATATAACTGTTATTAAAAACTAATATAGGACATAATAATATTTTAACTAGGCTAAACATAATTAATAAAAGAAATTATTTGACATATTAATATTAAGTACGGTGTAATAAATTATGTTTAAGATTGAATTAACTTTTTAATAATGAATTATTTAATTAAACAAATGATAATATTGTTACACATATAATTTGCATGCCAGAAATGGCCGAAAACATTGATACTATTATAATACAAATTGTAAACATCTTTTGTACATGTTTCATGCAAATAAAGGATAATCTAATCTAATCCTCTACTTCTCTGTGAAAGTCCCGTCAAAATTGGTTCAGCCGTTCCGAAGATTAGCCCGTTCAAACAGACAGACGTACAAAAATTTTAAAAACGTGTGATTCGGTTATGGTACCGTTCAAATAACCATATGAGCTTAATATGTGGTAGTTATTTCGAAATTACAGACAGACACTTCAATTTTATTTATTAGTATAGAAGTATAGATAACTTTGTTGTTAATATTAGACTACCGTCACTTCATCCTGAATAACAAACCATCATAACATTTCTAACATTCTAACACAGTACTGAGAACAATACATTATCTAATTATGTACCTACATAATATTATCTGTGTATAAACATAACAAGATAATAGTCGCACATCTCTATTGTACAAGTTTGATAATTGTAATAGCACTGCGATATCTATTGCATTTCAGGGTTCCAGCGCACGGCCTCACAACTTCGCAACGACCTATTTACTCTACAACACATATACCTGCAACCATTGTAACTTCGGGCTCCGTCTGATAGATTTAGTTGATAGATAGACTATAGGGGAAGTTCGATTAGGATTCTGTTTCGAAATTAAATTGAATTGAATGAATTAAAATATACCTACATTTTTATTCAGCTAACATTTGCCGTGTCCTTAAAAGTGATCCAAACCCTTCACCGTTGATATCCCCAAATCATTTATTCCTTGTCCGAACTTATAATGTTGAGTGCTGACGCTAAAACTAATTGTTCGTTCATTTTTCCGGTTGAGACAAGTTGGGTAAGTAGGTGGGGTGCTAGCCAGGTAACCTCCAAGTGTGCCTGGGTGCTGCTGGTCCTCTTGGATACGTCCGAGGGGAAGAGCAGTATTCGGGCCGGTGCACCCCGGTAACATGGTTAATAATTTTCCTACGGGGATATTGTTAGCCATGGCCAATGACCTGGCAGAGGGAGGTTTCTCCGCGTGTCCCTCTGATTAGCTGAGGGCACTGCGGATGAAACTGGGGGTGAGACACCCCGGGGCGGGGGGCAGCGATGCCCATCGCTAGAGGAAGAAAACCTCGTTAAAAAATTACGGGAGGGCGCGAGCCTCTGGAGGGACAGCCCAGAGGCGAGCGGGAGCCCCAGCTGGGGTGGCCGCCGGACGCCTGGGATGCATACTTTGGGTTCCCCAGGCGTCCAGCACAGACAGCATGAGGGTCATGCCGTGGTGGGTTTTAGTTGGTATACCCGGTTGGAGTCCCACATAACCTTCGTTCTGCCGCATTCGGTCGCAGAACGGGGGTACCTATAAAAGGTTTTCCACCACGTCAAAAAAAAAAAAAAGTTGGGTAAGTAGGTACTAATTGACCCTTTTATAATTTAGGTAGGTAGATACTATTTATCACCTTCGTTTGTCCTTCCTATTAGACTATGTGAACTATGAGAGTGAGCGAATAGAAAGTACTTATATTTGCAGACAAAATTGCTTAGTTGGCTAATCCCCACCACCACCGAGATTGTCAACCGTTACCCAAATTCGATCAGGAGGAGACATTATTATCCCACCTAGTAAATAAGGGTGAAAATCGCAGTTTTGTTCTAGAGAACAATGAAGAACTTTATCTTGATGATGAAAGTTTTCCACACTTTTAATAAGAAACCCATTCATTGCATACTTTCGTCAGAGGGTGAAAAGGGGAACGGCCTTATCGCTGTAACTCGTGACACCAGAAAATTAAAAGTGCCCCGTCACGGCTGGGCTATCTTAGGGAATACGGTGACTCTGCTCTTACAAAGCTTAATTAATTGGTGCTTCAACTGGGCCGGACGTCTCTAAAATTTTACTAAGCAACGACAATTATTTTTTTTAGGATTTCATTCGAATTTAAATTAAAAATTTACCTCACCAGTAGAAAATTATTTCAGTCGCGTACCTAAATTGGATATTTAACTACATGCCTTTACCTTACCATGTTTGTTTTGGGTCTATTGAAGGTCCAGGTAGGTCTATCGGAATTAGTTTTTTAAATTGTAATTTTGATGCACCAGTTATGAGCAGGTGTCATTTTTTGGATCATATGGTCGTCAAAAAAATGACGTCTTGTGGTTTCAATGCGAGAAGAATTCATCAAAGTCTGTAGAGATTCACTTTAAAAAATTTCGGCATGTCTCTCACTAAACTCTACCTTGGAATTAAATAGGAACCACTAGACGAATACATATATACCACTAGACGTATACGTAGGTACATCCTATCCTACTAATATTATAAACAAGCGGACACACGCGACTTCGTTCGCGTGGGTATTGATTTTTAAAAATCCCGTGGGAATCGTTTTGTTTTTCCTAAGCTCCTTTGAGCTCATACCTTGCTAAAACTGTTAAAAGTTCACTGGCGGATGTTTAGGTAGCTCAAAATGTAAACATCCGTCAGTGAAAGTCCCATCAAAATCGGTCCAACCTTTCAGAGATTAGCCAGAAATCTTTAAAGTATTTCCTTTCTAACAAAAAAAGAATGAATGAAATCGAACCACCCGTTAACGAATTACAGCTAAGTACACATTTTGACTTTCATCCCCTCTCCCAAGGGAACCGTGCTGAATTTCGGGATAAAAAGTATCCTATATGTTACTCCATAGTATGAACTTAAATCATGCCGAGTTTCATTTCAATCCATTCAGTAGTTTTTACGTGATGCGCGCACAAACATACAGACAAACAGATAAACAGACAAACAGACAAACCGACAAACAGACAAAAATTTCAAAAATAGCTTTTTTACGTTCTATTACTTATCCCTAACATCCCCCAGTTATTATTTTGCATAAATCTTCAATGTACAGATACGGCAATTCTACGATTTTATTATATGTATAGATAGATTATTATATGTATAGATGTGAAAGTGTGGATGTTTGGATATTTGGATGTTTGGATGTTTAGATGTTTGGATGTTTGGATGTTTGTTACTCAATCACGCCGCAACTACTGAACCGATTTGGCTGAAATTTTGAAAGGAGATAGATTATGCTCTGACTTAAAACATCGGCTTTTTTATCCTGGAAAATCCACAGTTCCCACGGGATTTTGAAAAAACCGAAATCTATTGCTACAGCTATAGGTAGATTACTATAGCAAACTTTCTTGAAAGTAGGTATAAAGGTTGGAAAAGGGAGCGGGAACGGGAACCGGAAATTCATGATTCCCTCGGGATTTGTGAAAAACCGAAACTTACGCGGGCGAAGCCGCGGGCATTCTCTAGTATATACATATATATGTACCTACCCACAAAGTTATCCGTCCATCTGAATGTAGACGCCCGACATACATTTGTTTAATTGTACAATCTTGGATCTACGACAACTTCGCAAACTTGTGTGGAAACTTAATTTAGCCAGACTGGTTTGCGGTCACTGGTGAAAAGTTTCAGCGAGCTCTATAGTAATGGAAAGCGAACAAAATCACTAGAAACGTAGGAGAGTTAGAAAGTTAGAAATGTAGGTATTTGTAAGTCGTGCAACTCGAGCAATTTGTGCAATTTTACTGTCAGCGCCAGAGGCACCGAAAGTCGGGAGCTGGTGTAACCATTAGTGCAGTATTTTCAAACCTGTTTCAAACTAACCTAAACTAATCACGAAAAATCATTCAACAGTCTGTTTGTGGTAGTTCACATCGCATTTTAATAGAAGGTATCTATTTTGGGCGCAAAACCTACGGGTTCTGCAGGTACTACCTTACCTACAGAACAGGAGATATATCTAGTATTCAGATTTACTTTTCCCTGTTTTAGGCGATTTTGGCTCTTTTCCAACGAGTTTTAAATCAAGAGGAAGATTTTTTTACGCGCCCAAAAAAATATATATTGTAGATCAATTCTTTATCAACTAATTTTAATGTTTGAAAACACAAAAGGTATGATTTTGCTCGATCATAAAAAATTCCGAAGAAATGCTGATTTTTTACATTTTTCTAGTTTTATGTATAAAGTTTTGCACCAAATTTTATAAAAATTATATCTAAATAAAGTTTATTGCATTTACTATAAGTTACAACGACTTTTTTTTTAAATAAAAATCCAAGAAAAATTCTAGCCATTTCTAGCATAAAACGGTCACGCGCAACGCTCTTGCCATGTACTCAGTGGCTCACAGGCCTTCATCGAGGTAGGACGTGCGTCAGTTTTTGCCAGCCGCGCTCCCCGCGATTCATATTCGTAATTTCTCTAATTTAGTTATAATTTTTTTTTAAATTAGTAATAATAAATATTATTTTGTAAATTTGTGTCTTTTAGATAGAGTTACGTATGTAATAAAAAGTTAGTAGAGGAAAATGTGAGATTTTGAAATAATGATATTTACTAAAGTAACCACAGTATACCTACTTAGGTATCAGTAACCAGTATGACCATTTTATTATATTTTGAACCTCCGACGCAAAAACGACGGGGTGTTATAAGTCTGACGTGTCTGTGTGTGTGTGCGTGTGTGCGCGCGCGTGTGTGTGTGTGTCTGTCTGTCTGTCTGTTCCCCTGTAGCGCTCAAACGGGTGGACCAATTTGGGTTTTTTTTTATTTGACCGTGAGCTCGAGGCCCGGCGCACACTGAATAATGAACTTTACACTATTGACATACGGTCGCGCGGTACGGTACGCGCGCGGTGTTAGCAAGCAGCAGAGATACGTGCAAGGCTCGCCACAGTTCAGTATGGACGATGACGGATTTGTCCACGGCTCGGGTGCGGCTCGTACAATGAATGGGGCACTTTATACTTGTAGTATTAGTGATCAGGTGAAGTAAATAGATTCAAATCAGAAATCAAATCACATATAGACATTACTAAGATATTCAAACATCTTATTTTAGTAATGTCTATATGATCTGATTTTTGCTCACGTGGTCAGATTTTTAAAAGCTTATATCTCCGAAACTATAGGGTGCAGCACCATGTTGTTGGTACTCAAACTTCTTATTTTCGCGATGTCTATGTGCTCAGTTCACGTGGTCAGATTTTTAAAAGCTTATATCTCCGAAACTATAAGGTGCAGCCCCATGTTGTTGGTACTCAAACTCCTTATTTTTGCGATGT
This sequence comes from Melanargia galathea, assembly GCA_920104075.1. NCBI lineage: Eukaryota > Metazoa > Arthropoda > Insecta > Lepidoptera > Nymphalidae > Melanargia > Melanargia galathea. Next base: position 10,366,101 of record OV049869.1, read on the forward strand.
CTATGTGATCCCGTGGTCAGATTTTTAAAAGCTTATATCTCCGAAACTATAGGGTGCAGCACCATGTTGTTGGTACTCAAACTTCTTATTTTCGCGATGTCTATATGCTCACGTGGTCAGATTTTTAAAAGCTTATATCTCCGAAACTAAAAGGTGCAGCCCCATGTTGTTGGTACTCAAACTTCTTATTTTTGCGATGTCTATGTGATCCCGTGGTCAGATTTTTAAAAGCTTATATCTCCGAAACTATAGGGTGCAGCCCCATGTTGTTGGTACTCAAACTTCTTATTTTTGCGATGTCTATGTGATCCCGTGGTCAGATTTTTAAAAGCTTATATCTCCGAAACTATAAGGTGCAGCCCCATGTTGTTGGTACTCAAACTTCTTATTTTTGCGATGTCTATGTGATCCCATGTTTAGATTTTTTAAAGCTTATATCTCCGAAACTGTAGGGTGCAGCCCCATGTTGTTGGTACTCAAACTTCTTATTTTTGCGATGTCTATGTGCTCACGTGGTCAGATTTTTAAAACCTTATATCTCCGAAACTATAGGGTGCAGCCCCATGTTGTTGGTACTCAAACTTCTTATTTTTACCACTATGTGCTCACGTGGTCAGATTTTTAAACGCTTATATCTCCAAATCTATCATCTATCTATCACTAATATGTGTATTGTCCGGAACTAATTTTGAATATTACCTAAAGATTTCTTACATCGGATACCTTACTGGGGCCGCTCTTGATCGACGAAGCTAAAGTCACCGTGTATAGTTTTCAAAACTATGCTGTTTAATATTTTCGGATGAAAATATTCTTCTATTCTTATATTATGATCTAAAGACATGACATAGATCTGGTAACAAAACAGATCTAAAATAATGATTGAGTTAATTTTAGAAGAAAACAAAACAAAAAATAAAAACATAATCTATTTTAAAAATATGTTGTAAAACTGATTTAATCTATACTGTGGCAAGGAATGCTCGAGCGAGGTCACTGCTCGATATCGGTCGGTGCGTCTTTAACTACGATATGTAGGTAATATTAGCGGGGGCTGAGGTAGCGCGCAAATACCTAAAGTTGCAAGACAACCGGGCCATAATGAAAAAAATCTTGCTTAGGTCTCTGCAAAAGTTAAGAAATTATTAAGCTGTTCTGTTATATACGAATGAATCTCTCAAAAAATATATAAGATAAAGAATCCTTTCAAGCATTATTTTTTATTTATTTATTTATTTATTTATTTTATTTATTTATTTATACATAATACACTAATAAGACTTAAGTTACATACAGTGCAACAAAAACCATAGTCAGTTTTACTGTGCACTGTTTTACAAACTCATACGTATTTTACATAATAATTAAAACTAAGGTAAGTAACTAAAAATTAGGTAGGGTAGTTTTATAAGTTGCGGTTCAACTTGTACATCGAAACATCGCTGCCAGCGCAACCGGTTCGGTGAGTATTTATATCAGTACTATACAGGCTGTTCCAAAAAGTAGTTTTTAAGTTTGTGTTTATAGTTTCTTTCGTTCATTTTTTCTTTTAAGATTTTCGGTAGATCATTTATTAAAGTGGGAACAATATATTTAAGTGTCCGTCGGCCGTAGTTATTTACACATATAGGGGTTTTAAGTCTAGGTTTTTTACGAATTCTTAATATTTTATTGCTTTGAACTTTTATTTGAAGATCTGAATTTAGGTATTGTTCTGTTAATATTAAAAATTTTACTTTTTTATCTATGGGCATTACATTACAATAATTAAATAATAGTTGGTATTCGTTTCTGTATTGTTCTTTAACTTTATTTGGTACAATAGTCTTTAAAATCCGTAGTTGAAGTTGGTAAATCTGATTGATATGTGTTTTATATGTCAAACCATAGCTACTTAGTCCATATGATATTATGGACTCGCCTAGTGTTCTGTACAGCATTAGTAGTGTTGAATATGGAGTTTTATTTTTAACTAATGTTAACTTTGCCAATAGGGCGCGTAGTCTGTCGCAGACATAGTTAATGTGGTCTTTCCATTGGAGGCGGTTATCAATTATTAATCCAAGGTACCTTTGACATTTAACTGTTTCTATTGGTGCGCAGCTACAATTGTTAAATTGTAATTGTGTATGCAAACATTGATGGCTATGTGCTATGAGCTTAATATCCCCATTATATCTGTTGTGGCTGGAACTTATGTACATTGTTTTAGTTTTGTCAACATTTATAACAAGCCCCACATCATGAGACCATTTTATTAGTGAGTCAAAATCTGTTTGTAGTAAATTCAACGCTTCGTGAATATTTTGATGAGCGGATACTAGGCAAGTATCATCAGCGAATTGATACATCTCGCAGGTTTTGATCATATTTTCGAGGTCGTTTACATATGTAAGGAAATGAAGGGGCCCTAGGACAGATCCTTGTGCTGTTCCTTGTGTTACACGCATTTCATCACTGAGCGTTTCAGCAATTTTGACTCTGTAGGATCTTTCGGTCATATAATTTTGACACCATTTTAGGAGTGAACCTTTAATTCCACTGTCTTCTAGCTTTTCTAGTAATACATTGTGTCGTAGCATATCAAATGCTTTGCTGTAATCAATATACACTATCAAAACATGTTTTTTGTTATTTAAGTGCTCATTGACAGAATCTGTAAATGTTGATAGTAGCTGCGTGGTACTTTTGTTGGGCTGGAACCCAAATTGTTTATTAGACAATATGTTATGGTTTTTATAAAATGAATAAATTTGTTGGCAGAGGTACTTTTCTACAATTTTATCGATAACTGGGAGTATTGTAATGGGTCGATAGTTGTCATAGTTGCTACTACTGCCTTTTTTAAGTATAGGTCTTACTATACCGGATTTAAGGCCATTGGGATATTTAGCAGCCGCGATTGTGCTATTAATAAGTTTCGCGATAATATGATTCATTTTTCCAGATAATCTTTTTATGTCTACTGCGCGTATATTATCCAACCCTGGAGATTTTTTATTGTTGAGTTTTTTTATTAATTTGGAGACGTCGAACGCCGATGCCTTTTTAAATCTACAAGTCACGTTTACTGAGTTCTTATATTCATTTTTTTCTATTAGTGATTTTGTGCATTTAAGCATAGTATTTTTTACACTACTATCAAAGGATTTAGCAAAATTGTTGGTAATTTCTTTCATCGAATTTATGTTTTTATTAAAAGCTTGTGTTATAGTTTTATCTAATGATTTTTTAATTCTACCTGTTAGTGTGTTTAATATCTCCCACAGTTTCCTTATGTCATTCTTGTGTTTATATATTTCATTTTTAGTGTAATTATTTTTAGCGGTGTTTATTACTTTAGTAGCAAAATTTCGGGCTTTGTTATACTGCACTTTTAGGATCATGTTGCATGTGTCTTTTTTCCATTTTTTGAATAATTCATCTCTGTATTGACAGGCTTTAATTACCTTCTCATTTATCCAGTGATTAAAACAACGGTTTGGATTGTTACTTATTCTTATTTTTACTTTAGACTTGTCATAGCAGCTATTCATACTATTTGTTATATACGTATATATGTCGTCAGGGCACGACATACAATCAACAGGTGACCAATCAATGCTATTCAAGAGACATTCAAGTTTCCCATTATCAATTATCGTTTTATATTTTGGGACATCCTGTATAGCCGTCGAGCCGGCGCAAGCTAAGACGATCATTCGGTGATCAGCCAGTACGAGGTCCAGTGTCGTGGTGTATAGGTCTAGTGAGCGGGACTTCGCGTATATGTGATCAATACATGATTTGCATATTACATTATTACGTAGCTCAATTCTAGTGTAGTCCGAAATTCCGCTCACTAAACCCAAGCTATACATCATGTTGTTGTACTTATGTTTTACAGGATTGTTCATTTTTAAGTCGATGTTAAACGAAAAAATAATACATTAATATCGATTCACACAAACACACAACACAACAGGATCAAAAAGACTGGAGTCACTAAAGTAAACTAAAATAAAAATAAAAACGTAATGAGTGACTTAAAGTTACGAGTAGGCTATAACGGGAACATTTTATTTTTGAGACTAAGTAATTTGTTAACGTTTTAATTGATATTAATTAATTAAAATTCCTATTAAACCATCGAACTATTACGCTTAGAAGGTAAGTTTCTAACAAATTTCCGCTCGAAACGTAAGCTATAAACCAACCCATGTGTGCCCTGTAATTACATTTATCTACACCCATGCTTTAAATCCTCTATTAAAGATTCTGAAACAGTTAGCTTATTGCCAACATTAAAACACCCAATGTCCTAATAACCATTACATCATCCGTTTGGATGATGTTATTTTGTACTGAATTTCATAACAACACTCCTTTGTTTTTTTTTTTTCAATCCCTTCATGCGCAAAGAGTTTCAATATACAGCCACATTCATTGCTTGATGCGCGGTATCTGTATGAATTTCAAAAAAAGAACATTTTCGTTTACACGCGTTCTGACTACGTCGCGCGCCGTAAAAAACATTAAGTTATTCGAATCCCCGCCATTTTTCTTCGATATTTTTATTGTTACAAAAAATGAGCGATTCAAGTTTTAATAGCACACCGCCAGATATTTTAAACGCTGCAAAAGACATTTACAATAAATTACTACCGGAAAAATCAAGAACGCGTTATGAAAAAACGTATCAAGATTTTATGAATTGGAAACTATCAAAGGGTTCATCATCATTTTCTGAAGAAGTACTTTTAGTTTATTTTCAAGCTTTATCAGAGAAATTTAAATCTTCATCCCTATGGACCTTCTACTCAATGCTCAAAAGTACACTGAGTATTAATCACAACGTGGATATCTTAAAATATTCAAAATTAATTACCTTGTTGAAACGTAAAGGAGAAGGCTATACAGGGAAGAAATCGAAAACGTTTTCACCTGATGAAATAAATAGGTTTTTAAGCCAAGCGCCTGATCAACTATATCTAGCGATAAAGGTACGTTAGTTACTTACTTCATTATAATGTTATTTTTCTTGTGTTATGATGAATAAATTACAATATTATTCTTTCAGACTGCGCTAATATTCGGAACCATGGGCGCATGCCGTCGTCAAGAATTATACGCTTTGTTATATACCGACTTACAGATAAATGAAACTGTAATTGTGGTCAATGTCAATAATACAAAAACCAAAACAAACCGCACATTTACTATTACGGGCAAATATTTAGAAATTTGCAAAAAAAATATAGCATTGCGTCCGAATCCATGCAGCAATCCGAGTTTTTTTTTACAATACAGATCTGAAAAATGTATATCATAAAGGATGGGCATAAACACATTTAGCAGTTTGGGTAAAACAATTGCTAACTATTTACAACTTGATAATCCTGAGTTATATACAGGACATTGCTTTCGCAGAACATCTGCCACAATATTAGTAGATGCCGGAGGAGACATAACAAGTTTAAAACGGCACGGCGGATGGAAGTCTACATCTGTTGCTGAGGGCTACATTAATGACTCTATAGCCTACAAAATCCATGTGTCGAATGTAATTTCGAATTCCATAGAAAATCAAAATAGTGAAGTGGTAAATATAAATATTCCGCCGAGTACATCGGGATCGGGACCTTCCAACATTAAAGAACATAATATTCAAGTGAATTTTAATAATTGCACTATACAAAATGTAAATTACTACTAAAATAAATAATTCTTTCATTAATTCTTAGTTTATTTGTATATTAGTAATGGATGATATTAGGTTACTACTAGGACTGGCTGTTTTAATGTTAGCAGTAAGCTAACTGTTTCAGAATCTTATAGAGGATTCATATTATGGGTGTAGATAAAGTCTTGTATGCAACTGTTGATAATTAGGTATTAAAACACTCATGTGATACTATTATCACACTCAGCTTCGCTTCGTGTGATAAACCCACATTCGTGTTTTAATACCCCTTATTACACAACAGTTGCATAAATAACTATTGCCGACACGCACACAAGCGCATGAGTACCTTGAGCACTGACGCGACGATAGACGTACCGAGTTGTTTAGGCTTGCTAAAAACGGCTTATCGCCGCGTCGACGACTGCCTTTCTTTACCTATTTATTCTAAGTATTAAACAAATGAAATACCTTTTAATTTGTATTACTAGAGATCAGTGGCAAGAACCCAGAGGCATATAAAGCCATTAAAAAAAAAATGTGTTCTGTGGATTGTGCATAGAGATAATACACTAGCGGCACGCTATGATGGCCGGTTTGACACATTACAATAGTGATGTGGAATGTCAATTTATTCTCGAACAAAAAACAATTAAGTTTTGTTTTTGTACCTGATTAAATAGGTTTAATAAAACAAAAATGTATATGTTTATTTAATTTATTTGAACGAACTGAATATTTGAACGAAAATGAATATACATACTTTATATGCACACAAGAAACATATGAATACAAAAGATACCAAAAAAGGTGCCACAAAAGGCCATAATTAATCAGATTCGTCCATACTACTATTTTCACTGTCGTCACTGCTATCATCACATACATTAATAATTATATGTTCGTTTTCTATAATATTATCTATTTTCACATCTCTTTCATAATCTTCCCTTATTAATTTAACAGTTCTATTCACAACCTTTTCCCAGTCTCCTTTAGTCACATGTTCACAAGCTTCTTCTAATAATTTTAGCATTTTTTTTGTGGTAAATGGGGGTTCTGTATTGTGTCTTGCAGCATATCCCTTAATTTGAGCCCACACCAACTCAATCGCATTATACTCACAATGGTAAGGCGGTAACCGTATAACTCTGTGCCCATGTTCTAATGCTATTTCGTCAATGACGTATCGGATCTTGGTTGGTTTGTTTTCTTTTAAAAGACGTACTAATTCCGCTTTTAACATATTCATGTTTGCATCTACGCCATTTTTACGAAGCCATGCGACGATATCAGCTTTCTTTTGGGATTGGGCAGGTGGCTTGTCAATTTGCATCGAGTGGTATGGGGCGTTGTCCATAATTATAATAGATGGTTCAGGGAGGCTACACAACATTGAGGTAAACCATTCAGTAAACTTTTCTCCATTCATGTCTTCATGATAGTCTCCAGTGGTTTTTGACGCAAAAGCCATGAGAGAACCTTCGACAAACCCGTTGATGGTTCCGGCGTGACAAATTATAAGTCGCGATCCTTTTCCTACAGGAACTTTGGAAGTAGATGCTGCTGTGTCATCGTTCCAAGAACGGCCTACAGTATGGTTAGCATTAAGCCATGTTTCATCCAAGAACACAACATTTTGCCAATTTTTGATTTCTTTCACTTGCCGTAAAAAAGTATACCTTGCCATCGCTATATCAAATCTTTCCATCAATATTTTGCGTTTGTTACATTTTTTGTATCGAAATCCAATGGTCTTCAAAATCTTCGTTAAAGAACTTTCCCCACCGAAGAATAATCCAGCTTCCTTCAGTGAATGCACCAACTTTTTTCTTGTTGGATACTCCTTCTGTAAATAGTAGCCGTAAACATGTCTTCGGATAGCATCGGCATCAAAGCTATCGATGCCTACGACTGGTTTTGCTCGTTTTCTCTTTTTTGGTGTGTGAAGTTTATTTTCTTCTGTGCCAGTCTCGCCATATTTTTTTTTAGTTATCCGTCTAACAGTTCGTTGTCCAATATTAAGCGCATCAGCTACGCGTTCAACCACTGACGTTATAGGTAAAATTGGCCCTCCATTTTGAGCTTCACGATCGAAATAGTTACGAAGGCGTATTACGAACTCACGTGTCTGACTATTTAGAACAGTTCTCTGCGTACGTTCGGTCATATCGACGAAATCCACAACAAAGGGCTTGAACAGAGTCCAAATTAACGAGCAAGGGTCAACAGTAATGCAGTATCAATATTTGAAATCCAAAGCCAGGTCAAAACTATATCACAATCGCATTGCACTGACAGTTTATACTTTTCGAAGCAACGTCAATTCGAAACTGCTTTGTTTTGCATTGAGCATTGACGCGAGTTTGCCGGAGGTAGTAGTTGTGCTAGCCAGCGATCCTATGTGACGATCGTATTAGATTCCATTTTTAAAAATTTATTGATATTTTTTTGCGATTTCAGAGGTTTGTCCACATAGTGAAAATTGTTCATATTCACAAGTACATTCACCCCTTAAATGGTGCAAACTGATTTTTCTACACTTGTATACATTTAAGAAATCAATTTAATAAATAAATTTTGAGTCCTAAACCTAAAACTACATTCGATAAAATTTATGAATCTCTGCACATCACTATCGTCAATAAAGTAATACAATTATTTCCTTCAAAGTCGTTATCAATTAATACGGAACTTCATGAGCGGACAAACGTCAAACCGGCCATCATAGCGTGCCGCTAGAGTAATAATAAATAGAGTTGGCATAATGTCCTATAGAAAATAGTAGATCGGAAATAGCTCAAGCATATCAAAATTTTCATAATTGTGAAAGAGACAACATTACATTTTTGACATAATAATAAAACAGTTTGCGGCAGACTCGTGACTTAAGATGGCCTCCCTAAAATGTATACAAGAACACTCACACACGCACAACTTGAGACATCACAATCAAGGAACATGTTTACTCTATCACTAAGATAATGTAATATATATCTATAATAAATAGATGTGCGATAACATCTGTCAGGTGGTCACAAGGTTTATGACACGTGACGAATGACGATGACACGTGACATGCTAGTGATGTAACTATCGATATTTTGACTGTGAGGATCTATAGGGACACAATATGCGTGTTTAAATATGTGCACCATAATCTAATATTACATTATGCGAAAGTGTGTCTTTCTGTCTTTTACCTTTTCAGGGCCCATCCGATTTGGACGAAATTTTGTACACAGACAGCTTGCATCCCGGGAACCGATATTTAAGGCTACTTTTGTCTTGCAGTATCAAAGCGTTCCCACAAGATTAACAAGATCTATAATATAATAAAACTGTAACAGATCCAATTCTGTACATTGAAGATATTTTGAAATTTTTTATTGCAGGGCACTCTATAATTGATACTGAAGCCAAAACTGCAGTTTTTTTCATTTTTGTCTGTCTGTCTGTCTGTCTGTCTGTCTGTCTGTCTGTCTGTCTGTCTGTCTGTATCTTGGCCGCGCATCACGCCGAAACTACTGAATGGATTCAAATGAAACTTGGTACGATTTGAGTTTATACTCCGAGGTAGGACATAGGATACTTTTTATCCCGAAATACAGTACGGTTTCCTTGGGAGAGAGGATGAAAGTTAAAACGTGTATTTAGCTGTAATTCATTAACGCGTTGTTCGATTGCACTCATTCTTTTTTTGTTAGAAAGGTAATGCTTTATATATTATCCTGTAAATATTTCAAGGTCATAGGTTTTTTAGTTCAGAAATGACAGACATTACAACCCTCAGTATTGGGTTCAAATAACTTGGGACCCGGATCTTTGAACGTACGGCTTATTTTAAACTGGTGTGCGTTTAAATTTATGTTTGTCGGTCTGTCTATTTGTTCCAACTAATCTCCGAAACGGCTGGATCGATTTTAATGAAACTTTCAATGGCAGATAGGTGATGTTACAGGGAGTAACTTAGGCTACATTTAGTTTAGGTACATAAAAGAATTATGGGATCCGATCCGATCCTATATAAAACCTATAAACACGCGAACGAAGTCGCGGGGGTCAGCTAGTTAATAATAAAAACCTAAGCTCACGTGAATGAAGTCTCGGGCATCATCTTGTTAGGAAATACAAGAATAATATGTTTCGTATAGTATATTTTTAACCGACTTCAAAAAAGGAGGTTGTATGTATGTATGTATGTATGTATATAAGTATGTTCGCGATTATCTCCGCAACTAATGAACCGATTTTGATGATTTTTTCACTATCATAATCTACATACTTTCAGAAAGGTTTTACTGTACACATCGAAAAATATACATATATATTATATAAAAAAAAACACAAAATATACATATTCTAGAACCTTTGTTGTGCCTTCTAGAACTGAAATAAAATCGAGTCTTTTTGGAGTCGATGAAACTTTATAAACGGTGTTTCGAAAATACGATCATACAAGCTATTTTTAAGAATAATTAAACCGACTTCGGTCCAGCAATCTCAGAGGAACCGGTGTACCAGTCAAAAATATTAGTGACATGTGGGTACATTTATGCGTGTAACTTCGCACATAAGAATGGTAACTAGGTGTGTTATATATTAAAACCTTCCTGAAAGTACTATGTAGATTACAATAGTGAATTGTTTTGTCTCGAAATACAAAATATTAAACGTATTTATATTAATAGGTAGTAATATTATACACTTACTAAATTTCTTTGAACATTAATGTTTATACGTCACTCCGTTAATGTGCGAATGGAAACTTCATTGGCGGAATTTTCTTCTGCATTACAGACATCCATTGGTAACGGTTCTCTTGCATTAAATTAAAAAAATCAGACGTGGTAGAACATTTTTCACGTTTCGCTTCAGCGTTTTTCATACACCAATAACAGCTTTTAGGGTAAAACTTTTAAAACGTGCCGCCTTGATATGGGTTATGGGATGGGGGGAGGGAGAGGGTAAATCATCCAGTGTTGAGGTTAGAATTGATTTTTGTTGTTTTCTTGAAAACGATGAATTACCTTATTATAAGAGTGTTAGCATTATACTCGTGGACCAAACATCTATCACTAATGACTATTTTTATCTCTGAATTCGTGCCAAAGACTATTAAGAGGCCGGTACCCGGATTCGTAATTTTTTACGAACTTTTGAACACCATAGTGCTTTAGATATAATGATTACTTTAAAAAAATATATCAAATATTAAAGATCAATCCTTTTTTAATGGAATGTTGGGAATAAAATATTAATTTTATTAAAAAATATTATTCAAATCTTAATTCTTGCGGAAGACGTTTACTGATTTTACGCTTTTGAGTGAAACTTTCGTCACACATATAAGTACTAAAAATTGTAGAAAGCGACTGAAAAAAAATACTAATATTATGAACACACCCTCAAAATTGGAATGTTGGAATTAGTTTTTCCATGTTTTATACAAAATTAGTAAATAAAAAATAAAAACCGCACGTACGATTTATGAAAATTTAAGCATTAGATTAACCCCAATTTCTTTGATTTATCGCAATTTCACTAATAAAAAAAATATATAGCACGAAAGTTTAGGATTCATTTAGCTATAATTGTAAAAAAAAAATAATCCAGAAACTATTTATATGACCACAAAAAATTGTCAAAGTATCCTAAAATTTACAAATAAAATGGCACAGCAGACAGTACGAATGCCATACCGAGCTTAGCGCTCTTCGAGGGAGGACGTGTTGTTGCCCGACGCAGCTCACGCACACATGCAAAGCTGTGTAATGACTTGTCGTAAAAGTTACGTAAAAGTTATAGCGCAACCGACTCAGTTTGATGATTTGTGCATAGGTTTTATTTCATTAGTGGTCCGATCTGATCAATGCTGAGCTAATACATAGCTAATGCTATGTTTTGGTATAAGTATGTGTTGATATATGTATATATTGAAATGAAATATTTTTTGTATGACATAATGTTAAAATCTCATACTCGAAGTTCTTTTGGGACGAAAGAGGGGTTAATAGGGATGAGAATGAGGTGAATAGGAACGACTTATGGGTGAATAGGAACAGTTTTTTTAGAACAAACTGTTACCAAAACTTAAAAAAGTCGACGCCATTTTGAAATTCTTTGTTAATTGACCGATTTCATTCAAAATCGATATTTAGAGCTCCCTGGGATCACAAAACAGGAAACTGTTACCAAAACTTAAAAAAGTCAACGCCATTTTGAAATTCTTTGTTAATTGACCGATTTCATTCAAAATCGATATTTAGAGCTCCCTGGGATCACAAAACAGGAAACTGTTACCAAAACTTAAAAAAGTCGACGCCATTTTGAAATTCTTTGTTAATTGACCGATTTAATTCAAAATCGATATTTAGAGCTCCCTGGGATCACAAAACAGGAAACTGTTACCAAAACTTAAAAAAGTCGACGCCATTTTGAAATTCTTTGTTAATTGACCAATTTCATTCAAAATCGATATTTAGAGCTCCCTGGGATCACAAAACAGGAAACTGTTACCAAAACTTAAAAAAGTCGGCGCCATTTTGAAATTCTTTGTGATTGTACCGATTTCGTTCAAAATCAATATCTGAGGATCCCTAGGATCACAAAACAGGAAACTGTTACCAAAACTTAAAAAATTCAGCGCCATTTTGAAATTCTTTATTAGTTGACCGATTTCGTTCAAAATCGATATTTATTTTAATATTATTTTAATATTTTTTTAAATCTTGAATGTCTATTTTAATCGGACTAAATAGAGGGAGATAAGTTATCTCACAACTAAATTTAATTAAGTGAAAACAGTTAGGGCCTGTTTCACCACCTTCGGATAAGTGTCAGATAGCTTATTCACAAGTTTTGTCTTAGTCACTTGACATAAAGTAAGAAAGTGACAAAACTTACGTTTAGTCTATTCGACACTTATCAGAAGGTGATGAAACAGGCCCTTACATACCTAAATTTTAGATAGTAATGTATATATAATGTAATAATATATATGTAATGTAATAATAAACACATAAAATAGTGTTCTATGAAAAATAAATTATTTTCCAGGATAAAAAATAGCCTTTGTCCACCTTCGGGATGTAAGCCATATGTGTACTAAATTGCATCAAAATTGGCTAAACGAAAATGTGTAAATCCTGGGCGAGTCAACTAGTACAAGAAAAAAGAATATAATAAAAACATCACGGTTTGAACACGAACAAATATTAGTTTAGCACCTACTCATCAAGTCTTTGGTAATAAAATATTATGGGTACTCGGGCCATTCTTGACAATAAATAAAAATTCGACAATTACAAGAAGCAAATACGAATACAACAAGTGTTCCTGCAAGAATTGAGCACGTGCAAATTTTATTTATAACCTAAGATTAGCAACTGCATAGTAGATAATTGCACACCTGAGAGAACTTCTTTATCAAAACAACCTGTATACTTGAAATAACCAGATTAATCTATTGACCAATATAATAAGCATTGATCGTATAGTCTTTTGTTTCGTTGCAGCGTGATTGAAGGAGAAACCAGCAAACCAATAAACTAATAAACAAACACACTTTCGCATTATAATATGGGTAGTGATATAGCTGTATTTAATTCTTACAGATGTTATGTGTAAGTATAAACGATTACACAACATCTTGATAATAATTATATACTTACCTAAATCGAACATTAAAAAAAAGCAAATATAAAATATACTAAGATCTAAAATTTTATTTTATTAGCGCGTTGAATTTGGAACGCAAAGTATCAATATAGGTTAGTCCGACCGCTTTTAAGTATACCATGTCTTTGTGTGAGTGCAGCTTACGGTGCCATTGTGAGGTACACGCACACATTTAAAACTCGGGCCGAAACTCGTTAGCTCGGCTCGGAATACGGCCTCTTAAGTCCAACCCTAGTATTTGCATGTATTTTGCACCTTCACACAACACTAGCATGAAATTATGGTATTATTACAAATATCTGATATTATTATAATTACCAATGTGTCTATATGCGGCAAAAATAATAGCGTTTGCTTCTAAGCGCCTCCATTTTAAATTGTTTTTGGGCACAAATCAATTAAGTGTGAAGTGTTTTGAACAAATATGACTGTTTCTGCGATGTCCAATATTGCGGTCTTATACTTTGTGCCCATTCATTTCTTATTTTTGGGTTCTTTGGAAATCTGTAACAAATAAAAATTTAGCGATCTTGATACAACAATAGCACGCAAAAACTAGCACGCGGAAATACACGTAAGTATTCATTGTGTGTAGTGGCTACGGAATCTAATGTTCAATAATTAAAAAAAAAACCCCGACATTCACCATTTTTTGATCGCGGCCATCTTGGATTTGCATGGTGTTATTCTACTAGTCAAGCCCTTTCATTTGATACCCATATTAACGGAGTTGTGAAAAATAAATAATCTACCATTTTGTAGCGGCGGCCATCTTGCATCGATTTTCATCAAAATAGCTGACAACACTTTCAACTAATTCACCTTTCAAACAAAAAAAAACCGCGTTCAAATCGGTTTACCCGTTTTAGCGCTACAGAGGAACAGACAGACAGACACACACACATACACACACACACACAACACACACAGACACATCAAACTTATAACACCCCGTCGTTTTTGCGTCGGGGGTTAAAAAATTTATCGCACGTAATCGATATGCAATTTTAGTACATCACTATGCTAAAAAACATAACCTTTATTAGTCAACAGAAAATATTTAAAAAATAGGCAAAAATCGGTGTAGAATTGAACACGATGTTGATTTCCAAAATCTACAAATAACGTTACATAATTTTAGATTATATTTACATAAAAAACTATCAAAACTCACCGATTAAATGATAATGTTTCTTTAAAATTTTCTTTTCGGCCGCTATGGGAATTACATCCTTTCACAGCACAGGACATTATAATAAAACTACGGAAAATTTATCAAAAATAACATAGGATCAAACATTTATAAATTCTTGGAAGAAGAACACCAAAATAATAAAAATTTATCAGCCTCGTGATGAATGTTTTTGGAAAATTACGATGCGACTAAATTCAATAGTCAATTGACAAAAAACATCCAAAAACAATATCTAAACAATCCATAAAGTAATGATGGTTTATGAGACATACCTATTTAATTTGGTAGGATTAAATTTATTAAAATATAACAAATAAGTCCATTTGACAATCAATTTAGTGACACGGTTAGAAATAATAAAAAGCAAGTGCGATTCGGTGTTTCATTTACACCTAGACAGGAGTCATTTAGGTTAGGTGAGTACAATAACTTGAAATCAAGTTATCTTTTAAATTGAAATCTCTTAGTTAATAGATCAATGCTCTATCACAATGAACACGCGCCATTTTATGTTACAGGATTGTGCGTGTGTGAGTGTATTTTTGGCACGTTTTTAAGGTAGGTATGCCAACTCTACTTATTATTATTATCTCTATGGGATTGTGTTCACAACACCACAGCACAGCCTAAGCACAGCGAACACCAATTTTTGTGGTCTGTGGTCTGGTCTGTGGCCAACAGCGACGCGCCGCTTGTACTTGTAATGTCAAAATCTTAAACTTTGCTTTGCTTTCATTCGCTCTCATCTGATTTTTGGCATAAACATTGCTATTTTATTAAATTTATGTAATAAAGCATATTACTTAATTTATGTACCTAATTATTCTCGTAACTGATATGATACCGGTTTAGCAATGCAAAAGAACAAATAAAAGGCTCAGATGCGTCAAAAAAGTGACTAGAAATGGACCAACAATTCTCATTGTCTTGGAACAATTTCCACGGAAACCTTAGTAAAGGATTCGCAAGTTTACTAGGAAACGGTGAATTCGTCGATGTAACCATTGCAGTGGACGGCCACTTACTCCAAGCGCATAAAGTTATACTTTCAATATGTTCTCCATATTTCAAAAAGATGTTCCAATTAAATCCCTGTCAGCATCCAATTGGTAAGTAATTGGTTTATTATTGGTAACCACTTGTGTAACATTGAAATAAGTAATGAAAGTTTGTAAAATCGTGATAAACTTAGAGTAATGTCAAACTTACTTTTCTTTTTAAAATAAAATTATTAATAGTGGACAAAAATATTAACAATAGTACCTAATTTTTTTCCTTATTGATATATTGTTATCTATAATGGTACATAATATTGATATTTTCAAAATTACCCTTTTGTAGCTTTAGTTTCTAAGTTGTAAACCTACACCTCGCCTACATTACCTTCTTCCTTCCTTCTTCCAAATTATACTTGCAAAATTGTTATTCGAAAAGGGTTATTTTAGTGTACCAATTTTGAAAAATAAATAAATCTGAAATCTAAACCTTTAGAGATTATATGCAACCAAAGAAACATCATTGACATTCATTCTTCAACATTATTAATAGTCTTTTATATATTGCAGTTGTGTTAAGAGATGTCACCCACAAGGCCATGAGAGATCTTTTGCAATTCATGTACCACGGTGAAGTTAGCGTGAAAAGGGAAGATCTCACTAGCTTTATAGGCACTGCTGAAGTATTACAAATCAAAGGATTAACTAATAAGGAGGTATGCTGTTCAATATAACTCATATTACTATAGTCTACTAAGTATAACCCTTCGACCTACATATAGATATGATTTACAAAATTTGATAAATTGAGGATTTTGGTTTGTAGCTGATAGCTCTTTTAAAAGTTGTTTGGAATAATCAAAATATATAAAAGGACTGACTGACTGATCTATCAACGCACGGCTTAAACTGCTGGATGGATCGGGCTGAAATTTGGCATGCAGATAGCTATTACGACGTAGGCATCTGCTAAGAAAGGATTTATATGAATCCAAGCGAACAAAGTTGTGGGCATTGACTCGTAATATATAAAAAGAAACTGAATTTCACAACTGATGCAATATTACTGATTTTAATGGGTAAATTTAGTATGGGATAGGCCTATTTAAATATGCACAAGATGAGATAATCTGCAACTTTGGCCCTCTGTAATTTATATATTTTCAAATCTCACTATTTCCCAAGGGAAGTTCCCCCACAGACAAAAGTAGTCTTTGTCCATCTCCAGAATATAAAGAACCTATTAAAATTGAGGATCCCACCTTTAGAAACTTAGATTATTACACAGCATAATATTATATTGAAAAGCTAAAATATGTTTTTGTGATAAAGTTTTGCTGCTACAAAATGCCTTATTGTTTGTATAATTTTCGAGACATTACATAAAAATTATTATGGATGTTACACCTATTTTAAGATTTTATTGTAAGAATATTTTTTTTATTATTATTATAATAAATATAGGAAACTGATTTCATTCATGTCACTTCCAGATTTTTGTTTTTGTAAAACAATAACATTTTAATTACAGACAGAAGAAGAAGTGTTTGAGTCTGACAAAGAGACAACAAAACAAAAAGTAGGACCACACAATGATAGCCCGGATGCTGAATCAAGCACATCTGATGCGTATGACTCAACCACAAATGAAATACAAGAAAATAACGACATAGACTTACAAAAACAAAGACAATTCATTGAAAAATTGCAAAGGCTAAGTAGCTTAAAACGAAAATCTGAAGAATTCCTACAAAAGAATTACTACTCCGATTTCATTAACTCAGAAAAACGGCCAAAGGTCACCGATAAAACAGCATACAGCATGTCAAATAATTCAAGTCAATTACTACAATCTAGTAAGATTGAGAATATTAGAAATTTATATGAAGAAAATGCTGTCGAAATCACGACGTCTCTGAATCCAAGTATGCAAAAGTTGTGTACAGAAAAAGAAGTATCAGATGATAAGAATAATTCTTTGCCAGACAACACAATGGAATTAAAAACTGAATGTGATGATAGCGACATAATAGTGACAGATCCAGCTGTGTGTACCACTCCGAAAAGTTATGACAATTCAAGAGAAGGGAAACCGAGCATATTGCCTATGGAGTATCAGTCACCGCAAGAAAGTGAGTACTTCCGAAAATATCTTTTAAACTAACTAATGCCTACAACTTGATCTGTATGGATTTAGGTTTTTAACAACTCTGTGGGAATTCTTCAATATTCCAAGATAAAAAGTATAATATAATTATGTAAACTACGCTGCAGAATGCAAACTGAATCGGAATGCCAAATTTTTTAGACAATAGGGTATTTGACTAATTTTTGGAAATTGTTTTAAATTATTCTTTATTACTTATTAAAACACACTACATTGATATTTTTCGGAATATCTAAAGTATTAAGAATTATATCAATGATAAAGTTTAAGTTTTGAAAACCACGCCAAAAACGACATTTCTGATCACATGATACGCGTGACGTCACGAATCGGTATGAAAGTCACTTCTCTCGCTCGCTCCTTATCGGAACTCGGTGCGTGCGACAGAGACGCTACGCAAGGTGAATGCTATATCGTAATGTTGTAAATTGTTATACCTACTCATTTTAATATCAATCATATTCTTTCAATTTTAAAGTTTAGTTTCCGTTGACTTGATAAACTTCAATTATAACAACCAAGTCAAGTGCAAATCAAGTGACGTCACAATTAATCCCAGAGCGTTCTGGTTACCGATAAAATTTCAAAAATTATTATGTTTTATTTCGTGCAAAATATCGCGTAAAATTACATAATTTAGTTTGATTGAGTGAAATATGTCTTTTTTAGGCTATTATCTGATAAGATGACCACAATCAATAGTATATTTTCAATGTTGTCAAATACCCTATTAGAAATTAAAAGACACGCTTTTGCATTTATAATATTAGTGTGCTATGTATTATTTCTTTGAGAACTTCCTAATTGGTGCAATATCCGCCGAATAGTAGTGTAGTACTTTATCCTAAATATTTATGTACAACATTCTATATGAACAATACATAAAAATTTAAACTAAGTATCTCTTCGTTAGTTTTTACACTTGATAATTCACATCATCGTCGCTCATAAATCCATCTCTGTCTGTCAAGAAGTACTAATTTTTAATATAAAATTCTCATCCATACTAATATTCTAAATGCAAAATGTGTTTATTTGTTGGTTTTTGCTTCAATAACGCCACAATAGAGCTATGTATTGATGTGATTTTTGCATGGTTAAAGACGTAAAACTTTTGTCCCGGGAAAACAAACCATTCCTCTGAGGTTTTTGAAAACCTAAATACTAGTAGTGATCTATACAGAAACATATTTTCATATATTTTTGACGTGATAAAGTCTTATAAATAGATAAGCGCCGGTTAGACGTACGAAATAGCATGACTCATTGTCACGTACTGCTTGCAAGCGTAAGCGCGGAACAAGCGGTAGAGAAGGCACGATCAGCTTAAGCGTTCGGCTTGTGACGCATCTATCTCTCTTTGATTTCATAAGACGTTATCACGTAAAATTATCATCCGTAAACAGACTTTACAGACAACCAATTTTTTTTTTTCATCAAGAACAATTAGTTTGCGCCATGAATGTTGAAACTGCAAAAATTAATTTTAAGATCTTACGTTACGTTTAAAATTTTGTTTGCTTGCTAACGCTTACATTTCGTTTGCAGTAGGAATAGAGATTGTGTTGAAAATGCAGTCATTTGTTCATTTTTCTAGCATATGTTGTTTTCTTTTGCAAACTCTTCATGCTATGAAAACACGATGGCATTTTCAACATTGTCGGTCGGTTTACCTACAATCCTATACCAATTTCCGTGATATGTATTGAAAATGCCCATCGTGATTTCAGATTGCACCAGTCTGAGCGCGTTGTTTATGGACCTTAAAAACTTAGTGAACGGTAAAGTCACAAGCACTCTGAGGAGTCACGAAGAATTTCCAAAAAATTCCATGGAACATCGTCTAGTGACAATTCCGCAGAAAGAAGATGGGAAAAAGAAATATCCCCAAAGGTCCTGCAGGCTCTGTTGGAGGATAGGTCGACGTCGAGACACGAGATTCATGTGCAGCGCTTGCGAATTGCCCTTTTGCAAGTCGCCATGCTTCGAAATACATTTCAACGATATGTTCAAAGTATCACAACTACAAAGAGATTATTATGCTAATTAGATGATAGGTTTGCTATTGCTATTAGCCTCTGAAGAGGTGCTAGTTTCTAAGAAAAAATATATTTTTTATAATCACTACGAGCTATTAAGCATGAAAAAAATATAGACGAATCATAGATTCAGTTAAGATTGGGACCAAAATGTTTATGAAAGAAATATTATACTAAAATTATTGGAGAGATATTAAAATACGAGTAGGTAGTTTCACTCATACATTACATAGGTATTACATAAGTAAAACAAATGTAATAATGATTGAAACTATCTAATCCACAAACTATTTAATAAAAACAAAAGGTTAAATTTTAATACAATTTTATACATTACAAGTTACTATCAAAGACAAGTGAAAATACATATATTTTTAGCATTTTTACCAGTGGCATACTGACTTATAATGTTAGTATCCTGTGATAGTTATTAAATATTTTCTCTAGTGCCAATACACTCTACTGCCTAGTTTCCATTAACTCTGTGAATATATTATTGTGCCATCAATCTTCTGCCATATTATTCAAAAGACTTGATTGCTCATATTCTAGTCTATTTATTGTATTTAATTAGGGGTTATTGCGTAAGCGACTCAAATATAAGGTTGTGTTCTGTTGCGTATATTGCATCGATTGCAATCTTTTTGCATTGCTGTAAATTTTGAAACAATGTGCATGTTCAAATTATGAATTTGACATTATAATAGTTATAATACTATACTGTGGAAATATTTAATACAGGGTTTAAGAGGAACGCTACTGAAGACATAGCGCTATTACTATACTACCTAAACACAATCCAATACCAATAACCATTTGTCTTATACTTTTAGTTTTAGCGGTTTAGTATTTTTCAAACCGGCAATGTTTAGCGTGCAAAACTCGGGGTCAATACCCCGCTTACGGAGTAGGTAGTAAGCGCGAGCGGCGAGTGACCGGCGACAGGTTCAGGTATTTACCTAACGTTCGTTGACCTCTAGCGTCAGCCGATGTTATTTGCATGAAGTACATTGCGAATTTTTAAAAAATATAAGAAATATATATTTTCTTAAATTACAGTTTTGTTTAATTCCCCAAAGTTGATTTTGAAAAAAAAAAAACTTAGAGGTGTCAAGGGACACCGGACATGGAACTTGGTTCCATCCGGGTTCCGGGTTATATTGCATAAAGTTATTATATTTTATTATTTATTATGTACAAAAACCTGTATACGCTCAACAAAAATAATCGTCGCGACACCACACTGTTCAATGCGAAATAGAAAGACGAAACGAAAATAACTGGCTTGCTTTCTATAAGAGAGAGAGAGAGAGACAGACAGAAACACGCGCACGCCGCACGGCTTACAACTATAGCGTCGTTACAACTTTTGGTCTTAATTTTTTTACGTCTAGCCCCTTTTCTCAACGCGCGATAAGGAACTTCGTTCCAGTAATATTTATGTGAGTAAAAATATTTTTTACGTTTCTTTTTTGTATTAGCTTGTCAGTAATCATTATAAACTATTTATTACCTGTCTTCGTTTTCGGTAGCTATCCCCTTACACCCTGTATATGGCTCGTATGCAAAATAATAAACACAACCTAAATAATTACGTTTTATTCTGTGACTTACGATATAATTATTATACTTATACCTAGTGATCTCTATTTTGTATTGGTGAAATGAAATTTTGAATAAAAATTATATTTACATTCCAAAACGTGATAAATGAATATTCAATTCGTATTATATTGGCTAAGGGCTAAGGTCCTTAGAATATAAAGTACCTTTGGTAAAATAATGTTATTTGAGCAGAAAAAATATTTTTGTATTGTGTGTGTGAGATTTTTTGTAACACAAAGTATACTTGAGTGTTTTTTATATGAATATTAAAGGATGTATAAAAAATCGGTTTAATTTAATTTATATTTCCATTTTTCTGCTTACTTTTATTTGTATAATTTTCTTTTCAATAATAACTGATTTCAGAGGATCTATAAACAGATTTTATTAACTATTTAAATTAGGCTGGCCGCACATTGGCTATAATCGCATGAAAAATCCATTACACGGATTTGTGACTCGACCTTCGTATTCTCTAACTCAGTCACTCTTAAAAAATGTTTTATTTCACACAGTAAAGCAGCAATGTATATCAAACCAATTTGGTGGCTTTCATTTTGTGATGATCACTAATATAAGTTGGAGAATAGCCCTGCTGTGGTCGCTTCTAGAAAATATGGTTTAGCGAGGCGAGTCTAAATTGCAACGCATGACTTATTAATTACTAGCTTTCGCCCGCATGAATTTCGGTTTTTCACAAATCCCGAGGGAATCGTGGATTTCCGGTAACTGTTCCCGCTCCCTTTTCCAACCTTTATACCTACTTTCAAGGAAGTTTGCTATAGTCATCTACCTATAGCTGTGGCTGTGCTGTAGCAAATTGCGGTTTTTCAAAATCCCGCGGGAACTGTGTGGATAAAATGTAGCCTATGTGTTATTCCATAATCTATCTCCATTCCAAATTTCAGCCAAATCGGTTGTAGAGTTGTAGCGTTAAAGAGTAACAAACACACATACACGCAAACTTTCGCCTTTATAATATTAGTAGAATAGAATAGAAAAGTTTTTTATTCAAATAAACTTTTACAAGTACTACCTAGTGTGATTATAGTTAAGCTACATTGACAATTAGCAGGAGTGTGGGTGACGCATGAAATGAACTATGGGTTTCCCTCCGCGCCTCATACATCGCCCTGACTCTTGCCATGTTTCGAACTAAGAAAAACACCTAATCTTTTTTTGTACTCTATTGCAGATGCTCTGTCCCTGGTAATGAACGGCACGTGCGAATCCCAGCTCCCGGTCCGATACAAGTATATTTACAGTAGGAAGGGCCACAAACAATTGGTTTACATGAATTTCGTGTACACCAAACACTCGACCACCCACGGCAAAACCTCGTGGAGGTGTGTCCAGTACTTCTCCCTGAACAGGTGTCCGGCGACCGTTGAGACCATAGACCACATGATATACGCCGTGAACCATAAACACAACCACGAGGATTGTTACGAGAAACTGTTGAAGAATAAAATTTTCGAAATGGACGGACTCCAAAATAAATAAAACTACCTACATACACAGTATTATTAAGTACAATAAGTATATATGCGGATGGATTGCAAAATTGCAGTTCTTTTGCATTTGACGTAATTGCAATTTGAAGTTCTAGCACAAAGTGAGTATCCAAACTAATTTTGCGGTCCATCTGTCTAGATCGTTGGTTGACTGACGATCTCAAATTCTCAAAACAGTCGGAGGCCGATGGCATAAACCCGTGTTCTGTGGACCGGTTGGGCGAAGAAATGGTTACTTTCTTGGTTAAAATCGCAATGTCGCTACCGTGTGTACCAATTTTAGGTTAAACTTTAAAGTATAGTAAGAAAGTATTATTCAAAAATTTTTAGTACATAGAAAATGTAAAGTTCCTACCATATTTTAATTAAGTGTAACTTGTAGCTATTACAAAAATTAACTTGAATCGGTTTTACTTAAAAAACTGTCTATTTTGTGGATAATTTTATTAGAAATTGTGTATATACCTAGTTTAAAAATAACTTATAACCTTTTTGTATTATTTTATTTTTCGACATATCTAGTCATAAACTTGGCAGCAAATAAATCGAGAGGGTCCGTTTTTCTTAGAAAATGATGTAAAGATACAGGATGTCATGAATAGCTGTTGTTATAGCGAATAATTGAACACCGAATAATCGCCATTCCATATTGCGGTTATATATATGTATGTAATTTGTTTTCAAATAATAATATTACGCTTGTAGTAGTCTTGAACTTACCAATCATTTATTTGTTACTGTAATCTAAAAAAAATCTAAGGTTATGAGAAAAGAAAACAATGAAGTTTCCTTTACATTTTTAAATGCTGGCAACCCTTGTACCTATTTTACGGGGAATACCTCGTTTTGTATAACTCAGTGATATAATATGCTAACCACTAAACCAACTGACAGCCTGGTTGGTCTAGTGGTTACCATATTCAACTGCAGATCACGAGGTCCCCGGGTTTGTTTCCCGGGTCGGGCAAATTATTGTTAGGTTACCTATATTGGGTTTTGGGTCATGAAATTCTCAGTGCCAGCCCGGAGTTGGTAGTTGGCGG